>CM044435.1:69790660-69983637 GCA_024363595.1 Xenopus borealis | reverse complement strand
GGCAGCGCCGCATTATAGGTGAGGGGGGGTTTGGTGGGGTTGAGGGGGGGGTCGGCGGGGGGGCCCTGGCAGCCCAGTCGGACCTTGTGCACAAAGAGATTGCATTAAAATGTGAGGAACTAAAGCCTTTTTTTTTAACACAATCACTTCATCTCAGGGGCTCAAAAATAAGTGGACAATTGACTCAAAGGCTATTTCATGGGCAGGTGTGGGCAATTCCTTCATTTTGTCATTAACAATGAAGCAGATAAAATCCCTGGAGTTGATTGGGGGGGGTTGCTTGTATGTGGAAGATTTTGACAACATGTGATCAAAGTAGCTCTCCATGTAGGCGAAACAAGCCATCTTTAGGGTCCTTACACAGGGGTGTTTTTGACCTGCGCTCCCCTGCGTTCCATTTGGCTGCGTTCAGCCATAGGGGAGCACATTCTTTTCAATGAGGTTGTACCCGCGACATGCATGTAAGCGCCAAACACAGGTTCAGATGCAGCTCTGGGCTGGTATATATTTTACAGTTTGCTCCCAAATTAAAACAGGGTATTTCCTATTATCCTTGGTTTTATAGGACACTTAATTGCAATCTTAAACAATCTTTTCTAGTTATTAGAGTGATAGTTTTCTCATTGAAACTGTGTTGTACTGGTTGCTTTGAATGGATCTTACTGGGTTTGAGCTTCTATTATTTTATTTTCAAAAGGTGTCAGCAAGAATATACAGGAAACTTTTAAGTAGAAAGATTTTATATTTTTGAAAGAAAGGAATTTTTCTTCATCAAGAACAAATAAAAATTGTGATTGATAAATGGCCCCTTAATGTGTAGTTTATTTCTGTATAATCTGTAATTTTTGAAAATAGAGTAAAATTAATTCCAAAAGCTTCCATTCATGCTTTCAGGTTTGTCATTAGAAGTAAAGAGATGTGGTTTGTTATTCAGAATGCTTCTGACCTGGAATGTTCCTGATAGACTATTCTTCCATCCTGTTAAGCACAATGGTCACAAATAACATGAATTCCTCCATAGGATTGCTTTGTTTTAAATATGAATTTATTTTTGATTATTTACCATCAAGGAAATGGCTGCTGTGTTTAAAAACTTTCCAACAAATGGGTCTCTGATAACAGGCCTTATATACTAGTATTCATTTTACCGTGTTTGTTGTCTGTAAAACAATATAATGACTAGAAAATCAGCATGAGCCTCAAGTGGCTACCATTTTTTTTCTTGCTGTCAGAATGAGATAAACAATTCTACATATGTAGAAGGCGTACATATTCTGCTGTAGTGTGGCCTTTCTGATATGTACACTGTTAAGCTGGTGTGAAATTTGCAGGTTCTCTACAGTGGTTGAATTTTTATTGAAAGTACAGGTATTTCATTTTGAGCAATTTCATATGTACAGGGAAATGGATGTATTTGCTTTATTATACTGGAAATTAAATAGTCCCTCTATTTAAATAATGACTGGTAGAACTGTATTGTCACTGCAAGTTCTGTAATTGTAACCAGTATTGTCACTACCAAGCTCTGTAATTTTAACCAGTATTACTAGCACTGTGCATTTTTTCATACAAACCTTTCTTCTTTGTCACAAATGGCAGACTCACAAAACTCCGACACATTCTGGCAGTTGTCATGGTTACACTTAAAATTGTTCTTTCACTTGTCAGAATAGCTCTGTGCCATGCTTCATTCATGACTGATAGAGAGTTTGACTTATCTCCTTTTATTCTGCTCAGACACATTTTGTGCCAGTGCTTTTCAGGTTGAAGGGGATATGTCTATGGCAAACAGTACAATGTCATAGTCTTGTTTTTATATGATGCTTTTAGAGATACAATCAATCTTAAAGGTGCTTACATGCAGCTGGGTTCAACATGATCCCAAGAAATAGGGCTGGTGTTGAAATTAATTTTTCATTATGTTTTTAATTAAAATATATATTTTTTTGTATCTATTGCAATAAGTAGTGCAGAACGATGAAAGTGAAGCACACTTACCCTATATACCCTTCCAACTGTCCAAATGAATTGTAAGATGAGAAGAAAAAAATTAATGAAGTCCCCTATTAATAAAAAGAGACATAATACATTTCAGTATACCCCGTATTTATGTGTATAATGCTCCACATTCTGATTAGAAGAAAGGAGGTTCCATCTAAATATTTTGAAGGGGTTTTTACAGTGAGAACTGTGAAGATGTGAATGCTCTCCCTAAATCAGTTAGGCAGGTTAAAATAGACATAACATCTTGAACTTGAGGGGCATGTGTCATTTTCACCCTAATTCACTATTTTACTATGCTACATTGGTGTGTATAGCCCTTTTAAGAATATTTTCCCAGCATTGCAGTCACAAACTGTTAACATTTACAGATTTCAAGTTAAACATGCGTTTTATTTATAGGACTAGTTCCTACTGGTGATTGTGGCTGCCACAGTTAGTAGATGTGCATATTCCAGTTCTATTCCAATTTAGGACTGGAATATTTAGGACTCTCATTCTTGAAAAAAATCAAATACAGCTAAAATAAATAGACGTTACAATTGGTTGAAATAAACAGAAACTGAAATAGTCTCCTTGTTCTCTCACTCTGACTGGACTCCATCTGCAATTTTCATGGGCAAGACAAACATGCATAAAAGCAAAGATGACATCATCACGATCAACATATCAGGAAGATGTGGGGGAGAAAACAAAATTAATGTTTTGCATTTGTATGCAGGTTATACTATGATGAAGCAATTATTTAGTAGTTGCTAATCTGTAAATGTAATCTATACAGTGCAAAAAAATCCAAATGTGTAAACCAGCTTATGAATCACACAGGAAAATTTGCATTCAAGGCGAACAAAGCTGACTTTGATGAATATATCCTTAGACATAGCAGAACAAATAGAAGAATCTATTTTCCATTATAAGAATCTTTCCTTTTTTACACAACAATAAAATAAAAAAGTGCATCTTTTAAAATTACTTTGATACCTTCAAATTATCTGAACTAAACTGTCTGGCCATTCAGAAGTGAATCCTGCTGGTTTGAGAAGAAAAGGAAACTTCCTTAGTTACCTTCTGGTTACAAACTGGCTGGGGCAGTTGAAGAGATGTTTAGCAAAGCCTTGAGTTATTTAGAGCTAAACGTGCAACAATAAAACAAGAATGAAGAAAATTATTAGCAATGGAAACCAAGTTATTAGTGTGACTTCCTTTACAGATGTTCAGTAGAGTTATCACAAGAAGTATGTCTTGCATTTCAAGCAATGGGCAGAATTGAGTGGTGTTTAGATCTATAGTATTAGTGCCTGGCAAGAATGACAGTACCAGAAGAAAGGCTAAATGATGAGATTTTTTATTTATGGCAGTCATAATATTGTTATAACATTGTTTATAGAAAATAATTGTAAACAATAATTTTATTCCATGCTGTCTTGCATCCAAAACCCCATGGTGCCTTTGTGTAAAATTATAGTAATTCTGAGTGTAAGGCTCCACATTTCTGCAGCCTTCAGTGCACACCAGTGAAATGGGAACTGTCCAAAATAAAGAGAACATGACTACGAAGATTCTCATTCATACAGGTCATAGTATTTCTAACACAAGTAACTCAAAGTAAGAGATTTCCAAAATAATTTTTTGCCAAAGTGAAAATATTTTAAACATCTAATTGTTTTTCTGTACAGCAATTTAACTTGTATAGACATAAAAGCACAGACTCTACCTAAACCCAGTAGGTAGTATATCTGTTAACATAGAATGCATGGAGTAATGAGGCTGTTAAGAACACCCTGGGACCGGAGAACATGTCTTTTGGATAGAGAGCAGTTTAGCTGCAAGAGAAAAGCAGATAAAAATAACTTTTTTTGAAAGCCTCTTCCTTATTTGTTTCCAGAATGTGAAATTAGGTTTATTCTAGCATGTCTCTTATGAACAAGCTATTTCATTCATCACTGACATGTTAATACCACTGCTGCCTGCCAAAACACTAATTCTACAAACATAACCTCTCACCAGGCAACACAGTGGCTTTTGGAGCTCAAGTAATACAAAATCAACCTCCTTACCTATGCCATTTCAGGAATAACAGGGGTCCTTTGTTGCACTAAATCATTGCAGATTACAAAAATGCTACATTTTATGTTTGTAAGAATCTGGTTCATTATTTCACATTGGCAGTTTTGTGTACAAGAATTTGTAGGGAAAAAACAAAGTTCCAATTGCATATAACTTTAGGATAATAGTACTATGTTGCCTCTGATTTTCCAGTTATGGCTCTGGTCAACATAATTATAGCTTTCTATTGTGAACTTCCTGCTGTTAAATTATATAAAGGTATAAAAAATTGGAGGGGACTTCTTCACATGTTGTTCTATCGACTATGTAGAAGTATCGCTGGCTTAACATAACTATATGAAGACAGGATGTAGAAGCAAGATGTATTTGAAATTGATGGTGGCCTTTATAAGGTTGTTGATAGCAGCGGTTTTGTAACATACAAAAATAGCAATACCATTCAAGGAAACTGCCCCTACTAATGTTACATTTCTGCATTGTTAAATAATATTACAAAAAGAAAAATCAGCCAAAAAAATTGCAGAAATTTTTGACTGCACTATGCACCATTCAAGAAACTTCATATTCAAGAAAATCATATTTCTGCATTGCATGTGTGTCCCAAACATGTTCTAAAGATCACAGGTAGTGTAGTTAGATTAAAAATTTCAACTTGGTAATTATCCAGGCAATACCTTTATCCTGGAGATATATGGCTGGCCCAGATGAGGATATTAATAAAGGAAAACACATGGTTTTGCTGGTATTAAATTGATACATGACTTTATAAAGGCATAAATAAGACATAACTGCCTGTGCCTGGTCTTTGGAAAATAAATACATTTGCATCCATTTTAAGGCAGAGAATTAGATTTATTAACAGTATCTCTACAATTCCATGTAATTCAGTCTGCAATTATTAAAGAAATATGTACACCATAGAAATTGTAATGAAATTAAAATGATTGAACTTTATTTTACTATAAACCGCTTTCCATAAATAGCCACCTTGCTTTTTGCTTACAACTTATAAGAGTTCTGGGTTGAGAGTTTACATTTTTTTGGATCGAGATCAATTACACAATCCAGTGTAAAAAAATAATTTTAACCTGAGATTCTGCTTATCCAGTAAAATACATGTTCAAACTTATATTTTATAATAGAAAAGCAGACATTTGTTAGATATGTCCCATGTTTGGTGCCAGTTGTAAAAGTTTTATAGCACTTTCTATCTCCCTCCTGGGACGTCTCATTCGCCCCTCCCCCCCAATCCCTGTCCCTTTCCATCACTCCTCTCGTGTTTTGTTTTTTCAGAAATGAATTACAATTTTGTAACTTTCTGTAAATGTTATACTGTAACAATCTGTTGCAACTACAATTTTTCAGAAACATTTTAATGTGTATATGCTAATCACCAATTATTTTTTGTTTTTGATTTTCCAAATCCCACTCTTCATGAGAATTGGTGTTTGGTATATTGAAGAAATACCTGATGATTGTCCAGAAAATACACCAGTCCCACTATTTACAATATAGTTTTTAAACCTAAAGTAGAGAGAAAATACAAGTTGTTATGATATGAGCCATTTGCATGGAATCATAGGACAACAATATTGCGAAGCATTTAAAGCAACACCAGAACATTAAGGTGTTTTTAAAGGGATGGTTCACCTTTAAGTTCACTTGAAAAGTTGTTTTGAATTGGCAATTCTATAATTGCCAATTCAAAACAACTTTTCAAGTGACCTTTACTTTTTCTTTTATATAGTTTTTGAATTATTTGCCTTCTACTCTCTTCAGCTTTTATATGGGGGTCATTGACCCCATCTAAAAAACAATTGCTCTGTAAGGCTACAAATTTATTGTAATTGCTACTTTTTATTGCTCATCTTTCTATTCAGGCATCTCCAATTCATATTCCAGTCTCTTATTCTTATCAAGGCATGGTTGCTAGGGTTATTTGGAACCTAGCAACCACATTGCTGAAACTGCAAACAGAAGAGATGCTGAATAAAAAGCTAATAACTCAAAACCCACAAATGATAAAAAAATGTCTCATAAAATCACTCCTTATGTCATACTAAAAGTTAATTTTCAGGTAAAAAGTCCCTTTAAAGTAATAAAAATATAATGTAGTGTTGTGCTGCACTGGGATAACAGGTGCATTTTCTTCAGAAATTCTACAATAGTTTATTCAAAGGACATGTAAACGTAAAAAATAAAATCCCATTTTTACTTTCTTTAATGAAAAAGAAATCTTTAATCTCCAATTAAGAAATGTCTACCATTTTTATAAGAAACCTGGCTGTATGAAGTGAAATTCTCCCTTCATTTACTGCTGTGGATAGGAATTGGCAGACTGCTGTGCAGGGAAACAGTCATACTTATGAACAGCAGGGGGAGCCCCCACCTTACTTCCCAGCCGTGTAGAACTCAAACAGCTTTGTTTCCCTGTAGATCCCTAAGCAGCCCAGGCCACACTGAGCATGTGCACAGTCTTAGTCTTGCAAAGATGTTTAACAAAGTTACAAGATGACAGTGGCCAACTTTGAAAGCATAAATCATTTGTTTGATTAAGCATGTGGTGCAGTAAGTTCATGTTTATGTTTTTAGCCTTATTCTATGTTAGACTTTCTTTGTCCTTTAAACAAGCTGCTGTATAGCCATGGGGACAGGCATTCAATGTTGAAAAGGAGAAAAGTCACAGGGTACACAGCAAATGATAGACAAGCCCAGTAGTAAACAACAGAATACTTCAGAACTTATGTGTTATCTGCTGTGTAAATTATACTTGAATGAATGTCCCCACAACTACACAGCAGCTTGTTTATATAAACTATAATAGAATTTCTGAAGAAAACACTCCAGTTTTACCTGTGCAAGGCAACAGTACATTATGTTGCTATTCCTTTAAAACACTTTCATTTTTTTTACCGTTCCTTTAAATATGAGGATAGCATACTATTTACCTACCTCAACCCACAGCCACCAAAGTATTCCCCTAACTAAAGCTGGCCATAGACTTAAAGATTTTTGAAAGATCCAATGGTTATCGTGAGACCATGATTGTCTCAAAACAATCGTTTAAATGTTCGATGTGTCCATCAACTAAAAAGACCATTTCAGGCGATATTGCCAGCAAAACTGAAGGGTCGCTGCCTGCTTGGCCCTGCAAACATAGGTAGATTGCATGGGGACCGATAAAGATTTTCTAACCTGGCCGATCAATCTTCAGAACGATGTCGATGTACGATCGTTTGTATCCCACTAACCGCACGATAATTTGACAGATTGGTCAAACTTCGCTAAGATCGGTCTTTCGGCAGGGAAAGGTTGTTGCGTCTATGGGGAGTTTTAGAATTGTTTGGCAATACACGCACTTAAAGTACCCCAGCTGGCAGTGAAAATTTGCAATGAAATTCAGACATTGGGTTTGTTTACCAATACTGAGCAATTTTGCACGTGGGGAGTAACCCATGGCAACAAATGAAATATATCCTTTCTCTATTCTACCTGCAGCTATCTTAAAAAAGAAGCATTAGTTGGTTACTATTGGTTACTGCCCAGAAGCAAATTTGCCCAGTATTGATAAACTCAGTGTTTCTTTATAACAATATTTTTTTATTCTCATTTTGTATTTCCATATTAGTAAATATGTTCACATTTTTGGCATTACAAATGAGAGCTCTGTTGCTATATAGTATTAGCTCTTTTCACAGTTAACAGAAAAGCACCATGACGTAATTTAATCCTTGTCTTGAGATATCGCACAGGAACAGAGCTGTTTATCTATCAAATGCATTTTTCCCGTCATTTTGTGTTTAATTATCTTTTGAAATTGAGAAAGCAACTGATGCATTTGTTCCAATAAAAAAAGTGGGCCATCTTATTTCATTGTACAGGGAAAAACAAAAATCAAATTGAGCACTGTCATGGTGTCTTCATTTGCCTCATAGGTCTAATAAAAATATCGCTTGGCGGTTGAATTGGAGTTCATTCCTCATTTTAATATTTGCTTCACAATTATGAGATGAGCCAAATAAGGAGCAGGCAGCAAGAATATTTAATTTTCATTGTTCGTTTTCACTGTGTTCTGAAGCTGTGGCTGCAATTCTTGGTAGATTGTACTCTTTGGCGCATGCGCACTAGAATGTCCTTGATGCATGCGCACTTGTGTGGGCTCAGCGCTCTTCTGCGCATGCACACTTGTGATTCATCACCTCTTGCGCACTTCTAGGCATGCACTCAATAAAGGCAATCTTCCACCAGGCAGTTGAATCAAAGTGAAATAGTTTATTGTGTCCACAGCCTTAATCATTTCATGTTACAGACACTTAGGGGCACATTTACTAAGGGTTGAAGTGAATATTCGAATAAAATTAGAATTTAAAAAATTTGAATTTCTTAGTCATTTTGGGCTACTTCGACTATCGAATAGCCCAAAATTCAATTAGAAATTGAAAAAATTTGAAAATTAAAATTTTCAAATTTCTAAGTATTGGCCCTTTAAAAATCCTTTGAATTAGACTATTCACCACCTTAAAGCTGCCAAATTGCCATTTTAGCCTATGGGGGACCTCCTAGAACCTGTCCTGAAAATTGTCCTAGGAATTTGAAGGATTTTGCACAAAATCATCTGAATCGTTCGATTCGAAAGATGTGATTGAATGATTTTTATTCGATCAAAAATAACCCCCCAAAAAATTTGATGGTCAAATTTCGACCATTAGTAAATCTGCCCCTTAGTCATAGGCTGCTTATTGAGTGCCTGCTTTCTGTTTAAAACAAGATAACCTCTGGATATTTTGAGGGGCCCTGAAATTATTTTGCTGTGGGGGGGGGCTCAGTAACATCTAGCTACAGCACTCAGGAAATTACAGGAATACAGAAAAGACTATAGTAAAAAGACATATACAGTCATATAAATAGCTTGTTTGTAGGCTTTACTAAAAGTAGTACACAGACAATAGCTATGGACAGATAATTAATTTTAGGCTATCACAAACAGGGCCGAAATAAACCTGAAATTTGCAGGCCAATATCAGCCCCTGCTTAAGGTAGTCACCTACTTCTTTTTAGTTTTCGGAAGTCTCTCGTTTCTTTGCCAAAACTGCCGTGATTGTTGGTGCTGGAGCCAACACAATGGTTCGGGATGCGAACAGAAGAAGGAGGCTAGTGCTTGTTTTAGGCCCTGAAATTGGCCTGCATATTTCAGCAGAGTGATTTCGGCCCTGTGTGGCCCTAGCCTTACAGTTTATTTAAAATACATGTCTGCATACCTCCCAACTTTCCCATTTTTGAGTGGGACAGTCCAGCTTTTGACAGCTCAACCCTCAGATAAGGTGGTCTCTTGGGAGAAGTAAGACTCACATATTAAAGGGTAATTCACCTTCATTAGCAAAGTTGTAATAACACATAAAAACCAAAGAAATGTGTTCAAATTTTCATAAACTGGCAAATTTTGTAAAATGGACATGTTAATTAGGGGTGTGGCCACAAAATGGCATGGTCATAAAAATTTTGCTGCACGGCAAATCTTTTTCTCCCTCTTTCTGTTTTCAAAATGTTGGGAGGTATGTGTTTGTATGGAGTTTAATATGCTGCGATCCAGACAGGTTGATGATACTGTACTTTATTACATTCTCTGAATCTAATTAAAACAATATGACAGTTTTTACACAGACCCTGTGAATTAATGCAAAACAGGTGCTATTTTAACCTTTCTCTGTACGAGCTTTAATATAGCTGCTGTCATTTATAGTCATTTTGCCACCTGGAAGTTTATTATGAATGGTAATGAACCATGCTAACCAGTAATATGCACACCAGTGTCATTACTAACCTAACAATTAGAAAATTAGGTTTTAACACACTTTTCAAATTATAAACACGTAAACCCATTGCAGGAACATAAACTGACTGTGGGGCTGAGGGGGTTAGTGTTTTTTTGTCAGCAGTTTCTTTATACAAATTAACCGGATGGTGCATAGATTCCTCCTGGTTGTTAATATTAATTAACAAAAAATATTTTGGTGACTTTCAAATGCTTCTAAACTTAACCATTAAGAAATATTGTGAACAAAAACTTTTTTTCCTCAAATTTATGGACAAAATCTATTAAAATGGGAATGAGTAATCCACATAAAGATACGCCTCTTTGCTTGTTCTTAACTGACGTTAAAATGACAATTGATTAAGAGTGAGCCACAAAAATGTTTACAAATTGCTCTATATTTGCTAAATATATATACAAGCCCATAAAAATCTGCACTCCCGGGTGCTGAAGCTGGGATATGTAGTATACAATGCAGTGCACTCCTACAACTTATTTATATATACAATTCTGCTCATGAGTTTAGATACCCTAGCAGAATTTATGATTTCTTAACCATTTTTCAGAGAATATGAATGATAACACAAAAACTTCACTCATGGTCAGGGGTTGGCTGAAGCTATTTATTGTCAAACAACTGTGTTTACTCTTTTTAAATCATAATCTCTATACACACTACCAAAAAGTTTTGATACCTGGGAGATTTGGCCTGATAACATGCACACAACTTCATACAAAAGAGTTTGAATGGCTATTAAAGGTAACCATCTCCACCTCTGATCTGTTTGCTTGTAATTAGTTGGTATTTATAAAAGGTCAATGACTTTCTGGACTCCTGACCGAAAAACCTACAAATAACTTCAGGTGAAATACAGGAATCTGAAAAAAATGTGGTGTGGCTCTTTCAAGATGCACAATAACAGGCGCTTGAGGAAAGATGTGCTGCATGGTCGAGTTGCCAAAAGAAAGCCATTACTATGCAAATGCCTCAAAGTATACAATATGCCAAACAGCACAGAGACAAGCCTCAAACCTTCTGGCACAAAGTTATTTGGAGCGATGAGACTAAAATGTTACTTTTTGGACACAACCATAAACACTACATTTGGTGAGGAGTCGACAAGGCCTATGATGAGAGGTACACCATTCCTATTGTGAAACATGGTGGTGGATTGCTGATGTTTTGGGAATGTGTGGGCTACAAAGGCACAGGAAATTTGGTCAGAATCGATGTTAAAATTAATGTAGTAAATTATTATAAAATACTGGAGGAAAATTTGCACTCATCAGCCCGGAAGCTTGCTCGTGGGATATACTTGGACATTCCAACTTGACAATGATCCAAAACACAAGGCCAACTTGACCTGTCATTGGCTACAGCAAAATAAAGTGAAGGTTATGGAGTGACCATGACCATCTCAGTCTCCTGAACTCAATATCATTGAGCCACTCTGGGGAGACTTCAAATGTGCATTCATGCAAGACAGCCCAAGAATTTACGGGAACTGAAGGCTTTTTGCCAGGAAGAATGGGCAGCTTTACCATCTGAGAAGATAAAGAGCCTCATCCACAACTACCACAAAAGACTTCAAGCTATCATTGATGTTAAAGGGGGCAATACACGGTATTAAGAACTGGGGCATGTAAATTTTCAGGGTCATTTGGGTAGTTTGTGTAGTGATTTTGATTTAAAAATAGTAAACACAGTTGTTTGACAATAAATGGCTTCTGCCAACCACTAACCCTGAGTGAAAGAAAATGTTCACTATGACAAAAATCTGTATTATATAAATTAAATTATAACCCCTGTTTGCAATACAGATTTACATGCATATGTACATGCATTTCATGTCTCACGGTAAAGCATTTTTTGGAAAAAAATCAAGAAAATCTATTAGCTCCTTTATTATTTATTTATTCTTTAAATTCTGGATTGTCTGTGGATATGCTTTGCTCTGTATAACTCTGTTTCCTTTACACTGGCTGGCTGTAACTTGCTGAATTTAATTTAAGATCTATTTGTGACCTTAAAACCCCAATGCAATATCTTGAGATACATTTATTTATTTAACCAAGCAGGTCAAGCCTAGCAGAGAAAGAAATGGAAATTGAACCGTCTAAAAAGGCATAGTTCAGTACTATTAGATTAGATATTATTTGATTGCTACATCCTTAGTAAATTCTTAAAGGAGTTGCAAGCCCACATATTAAATGTTGCATAATGAAAGCAAAGGTTATTCTAAGAAACATTAATTACAATTGCATGATCCGTCATTAAGGGAGTTGTTTATCAATGAACTCATAACTCGAATGGTTTCTAATTTAAGAAAAACTGAGATGTAAAACACTCGAATCAGTGAATTCAGGTTGAGAAACCTGAAAACTTGAATTGATGGTGTTTTCGGTGGAAAAAGCTTAAATCTCTCGAGTTACTAGAATGGTTTCTTATTTAAGAAAAAACTTGAATGGAAAAAACTCGACTCAGCGAGTTCAGGGTTAACAATTCAAAAACTGTAATTAATTACGTTTTTTTGTGAAAAACTTTTTTATTTATTTTAAATTTCCAAAAACCTGGAAATGTCTTAGAATGCCTACATGGTTCTAAAAGTATGTTTGGAGAGGTGGGTAGTGCTGTAGCAATCTCATGAATAGGCCCAACTGCACACGATCCTGCAGACTTCATGTCGCTGAAGAGACCTGAAAGAATGCAAATGGAAGAAGATTGTGCTGGGGAAATCCGCTGCTCTGCTCTGCATTTTATGGGCAGGTTATTTTTCAGGGGCACATTTTGGACTAATGCATAGTGTGGGAGGGTGATTGAAAGCAGTTAAGTGGGCTTTTGTTACTAGGGGGTTTAAGTTCTCCTTTAAGTAGATTAAGGATACCTGCAGGTGCCTGAGTTAAAATAAAATTACAGCTAGGCAGACAAAGATCGGCTTTGTGATGTTTATGGTCCCAGTCCAGATAAAGTTGTAACAAAGAGGGTTTCTGTTCTGTGGCATGAGTGCAAAAGGATCAGATAAAACAGTCAGTAGTGCTGCTACATTAAATGTCATGTCTCATTTCCATTCAATTCGTACAGTGTGATTTTACTCTACAAAAGGCAAATTAAATTGACTCTTGCTAAAATATTTGGTACTTTATTCCTTTATAGATAAAAGTACTATATATGATTTTATATCAACAGACTGGAAAAACTTTCCTTTTTATTCTTTCCTACATATGAGGCTAGAATTGGTACTGAAGCATGGGTTTTATAAGGTCATAGTCGGTAGTACAGAACATAGTTGAAGGTACAGTATGATCGTGTTTTTTGTAGGAAACAACTCCGGGAGGGAAAGTTGTACCAGCTAATGTGAGGAATACTATTGAGGAATTCTAGTTTGTTCTTGTTCTGTTGACAAGTTTATAATTCTTCATGTGTTTTAGAAGTTTTCGGGAATTCATTCTAGTACCATGTTTCCTGTAAACCTATAATCATGTTTTTTCAAGATTAATGTTTTTCTTTGCTCACAACACACTATGGGGGGAATATAAATAAAGTTGCAAAGAGAAAAACAATTTGCACAAATCAGAATAAAAACTTAGAGGAACAACATTTTTGCCAGAAGTGGTAACTTTTATCACATTCCCCTATACAATATTTTGTTCTATTCATTCCAAATAAATCCAATTTAAACCAACCCCATTTTGTCTCAACTATAATCATAGCACCCAACTTCACATAATAAATACTGAGACAAGAGATGAACCAACAACAAACCATGAAGAATTTTTTAATTATAATCTGTTCTTTAGTGTTAGGTTCTACTGTTTTACTGGGTACATCAGGCTTCCAGCCCAATTGTCTGGTTGTATAATAATAAATTGTTGCCACTTAATGCTAACACCGTTTACACTGTAGGTCTTCTCAGGAGATGTTGTAACAAGTATTTCTTAGTCTCCAGCTTTTTCAATTTTCTAAAAAGTGGCCAGCTAGCTGAAATGTACTTTCAGTGCCTCTCTGCAGGATTTCTTCTTTCTAGATACCTGCCAACATGAACTATTCTTTTGAGTCATTGCTGGTGCATAAGTTGCAGAGTGGAAGACAATGGTGTTTTCAAATCAATGGCTTGATTGATAGAGATTTGAGATGTTGTTTGGCAACAATAAAGTGCATAGTGTTTTTTTTCTTGACACTGATTATCGGAAGCCCTATCATTTAACATTTTAATTTTAGAGGTTTTTGAAACCACAAATAAACAAATTTTCTCTAAAACCATGAATTCCGTGTAATTTAGATCTGAATAAAAAAATTAAAAAAGTTTGAATGAAAAGAAAAGATGAATGATGCACTAAAAATACAAAAACCTCTATACATTTGAGTTTTTGGACAAAAATCCAAAAAAAAATCCAAAAACTCCCATTGAATTCTGTAGGAATACTTTTACTTGGCAAATTTTTGTATTACAATTGTTTGTGGTTTTTATAATTAATACATCTCAATTTTTTAGAATTTGAGAATTAAAAAAAAAATTTGTAGAGAAAAAAAGACAAAATTAGAAATTTTATTGTTAGTAAATTTGGGGGGCGCTGGACAGCTGCCTCTTCTGCCTACCCCTAGACTGGACTGCAATCTTCTACCAGAGCGTATGCACATCACCATGCTGGCGCATTAGTGTTGAGATCGCTTCTCGGGCAGCACTCATGCGGCAGATCGCTTCATTGCTCATGCGCAAGAGCTTCATCGTGCATGAGTGCGCAATCTACAGGGGAAGGAGGAGGGCGAGCTGGCCAGCTGGGTTGCCTAGGGCGCCTCTGGTGCTAAGCACTTTTTTTTAACCCAAATGGTGTCCACATTCATCTTCTGCTGCAGCGGAACCCTTAAAGGTGGTGGTAGCTCCATGGTTTTTCACTGTGGTATGCATAAATAGAAGCAGTAAACTTGCTAAAGAATGGGGTGAGCAGTTATTTTGATACAGAGCCCAGAAAAGATGCATCTAAACACTGAAGATTTGCATCATATGCATCTGTAACTGCAGCCATTTTAGCACATTCAATGCATTCGCATCAGCAGCATTGTCACAATGTCTACACAGCAGAGAACAAATAAGCTGTGTTTAACTACATCTTACTTTAGAAAATAAACAGAGGTCAAATGCCATACAAGGCTCTCTACAGAGTTATAGCATTAAAGGAATTGTTCAGTATAAAAGTAAAAACTGGATTAATAGATAGATAAATAAAAAATATTTTTAATATAGTTAGTTTGGCAAAAATGTAATGTATAAAGGCTGGAGTGACTATAAGTCTAACCTAACAGAACAGAACGCTACTTCTTGATTTTCAGCTCTCTTGGTTTACACTAACTGGTTTCCCTGGCAGTAACCAATCAGAGACTTGAGGGAGGGCCACATGAGTCATATCTGTTGCTTTTGAATCTGAGCTGAATGCTGAGGATCAATTGCAAACTCACTGAACAGTTATGTCCCATGTGGCCCCCCTTCAAGTTGCTGACTAAAGGTGGCCATACACGTAGAGATCCGCTCGTTTGGCGATGTCGCCAAACGAGTGGATCTCTCCCCGATATGCCCACCTTGAGGTGGGCGATATCGGGCTGATCCGATCCTAGGCCCAACGATCGGATCAGTACGGGCGGTCGGATCGCGGGACCTCATCAACGAACAGATGCGGAAGCGATCTTCGGCCAGATATCGATCGGGAAAGGCCGTCGGAGGGCCCCCCACACGGGCTGATAAGTTGCCGACACAGTCTGTCGGCAGCTTTTATCTGCCCGTGTATGGCCACCTTAACTCCGATTTAGGGAGCTGAAAAGCAGGAAGCTGGATTCTGGCTATTATATTAGACATCCAGTCACTCCAGCCTTTATAGTTTGCATTTTCCCCTGACTAACTATACTAGAAACATTTTTTATTTTGCACAGCCTATCTATTTATCCAGTTTTTAATTTTACCCTGAACTGTTCCTTTAATACTTTGAGGCACAGGGAGGCAGGGACTGCATTCTCAAAATCACCTATTTTCACTTGAAAATATCCTGCAAGTAATTGATTATTGGGCATTTATCAGAAGCATGGCAATCTATGTTTCCAGTAAACAAATATTGACACGCTATTGTACCAGCCCTTGGTGCAAATCCAATATTTATTATTTATATGATTTTGTTTATGGGCAATATGTTGGAGAGGCATGCAGAGAACATGACTATAACAAAACAAAACAATAATGAGGAAAGGTTGTGTTATAAACTATCCAAGAGCTAAATAAATCACTGAATCTTAAAAAGACATATATCATTGATTTTTACAATTTCTCGCTCTTTTCCTGTTGTTTAATTTTTTTTTTATACTGACTAGACCTGCATACAATAAATTGCAACCTATAGTGTACTACCATCCTGTTTAGAATATTTTACTTCATCAAATGCTTATTGAGTGCCAACTATACCTGGTCCTGTTTGATAGAAACACAGACCTAGCAGTGAGAATGCATTATGTTCCCTTACTTTAGATAAATTGTTTTTCATCAAGGTATTGACTCAGCTGCACCAAGAATGAAAGAAAATCCAAAGTGACTTTTGAAAGGTCATTTGTCTTCTGTAAAACTAAAGCAAGCATCACCCTTGTTATCTGTCATTGTTTACAGATCTGCTATGTTCAAATAAAGCAAAATACATCCTAAAAAACAACTCACAGGAGGCACTAAAACATAGTCGTGTGGAAGTTGAATTATTCTTCAAGACTAAAATATGTATAGTAGATGTGCATACATTACTCGAATACTGACACTTGTAGAAAAGATAGTGTAGGATTGTTTGTGACGGACAGCGGAAAATAGTCTATCAATTCTGTTAGACTAATGTCATATGCCATCGTCTTGCTAACCATTCTGTAGAAAATCTGCAGTGGCAAAACTGCTGTGATATTCTTAGAGCATTTTGAACTACTGAATTGGGAACTGGCCAAAGTATATTAGTGGTTGCTGAACATCAGCCAGTTCTCACAAATGGCCCTGCCATGATTTAGATGGGTTGATTCTCTCTACTTGTGTGAATATCTCAGTCTTTACATATACAGTAGAACCCCCATTTTACATCCCCTGATTTAAAGTTTTCCCTCATTTTACATTGTTGCTTTGTGGTCCCACCTATATATTATGCATAATACATTTCCCTGATTTTAAGTTTTCCCTCATTTTACACCATTTTTTTCTGGTCCCCTGAAAAACGTAAAATGGGGGTTCTACTGTATAAATCTATACAATACAAGTAGGATCCACACTCTCAGGTCTTATAAAAGTTTTGAGAATTTAATTAAAAAAGAGTCTGACATTTCGGTCTCCTCCGAGACCTTTTTCAGAGTAATTAATACATCATACAAATGCCTTAAATACTTCAATTGGTGGGAAAATGGCCAAGATGGAAATGACATAGCCACAACATCACCAGAAAGCAACTAGCATTTAAACATCAAACTTTCAAATTCACATAACTTTATGTCGACAAAAAAGAAAACAAAACAAAAATAGTGGTTAAAAACAAGGTACTGTGCAACTTTGTAATCATTTCAGTCTGCATTAACATGGCCATTTTGCCAATCGTGGTACAGATATAATCAATTTAATATATTTATTAGAATGCACCAACAACTTTCCTGCTGGAAAAGTATGGCAACTTTCTTTTCAAATGCTTTTTATTAAAATTGTGATAGACAAGTAGATAATCTGACAGGATGTATATGAAACTATTTTCAAGGAAACAAATACTTTTTAAAGTCAAAAATGGCTATGTTCTCTATGTGCTCACAATAACTCTCTAACCAGTATCCAAATATAGTACTTAAGAAAGAAAATAGTATTGTGAATGACTTATACCCAATATCAACATAGTAGTTACATCCTTTATACTTCAGACCACTCCTTCCAGGAACCTAAGAACCTATGGGTGAACTGCTTTTTGTTATAATCCAGTGATTCTAAACAAATTGGTTACTGGTGTTTTTTTGTTTTTGTTCTGCCCCAGAAGTAACATGTATCATCTGATCTTCTACAAAGCAATCTACTGTAAAGGTCTATCTGATATAACATTTTTGCACTTTGTACACTGTACATCTCAGTGCACAAAGCAGTTGAAGAGGTATATAGATGCTGCGCATGGGTACAATAATGTATTTTAACGTTATAAAACATTGAAATTTGATGCTGAATATCCTAACCATTGTACTCCCTAATTGGCTCAGGCAATGCTTACATAACAATGTTAGGTGTTTCTTAAGTAAAAAAAAAAAAAACAAATCTTAGTATCTGAAAGTAAGTGAATGTTAAATTTATGAGAGTAACATTCTAAGTACTTTTACATTCATTATTTTGTTTGATTCCAAGATATTAATGGATTTATGTACTGTTAATTTTGTTACAAAAGCGCCACCTGTGGCCAACCATTATGCAGTCAAGGAACTTGTCAGAAGAAAGAGAGAGGGTTGATATGATGTTGTTCTGGTTAGGAACCCCACTTAACTTTTGTCTCACACCTTTCCTAACCAGAAGACCATCAGACCAGTTCTCTTTCTTTCTCCTGACAAGTTCCTTGACTACGTCATGGTCATAAACTGACCAGCAGTTGGTGCTGTTGTAAGAAAAGTCATTCATATTAACAGTTAACATATTAACATATTAATATCTTGGAATTAAAGGAAAATAATTTATTTATTTATTTAAAAGATTTACTTTTGTATAGCCTTTCTTTTCTATATATCTGTATTGAAATTAAGTATTGGCTACTGTTCTCAATACAAACAAATAATGCAGTGACAAGATGTAGTGTATAATAAACAATGTTTAATTTGAGGCAAATCAACAGCTAATGTTTTTGTTCAAGGCATTAGGACCTTCTCAGTAGATGTAGAAAGCAGAGGGTTGCAGTAACTGAGATGGGCAGTAATGAGGCTCTGTGTGAAATAAATAAATTGCTTAGTTTCTGGCACAATTTTAATTTCGTTTCCATCTGTTTATAAGCATTGTTTTCATCAACTGCTGGTTAATAAATTTAAATACTTTACTGTGGCAAACAGAGCGATATTACTGAAAAACAACATATGGCCATAGTACATGTGTGTGTGGAGGGTTATGGAATTTTACAAATCAGGACTTTCCTTTATTTTCACATGAATTGATGAACATTGAATAGAAAACTGTAAGGTGCCTTATCTTTATGTGTACTACATTTCTATTTGCCTGGTAAGGAATTTACCATAAGCTGTATCTAGTTACATAGTAGTTACATAGTTAAATTGGGTTGAAAAAAGACAAAGTCCATCAAGTTCAACCCCTCCAAATGAAAACCCAGCATCTACACACACACACACACACCCCTCCATACCTTCACGTAAATTATATATGGCCATATACTAACTATAGAGTTTAGTATATTATGTCTGTCCAAGAAATCATCCAAGCCCCTCTTAAAAGCATTCACAGAATCAGCCATCACAACATCACCTGGCAGTGCACAACCTCAACCTCACTGTCCTCACTGTAAAGAACCACCAACACTGCTTCAAATGAAAGTACTTTTCTTCTAGTCTGAAGGGGTGGCCTCTGGTGCGGTGATCCTCTTTATGGGTAAAAAGGTCCCCAGCTATTTGTCTATAATCTCCTATAATGTATTTGTAAAGTGTCCCCTTGCAAGCACCTTTTTTCCAGAGAAAAGAACCCCAACCTGGACAGTCTACCCTCATAATTTAAATCTTCCATTCCTCTAACCAGCTTAGTTGCATGTCTCTGCACTCTGTCCAGCTCATTTATATCCTTCTTAAGGACTGGAGTCCAAAACTGCAGTGCATACTCCAGATGAGGCCTTACTAGGGATCTATAAAGAGGCATAATTATGTTTTCATTCCTTGAGTTTATGCCCTTTTTATGCAAGACAGAACTTTATTTGCTTTAGTAGTTACAGAATGACACTGCTCAGAATTAGACAATTTATTATCTCCCAACATACTGCCATTTAAATGTATAACTTGCATTTATGTTATTTTTGCCAAAGTGCATAACCTTGCATTTACTTTATCAACATGAAACCTCATCTTCCAGTTTGCTTCCCAGTTTTCCAACTTAAACAAATCATTCTTCAAAGTGACAAGATCCCGCATGGAACCTATAGTTCTGCACAATTTAGTATCAGCTGCAAAAATAGTACTTCCAATGCCCACCTCCAGGTCATTAATAAACAAGTTGAAAAGCAACGGACCCAGTACAGAGCCCTGCGGTACCCCACTAACAATACTGGTCCAATTACAAAATGTTCCATTTACCACCACTCTTTGTAGTCTATCTTTTAGCCAGTTCTCTACCCAGGTACAAATACTAAGTTCCAGGCCAACATTCCTTAATTTTACAAGTAACCTTCTGTGTGGCACTGTATCAAATGCTTTAGCAAAGTCTAAGTAAACCACATCGACTGCCATCTCAGAATCAAGGTCCCTGCTTACCTTCTCATAAAAAGAAATTAGGTTAGTCTGGCACATACTCATAGAACCACACTGGCACAAACTCATAGTATTGTTATTTGCTGTGAAGTCCAGTATCTTATCCTTTATTAACCCTTAAAAAGCTTTCCTACCACCATCAGACTAACTAGCCTATAGTTTTGAGGCTGAGAACGGGATCCCTTTTTGAATAGCAGCACCACATTAGCAATTCCCCAGTCTCTCTGCACCATGCCAGAATCAAAGAATCCTGAAAAATTAAGTAAAGAGGTTTGGCAATCACTACATGCAGGTCTTCTAGAGTTGGCACACGGCATGTCTGTCTTGAGAAACCATGTTTTTATAACATGTTTTTATATACATATAACAGGTAATAGTATAACGCCTGCAAAATCCTGCATTACAATCTATTTTTCAAAAGAGCAAACAGATTTTTTTATATTTAATTTTAAAATGTGACATGGGCTAGACATGTTCTTAGTTTCCCAGAACCCACTATTTATTTGTATTATTACATGAAATCCAGTGTAGATCAGTTTATCTTCAGGATTTCCCGCATTGACTTCTATATAATAGAGGTCTCAGCTTGAGTACTTTTTTATTTTTTTTTTTATTTATTTACTTATTTATCCGTACTTTTAACACCCTCAAGGTTTAATAAATTCTGAAAATGTTGAATTTTTTTTACAAAATAATCTGATTTTATAGTAAAAAATATGAACTTTTAAAGTTTTTGGCATACAGTCTTTAATAAATCCCCTTATATATACTATACTTAGTATACTATTTATGGCTGAGTTATTTGCAGTTTTCTTTAAGACAAGCAGCTACAGCATATATTAAAACCAGAATGTTGCTCTGAAGGATTAAGCCAAAGCCCAAACTTTCTGCTAATCCATAAAAGTTAAATTGTACAGCAAATAATAAAAACAATCCCCAATTTTATTACTCTTGGAAACTGGCAGATAAACGAAACAGTAAATTTTGAAAATATCCTTCCAAATGCAAATAAAATATGTAATTTATTGATGGAGCCAAGAGCAGATAATTTTTTAATACATTCTATCTATGCAAACAAATATCGAGATAAATAATTTTGGCAGCTGGCATAACGCATCAAATAATGTAAAATTGCTTCCTGAATGTTAACATATTTCTTGTCATCATTCTGAAGGAAATGTAATTTTATGTGATTGTTTAAGATTATTATGTCTTAACTCAAGCAGGCTCATAAATGCAATGCATGTTATACAAACAAAAGACTGTATATAGGCTTTTTCTCTCTTAAGTCTGAATCGTAGTTAAAGAATAGGGATGGCGCGAACTGTTAGCGCGAACATCCGCTGTTCGCGCTCGCAGAATATTCGAGAACGTCGCGCGACGTTCGCCATTTTGGGTTCGCGCATAGTCGCCGCTTTTTTTTGCCCTCTCACCCCAGACCAGCAGATACATGGCAGCCAATCAGGAAGCTCTCCCTCCTGGACCACCCCCCACCCCCTGGACTACTCCCCTTCCATATAAAAACTGAAGCCCTGCAGCATTTTTTCATTCTGTCTGTGTGTGCTGCTTGGAAGAGTTAGTGTAGGGAGAGAGCTGTTAGTGATTTCAGGGACAGTTGAAAGTTTGCTGGCTAGTAATCTGCTTGATACTGCTCTGTATTGGAGGGACAGAAGTCTGCAGGGATTTGAGGGACATTTTAGGTTACGTAGCTTTGCTGGCTAGTAATCTACTGTTCTTCAAACAACTGCCATACATTGACCTGTATTTTTTCTGTGCTTCAGTGGCTGTGACTATTTTCAGCATTTATATGGCATATTTTTTCTGTTCTTCAGTGGCTGCGACTATTCTCAGCATTTATATGGCATATTTTTTCTGTGCTTCAGTGGCTGCGACTATTTTCAGCATTTATATGGCATATTTTTTCTGTGCTTCAGTGGCTGCGACTATTGGATTTTTTAGATACATTTTTGCCCTTGATCCCCCTCTGGCATGCCACTGTCCAGGTCGTTGCACCCTTTAAACAACTTTAAAATAATTTTTCTGGCCAGAAATGTCTTTTTTAGCTTTTAAAGTTCGCCTTCCCATTGAAGTCTATGGGGTTCGCGACGTTCGCGAACCGTTCGCGCGTTTTGTCGCAAGTTCGCGAATATGTTCGCGAACATTTTTGCCGCGGTTCGCGCCATCCCTATTAAAGAAACATGCATATATAATTGTATACAATATCCGTAAAAAACCTTTTAACAACTTATAATTTATACAAAACAGAAGGAAAATGATAAATGAAAATGAAGGGATCTTTTGGGTATTTTGTGTAGTGATTATGATTTAAAAAGAGTAAACACAGTTGTTTGACAATAAATGGCTTCAGCCAACCCCTAACCATGAGTGAAAGAAAAATTTTTCTCTGAAAAATGGTTTAGAAATCATAAATTCTGCCAGGGTATGTAAACTTATGAGCACAACTGTACCTGTTAGTACTGTTATTGACACTGTCCTCACTGCTCATGGCAGTTCTAGATCTTCTTAGGGCAAGGGGGCATGGGATGTTGGCTCTACTGCTCCCTTAACCAGCTCCAGGGCCGGACTGTGGCCCTATGTGCGTCCCCCACCATGATGCGGCCTGATGGAGAAACACTAAGGTACACATTGATGGGGAGCAGAGGGCCTGGGGTGATCAGCCCCCTGTTGTAGCAGTCCTGGAGGGCCCCGATCTCCTCCAGTCTCAACACTGCCCAGCTAAATTAAGTTCTGAAAAGTAAAACTGCTGCCTGAGGAAGTTGTACTTTTCAGTGAAGATGCAGAAGGGAGCAGATTTTTTTTTTTTTTTTTGGTATAATTATCAAGAAAAAAAATTTAAATAATATATCCAAATCTACTACCCATCAAAAGTGTATCCACCCTAATCTGAATTTCTTCTTTCCTGAATTTCTTTCCTGAAGCTCTGTTATGATATAGAAGTCACAAATGTTTTTTTGTTTTGCTCTTGTGTTTAGGATGAATCTACCTAGAGTACAGCAGCATGTCATTGCTTTAGGGGTGTTTGGGAGTTTTATATTCTATTTTATATTTTAGTCAATTAATGATAATACCAATGCCTGGTATAACAATACAAAGTATAATTCAAGTGTTGTGTGATATAAATAGCACTGCTGATGAAAAGGAACTAGGTCATTTCCTATAAAACTCCAAAAATCAATTAAAGCAGCCCCTCAAAAAATACCTTGAGCTAAACAAGCATTTGGTTTTTTTTTTTCATTTACTTTTGGCTTCCTGCACATATCTTCTGTGCTAGATAATTAGTTCTTCAACCATGACAAATTATGAACAGAAGAACATTGCTTTTATTTTATTTTTTTTAATCAAGAACTCTCTTCAGCAATCCTTTTCCATCTGGTTACATTTACAGAAAGAGGCAATTATTCTCCCCATTATTTAGAAGAAATAATTAGTTTTCAGGATAAAAACATATTTGGCATTCACAGGAAAAATTAGCCAGTGCAGTGGCGTAACTACCAGGGGAGCAGGGGGTGCAAGTGCACAAGGGCCCACTCCCTCTTGGGGCCTGCCGGAGAGGCTAGGAGAACTCCAATGTGCAATTCATATGGCGAGAGTGCCCGATAGGGGGGCCCTGTTGCCAATCTTGCACCAGAGCCCACCAGCGAGTAGTTACGCCACTGAGCCAGTGGGCAATGTTTTGTTGCTTTTTCTGCAGTTTGTTGCAAGTTTGTCTTTTTCCAGAATCTCATTGATTAATGTGTTTTGTTTTGTGTGTCTTTACCAGCTGAAAAAATCATAACGAGGTAGAAAAGGGTGTTAGTGGTAATGAAAACAATATAAAGTAGTAGTACCCATACACTGACCCTCCTGATCTACCTCACAAAGTTTTACCTAGCTTAATAGCTTCTGTCTGTGGAGCCTAGACTTCATGCAATTCCAGTAATTGTCCCTTGGGAAGTTACATAGTTACATAGTTAAATTGGGTTGAAAAAAGTCAAAGTCCATCAAGTTCAACCCCTCCAAATTAAAACCCAGCATACACACACACACACACACACACACACCCCTACACTCTTTCACACAAACCATATGCCCATAGCTATACTAAATGTAGAGTTTAGTATAAAAACAGCCTTTTGATATTGTCTGTCCAAAAAATCATCCAAGCCCCTTTTGAAAGCATCAACAGAATGAGCCATCACAACATCACCCGGCAGTGCATTCCACAACCTCACTGTCCTCACTGTGAAGAACCACCAACGCTGCTTCAAATGAAAGTACTTTTCTGCTAGTCTGGGGTGGCCTCTGGTGCGGTGATCCTCTTTATGGGTAAAAAGGTCCCCTGATATTTGTCTATAATGTCCTCTAATGTATTTGTAAAGTGTAATCATGTCCCCTCGCAAACACCTTTTTCCAGAGAAAAGAATCCCAACCTGGACAGTCTACCCTCATAATTTAAGTCTTCCATCCCTCTAACCAGTTTAGTTGCACGTCTCTGCACTCTCTCCAGCTCATTAACATCCCTCCTAAGCACTGCATATTCCAGATGACGTCTTACCTGTGCAAAAACAATGTATGCTAGTGTTGTAACCCAAAGGGCTTAACAGTGCAGACAGCAAGTCAGGCTGCTGCTTGGAGATGGGCACAAACATAGTAGACCTGATGGGGTTTAATGCCCCATGTTTATATATTAGCCTGACTTTAAATTCTGAAAAAGTAAATGCAAGTATGGGAGCTGTTATTTGCATTGCTTTTTTGCATGTGGTTTTCTAAATAAAGAATATTTATATAATTTGGAACATCGTGCCTTTAAATAGAGAAAATAAAAATGTAAATGTTTTGCAACTATCAGGAATTACATTGGTAATCATCAAGTAGTAGCTGTTGTTGTAAGAAGTCATAATAACATGAGTAACAAATTATTTTTTTTTAAAACAATACAGTGAGTAGGGATCTTTCCAGTTTTCTGATCTTTCTGGGTTGCAGAATCAAAATCCCATACCTGTACTAAGTTCTTATCAATTTGATGAGTAATTATTTTATCCTGGTTTTAATGTGCTTTGTGTTTGCTAATCCAAATTTATGATCTCTTTCAGAGCTTCCTTATGGCTGGGAGAAAATCGATGATCCAATATATGGCACATATTATGTTGAGTAAGTTTATTTTCCTTAAATGACTGCAAATAAAAGAATGTAAAAACCACATACTTATGAGGAGTGATGGGCAAATCTACCCCGTTTCGCTTCTTTCCAGCGAAATTCGCGAATTGGCGAAAAAATTCATGAAACGAGTCGCGGCATGTTTTTGACGTGCGTCGTGTCGTTTTCGTCATTTCATTTTCTATGCGCATCGCGCCGTTTTCGTCGTGTCAATACGCAAATTTTTTTTCGACGAATTTTTGCTATCGTTTCACAAATTTATTCGCCAAATTCGCCCATCACTACATATGAATCCTTAAATTAACACTGCTTTGTTTTCCGAAGTTTCCTCGTGAGGCAACTTCGGAAAACCAAGCACAGTGTGTGCTTAGCGCAGACGACTTTTCATTATTGTGGAAGGGAAGACACTAAGGCAGTTCGGGGAGATTGTCGCCCAGAAGAACAGGCAATTAGTCGCAAGGCCACTAAATTTCGCCACAAATCCACCTGTGTCACTACCCTTAAGCAAAGGATCAACAATGGAATTAGCCATTTTGCCAATAGATGTAATTGATAATTGTAATTTTTATTCAGGTTTCTCTAGAAGTGCTTTTATCTACAAGAGAAGGGAGTGGTTTGTATATTAGCTATAATGTAAATTTTAAGTCAAATATATAGGTTTAGCAATACATAAAATGTCATGCAAAATTACAATTATTTTCTTCAAATACAAGTATAAAAAATTGATTATTATGTCTTTTGCTGCCATGTCATACGTTTATGAATTCTAGTAGTTAACAAAATTCCCACAAGTGTGTGCATTTGAGTTCAATTTATTACAAAGTAAAGCAGCATCTGTGGCAGCTGTGGGCTACTTTAGTAATTCGTATGGTAGCCAGTAGCACTAGCAATGTTATGTTTTGCTGCCATAACTTTTTCATCGGTTCACCATGTTGTTAAGATTATTAGCTTGGAGTTTGCATATTCATCCTGAAAGATGTTTCCTCGCACACCCAAAAACATATGGGCAGGTTAAATGGCTCCTGATAAAACTGTACCTTGTATGTGGGCCCATGGCAGTAAGCATGTATTTAAAGTTTCTCTGGGGCAGGGGAGGATGTACATGAAAGCTCTGTAATGAAAAATATTTTTAAATCAATAATAATAATATAGTTATGGAAGAGGATAATCTGGTAATGGTTTACACTAGCCATACAATAGCATCTCCTTCAAGGTATCCTTCTTGTCAACCCAAAGGTGCAGCTTGATAAAATATTAGTTGTGCTTTGTAAGTCATTTTGATATTGCTCTTTCTGCATGAAGAAGCAATAAAATACAGAACTAATCCATTTGAATCCTACTGTCAAGGATTGGGTAGGGGGTGCTGTAGAGTCTGAAGGGGAAGGTGTGAGTCCTTTAGGCAAGGGTGTATTGTGCCTAGGAAACCGGTAAGGAGTAGGCTGGAACAGGGAGATGAGGGTGTAGACAGACTGGATCAGGACAGGAACAGACTGATGGGACAAGACGGTGCAGGCGCAGATCTCTGGGACTGGAGGGCGAGATCAGGAGGACTGGATAGCAAGGGCGAGAGCAGGAGGACTGGATAGCAAGGGCGAGAGCAGGAGGACTGGATATCAAGGGCGAGAGCAGGAGGACTGGATAGCAAGGGTGAGAGCAGGAGGACTGGATAGCAAGGGCGAGAGCAGGAGGACTGGATAGCAAGGGCAGGAGGAGTGGAGAACAAGATGAGGGGATACAAGGAGCAGGGATCAGGAACAGGCAAGGCAAGGTCAGTACAAGGTTAAGGCAAGGCAGGAAGAACAAGGCAGAAAGGAAGGAAAGACAAGGCAAGGCAAGAGCTAAGGGAACTAGTCAGGGACACTGCCACAGTACTAGAGGCCTAATAATGCTCCAGCAAGGTGTGCACGGAGGGCTGGCCTTAAATAGGGCTGAGTCAGCCCTGATTGGCTGACTGCAACCAATCAGGCTGCTGCTGGGCTGTGGCTGCAGAGGCCAGGAAATCTATAGTATACTGGCCTAATGGATAGAGCATTGAGCCAGAAACCCAAAGGTACCTGGCTCAAATCCCAGCAGAACCTGACACCTACTCGCATGAATAAGCCTTTTGGGTAATAGACAAAGGTTGTATCGGGAGGAATTGAGGGAAGGCACATAAAATAAAAGGGTCAGTAGACAAAGACAGGCAAGCTAACAATCTACATAATATATCAGAGACTTCCAGTAAAGAGATTATATACAAAAAGGATATTTTTATATGTGATCATTTCAGAAATATAATAAAGTAATTCTAGGGCACACATAAATATAATATAATAAGAGACCAGAACATTAGAAGCACATTTATCAAGGGTCAAATTTCTAATTCATGAGTTTTTTAAAACTCCCGTAAACTCCCATGAACTTGAAATTTGACCAGTCGAAATTTATTAATAAAATAAAATCTAAACTGCAATGAATAGGATCAACTTGAAAACTCAAATCGAATTGGAATCAAATTTGATTCGAATTTAAAAAACTTGAATGTCAGGAAGGCTGCAAACATCTCCAAATTGATCCCTGGACCTCTCCCATTGACTTAAGCAGCAATTTGGCAAGTTTTAGATGGGGAATAGTCAAATTCAAAGTTCTTAGAGGGTCAGAGTATGATCAATCTCAAAAATGTTATAAAAGTTTTTTTTTAAAAAACTTGAATTGAATTTGAATAACTCCCTAGTCCAATTTGACAGGTTTGACCAAAAAAAGTTGAAAATTTTAATTTTGAATTTAACCCTTGATAAATCTGCCACTTAGGAGCAGATTTAATAAGGGTCGAATTAGGTTAAAGTGAAAATTTGAATTAAATCCGAATTTTAAAAATTAAAATTTCAAAGTAATTTTGGGCTTTTTCGACTATCGATCGATCAAATTTTGTTAAAACCCCTCAAATTCGAATTCAAGGGAGTTTAATTCAAGGGTTTAACCCTCAAAGTTCGACCCTTGATAAATCTGCCCCTTAGTGTTTTTAAAACTATTATTTCATATTTGTAAAACTAGGGGACATTTTAAAAAATGTAAAAACCATAGATTTTCTTTACTAATGTCATAATGAGTTTGGGCATGAGAGAGAAAATGTAGCAATAGGATTTCAGTTACACGTGTTTAAAGTTTCTGCATCTGGAACCTAGTAAGACACACAAACATTTTAGTCATTCACCTGTAGATTAGCCAGTGTAAGCAAATGTCTGGTTGCCATGAGTCCTGCACTGATACAGGAAAAGACTAGAAATTGGTGGCAGGATCACTGCTTGAACTGCCAATATTATGTATAAAAGTACTGCTTATTTTCTGCTTCGGTATGTCTCTACATGCCTACAAGTCTAGTTGTTCTTTTGTACTGTATGTATTTTATATGGACTGTAGTTCTTGTTTTCTAAAAGATAAAATTATTTTGGGACTAAATAATTATAGTTTTTGCTGTTTTTCTCTAAAGACAACCTTGTAACCTTTTGTATAATCTACTCGAGTTAATGAATTCTGAACTTTTCAATCTGACCTGCTTTCTGACTCATTTCTTCAATCGTGCTACCGTCCACACAGTCTGTAATAACTACTGAAAACAGAACTAAAAGGAAAATCATAAATCTTGTTATTAACAGCTAGGCATCTATCTGCTACATTTTATGCAAAGTTTTTTACATTTGGTTCTCACATTTAGATCCATGTTACCTCTTCGAACTTGTAGATAAGAACAATTTAATTTATATTGCTAACAAACTGCACATTGTATAAGTACTGCAAGAGTGAGACCATGCAAACTGATAACATCATTATTGGGATATTTAGGGATGATATTCATAGTAGAATATATTTTGACCTTCTGTGGAATAGAATAGACTACAGCAACGCATCTGAAATGTTTGTCTGAATTCAGAGTTTAAAGTAACATCTGTGAATTTCTATACTGATATACAGTAGAGTGAATTTTAGATATAGATGGTACCACATATTAACTGAACTTATACAGGTCATTGCTCTGCCACATCCACAATAATGCAATTGATACAATACACTACAGGGCAAATTTACTATTATTCCCCATAATTAACTTGACCAAATTCGCAATTCGATAAGTATTGGACTATCGAATGCTTATCGAATTGTTTTAGGCTATCATTTTGCTCGATATCCGATTTCTCTATGAATTCGTACGATCGGATACCGATCGTTCGACTTCACGAAAAAATCTTGAAATTTCTTTCGAGCATCTGAAAAATGCGTACGATTCGAACGATCGAACGCTCCGATCGTACGAATGGTATTCGGGCAGGACTTAGTCTCTGAAGCCTATGGGGAGCTTCCTGTAGGCTTCTATTGCAATTCGGTAGGTTCAATCTGGTGAAGTAGGTAGTTGAATAACTTTAAAATTTTTATTCCTACGATCATCGAATGATCGAATTATCGAATATCTGATCATTCGATCTATTGGATATTCGATATTCGATGATCGAATAGGCCAAATTTCACGAAAAATTTGTACGATCGCTATTCGATTGAATTCGCTCGAACTTCGATCATTTCACGTGAATTTTGTAAATTTGCCCCTACGTGTCTACATTCTTCCATGATATTAAGAAACAATTAAATCTACCCATAAGTGGAATCTTGCATCAATGTATGAAAACTGTTCTATTCAGTTAAGCCATCAATTAAAGAAACACTTCTGACAGAATTGATTACCATATCTACATCCTCTATTGAAATTTATAGGAAACCAACGTTATCTTATTTGCAGACTAACCACTGCAATTGTTTTTTTCAGTCACATAAACAGAAGAACTCAGTTTGAAAACCCAGTATTAGAAGCAAAAAGAAAGCTTCAGCAGCACAGTATGCCCTCCACAGAACTGGGAACTCAGCCGATGCAGCCCCAAGTATTTAGAGGTACTTTCCAACAAAAAACAAATGTTGATTTTGATAATGATATTAATAATCTTAATGCCTATAATTAATGAATGTGTGATTTGAATAAATTGGCTAGTTCATCGGTAAATTAGGCTTAAAGTAAAAACTTTAAGATATTCGTAAAACAACCCATAATATGCATGCAGAGTATGAAACAGTAAATAATTAGAAAGTAGTGTCATTCTGTGTCTTACAAAGCTAATACATTACTTTCACGTAACTAAAACTAAGTAAGTACAAAAGGCACTACTTGAGGAATTACTGTGTCATTATATTGCCTCTTTGTAAAAAGAAATTTAAAAAAAAAACTGTTGAGGGATGTAGGCATAATATCATATAGTATAAAAAAGGCAATACTCAAGGAATAAAGGCTTAATTTTCCCTCTTTGTAAAAAAAAAGTAATAAAGGTATAATATTAAATACTTGCTAAATACTTGTTGAAAGTTTGGTGTTCTTAGAAATTTAGTAGTATATACAGAGCTTGAACTGGGTCTAAAAAAGTGAAGGGATGGCACATTTGCCGCACTAAGCACAGCACAAAAAAAAAAAGACATGCCCACAATTATAATCCACACCCATTGGTATAAGTCACGACCATTGATGCTTTTTTCGGTTCCCCCAGTAACGAGAAACTGACACCATGAACTGAATGGATCATCAAGTACACTGCTATGAACAGAAGTCACCCAGGGCAAAGAACTACATTATACTTGCATATAAACATGTAGTATGTAAAAGTAACAACTACTAACCTTATATTTTTGTTCCATACTCTGCTTTTCTTTTTCTTGCTCCTGCTCCTCTATTTGTCTTGTTTGAATTTTCTTTCTTCCACCATTCCTTTACTTTTTATATATTCCTCAACCTCTTCTTATTCCTCCGCTGGCACCCCTCACACTAAGGCTCACACACACTCCGAGGCACATACACACACACGGAGGCATACACACACACATTGAGGCACACACACACACTGAGGCACACACACTAGGGCACACACTCACAAATACACTGAGGTACACACACATGCACACTGAGGCACACACACACACACACTGAGGCACACACACACACAAACACTAGGGCACACACACACTAGGGCACATGCAAACATACTGAGGTACACACACATACACGCTGAGGCACACACATACACAAACACTAGGGCACACACACATACACAAACACTAGGGCACACAAACACACTGAGACACACACACACACTAAGGCACACACACACACACACTAGCGCACATACACAGACAGACATACACATCAAGGGGGAATGGACCCTGGTGCAGCTGAACCCCCTACACTCCCAGTAGTACTTCGGGACCCGATTGGACGCAATCTGTCCAATCAGCCTAAGGCCAGCACTGATGTTACAGCAGGGGTGTCCAAACTTTTGGCTTCGAGGGCCACATTGGAAGAAGAAAAATTGTCTGGGGGGCCACACATGAAATACACAAACACTTTTGATTTGTAAAAATAAAGAAAATACACCTAAAAAAAAGAACTACAATACCAGTTGGATAATCAGATGGAGCTATACACTGGAATAAGGGACACCTGGATATTAAATAGACTTGTTATTATATTATTATTACTAACTGGGCAATGGGCAGAGTCCCCCCTCTTCATGCAACATGACGTTTCCTCTGGAACTGAGCGTTTCAATCTGGGCCGCATTCATATCCATCCTGGGCCGCATTTGGCAGTTTGGACACCCCTGTGTTACAGGCTCACCTCCCTTGCACAAACTCCCAGCGAATCAGCTGTTCCCCACTCTGTTTCAGCTCCAGCACTCTGCGCCGCATAGTGATGTCAGGGAGCCTCTCCAACGGCATTCAGCCATGACATGCAGGACAAAAGACTTGTCAGTGGGGTTTCAGTGGCTCGTATCCCTGTCAGCACTGAGGACAGCTTGAGCGCATAAGTAAAGGGGAAGTTTGTAGTACGCACAGTCCTAAGTGCCTTAGGACTATTATGTGGCTGGACGGCATGCTGCCTCTGGATTCATGCCACCTGTCTGGAGCCCAAAAAACATTCAGTATGCTAAACACTAGCATCCCACCTGACAAGGTGCATTTTGTTGAAAAAAAAAAGAAGTGGCAGGATGCCGTCCTGCCCCAATTCAAGCACTGAGTACAAAGAGAAACAATAAAATTAATAAGAAAAGAAAATGAATCATTAAATTATGTCAAGGCTGTGGAAATAGAATTTGCTGTGAGGGCCTGTTACAGGATCAGTTCAGAAAATATTTGCTTCTTTTCTTAAGAAATTGTGTTTGTCCCTTTCTATTAAAGAAATGCATTTTCACTGTAAAAGCAGTAAATGAATGGCAGTAATGCATTCGTATAGTCTCTTGATTCCCTCAAAATGTGATTGTTTAGCTGAAAGTACAAAGATCTACAGTACACTGAAATGTTGAACTTGAAAGACAACAAAGGTCTTTTAACTAAAAAAAACTAGGTCCATCCTGGCTGTCTAAAAATGATTATATTACTATGCACAACTAGACTACTCTGTTAAAAGTATTTTTCTCCTTCTTTGACCCCTTTTTATTATTTAAGATACATCTTGATAGATTTACAAAGGAGCATATATTGTATAATTTACTATTTCACCATTTATCACAACTCGGCTAGCATTGCAGATCAGTATCATGGTAGTATACTAATATATTAATGGGATATAATAAATCTGTCAAAACAGAGACATAACAAGGATCTTCTACATTTTCATGAATACATATTACTCATGATATAACAATGTACTTTATTTTTAAATAGTAGTATATTTTAGTATATCCATTTCTACTTTTAAAATGGGACAAATTTTAAAGTTTCGCTTTTCCAACTTTGTCCAATGCTGCAGAAAAGCCACTATTTACCCGTGATGCATCACAACTAAAGGGAACTTTTCTAAGCACCATACTGAAGAAGAGTAACATGGGTTTTGGGTTTACCATCATTGGAGGGGATGAACCAGATGAGTTTTTGCAGGTGAAGAGTGTAATCCCTGAAGGCCCAGCTGCACAAGATGGTAAAATGGAGACAGGTAATTTCCAAATTCACTCTTTGCTGCTTTTTGCTTGTAAAGTTTTATACTACAAATTGCATGTTTAACATTTTAATACTTATAGCATAATAGAAGCCCCTTTAAGGAGATGGTCACAAAAATATTTTAATTTGGTATAGTGTTTTTGTTTTCTATGGTTTATTCCATCTTTTCTCAATTCTTTGTTTATTGAAAGTTTTTTTAGGGAGGGGGAGGGTACAGAAAAAAGAGAGGGATGGGGTCAGGGGGAGCAAAATAAAGTCATATAATACAATTTAACTTTCCAAGTATGGTGCAGACCAGTAATAAGTTATTGCTCGTCGCGGTGGTTTATTCCATCTTACCTGCTTTCTTACTGTCCTCTATGGTTTGAAAATTATTCAGCGCCCAAAAAGTGTTGTTGTAAAGACTATATTTCTGTTGTTGGTCCTATTTTGTTGTTTCTACTGAAACATACTGAGAACAACTAAAAATATTGTTTTGCATGTGTGTGCTGATGTAGTTCCTCAGTATGATGATGACCAATATCCGTCTTATCTGGGAGACTACAAAACAAATACACTCAAATGGTTTAATAGTGATTATTCAATTTATTCAAGCTGGACTTCATATATAGGGATATATAAATGTCTAATACATGGTTATTTATTACAGTTTAATAAATACAGTTATATTGTCATAATTATAGCACTGTTACTGCAACTGGGTGAAGTATGTAAATGCTGTGAAAAAAAAGCCAATGCACAAAGCTTTTATCTAAATAGAGACTGTAATGCAAATATAGAAATCACAACTGGAAAAACCTCAACTTAGAAACAAAGGCAACATGAAGTACTTCCAGTCACTTCATTTTTCATCTACACACAAATTGGTAAAGATAGGATGCAAGCTAAGAATCGTCCCAAAAAACATGCAAGCCAAATGGAATAAAATGTTGCAAACTACAGGAAATCCAAAATAACTCCTCTGTGTAAAGAATGTACCAAAAAATCCTGTACAAAGACAAGACAAAAAGTCTTACTGAAATAGAGAGAACCAAGCTACACACATGGAGAATAATAGTTGACACTGTTTATAAAGCATATGTTTTTAACCCGACTGTCAACAAAAACAGTGATGACAGTGCAAGTGTTAATCAGGACTTAAGATCAAGTAAGCTGCCTGACGATTTCAGTGCTCAGTTGTACATTATCCCCTGTTGTAACTGATATTAACAAGAAAACAGATAATTACTGCATAATGAAATGAAAGGTTCTTCAGGTATTTATATATCTCCATAACAACCAACATCACCTGTGCCAATAGCATTTACCAGATTCAATTATATTGTATATTATATATTCTGTATAATATATTGTATATGCTATGTTTATTTGGGTAACTAAAAACTGTAAATATTCCTGCAGAATAATGGTTGTAAACAATAGTTTTTTTATTCATATTGTTTTGTATATTACATATAGACATTCATTAAATGTCATCATATATGTAGATCTGAGGAATAACTTCATACTATTTGGAAATCAGATATAGCTGAAACATGTCTCAGGGCATTTTCATGGTTGTGTACATTCTACACTGAGTGAATGTGTGTTAAAGTTGAAGAATGAACTAGTTAAATTTACAAAGAGAAAAATAATAACTATGTCATTAAAGGCTTGCAATTTGTGCTGGAGATGACCGACATTGTTTTTTATGGTTTTTGCAATCTTTTTTTTTTTTTCATTTTGATTTTGCAATCCTTTGTGTCCATGAACATATCTCATATTTAACAGGTTTTTGTGAAGTTAGCTGGAAAAATGACACTGATAAAGATATCAGTGTAATTTTTTTCCAGCTAACTTCACAAAAGCCTGTTAAATATGAGATATATTCATGGACACAACAGAACCTAAGCTCATTTGCGAGATACTTCTGAAACACCAACTGATGAAGAAAGCAATACCATGCTGTTTTTAATCTGAATTAATCCCTTAACTATCTTAAACACAAGTAAATAGTGTTCTGGGTAAAAACTAGAGAACAAATAGTTTGAACAGAGACCTTTGTCTGATTCTCTGCACATAATATGCTACAACCTCTGGAGAGGGCCTTCTTGTTAATTTCAGCATTATATGATTCAGGAAGCTAATATGTTAAAGTCCAAACGAAAGCTTTGGGAGTACTGGAAACATTAATATATATTTGCCTTGCTTTGGTTCCTGTGTATAAATATTTAACTTTAAGAGTAACTTCAGTGCCAATGTGGGAATCGTGTAATGTAAGGACGGTCCGCACACACGATTGTTTGCAGTTGGGGAATATGCCCCTTTTATTTATACTACCAACATATCAACAGCACCACTACTGCAGGTCTGTGGAAAGGAGGTGTGCGGCGGAGAAATCATGTATGTTCTTTAAACATGGGAACCTTACAAGATTTGTGTGCTGTTCATTTTCAGTCATCAGTCAAGGCATATGCAAAATTACATGTTTCTCATACTTAGGCCCCCATGTTAGTTTAATTCAGTAGGGTGATATTGTATTTTGAAGTCTTAAAGGATTGGTATCTTAAAGCTACTTCAAAATCCTTGCCATAATGATCAAAAAGTTAATGTTGTAACAAACATTATTTAAAAGCTTCACATTTATTTATCATAGATCCACCTTATATATTTGCATGTGAGTGGTAGGGTTATATAATAATATAAATGGGTCCAAAAATTTAGGCAGACATACTAATTCCTAAAAAGCTTACAACCGGACATGATAACCCTAAGAATACCATTGTAAGGTTAATAACTTATATCGATTCTTGGTTAAACATGTGCTGTTGACTGTTTTAGCTAGCTACAGATGGCCATGCATGGCATTAAACTATGACATGTATGCAACTTATACCTCACTACTTGTAGTAATAAGGTTTATTGGTTCCTATGGGAGTATGTTCATTAGTCTTTGTAATTTATACAGAAGCTGCTACTCATACACTGGGACAATTATTGGTTTTAACTGTGAGTTTTTTCAGAGCATGGGAAGTCCACTAGCTAACTAGAGATTTGTTTGCTTCCAGTATATGAGGACAAGATATATTTTTTGGTAGGGTATATTTCTGTTTGAGTTGTCGATTACTGAATGTTCTTAAAATATGTTTGGGTCATAGATACTGCGGTTATGTAATAAAAAGTCTTACATTTGCCCACATCTAGTAACCCTTATTCAAACAAGTAGCACATTGCACATTTAAGACCACTCGTTACATTGCCCCCGTATATTTCAAATAAGATCTGTGATATGTGCTGCACTTGTGTTTTCATCTTCAGTTTGACACCTTCTTGTTTCAGCCTGCTTGCCTGTATATTAAGTATAGAAGCATGTTTGGGAAAATCTTGATGCTGTTGGCAGTATCCTATAGGGATTATATTTTGCCTTTCTTCTGAAAAGAAATATTCACTCACAGTTCTGTCCAAATGTTGAATCAGAAAGAACATGTCAAGTAGTAAAACACAAAGAACTTTATATGTATAAATTTATAGTCCCAAATTTGTGTTAGTCCCACTCCAATCTTCACCTCTGGCTCTCCTCAACGTCAAATAAACACCAATGCCAAAATAGGATGCTCTTGGCAGTCTCCAAGCAAAGAACCATGTGAGAAACAAGATAAAAAAGTGCCAATTTACCGTGCTCATAACCCAGCGACTTGAAGTATTAAGTCTCCATATATCATATAGGATAAGGATAGTCCGAGAGGGGTATAAAGACCAGAACAGGACAGGACACACTTTGCAAACTTTGTTCCAAAATCCAGTCTCACATTATACTCACTCAATAGTTGTAGTGAAATAGCTCATCAAATTAAATTTATCATTAGGGACAGTAAAACATAGCATGTGCAAGTAACATCAGTTAAAAACCATTTAAATGAAAAAACATTGCACCTACAAAATCTTCTTGATATTAGTGCATTTCATATATTGCAACCACAGTCCTGAACATTAGTTTTAGTGCTCACTAGATTCTATGTTTTAGGTGTATCCGTTCTCCGTATGGATGCATCTTGACGTCTTTGCTTCAAAATTCAGAGCTGACACCTTTTGCCTATTCGACTTCTTCCAAAGTGATGATTGCATTCGCTACATGGCTGCTTTATTATCCCATAGGTCTCAAAATTTATTGTTCACTTTTTCCTTATATACGTTTTCCAATTTTCACCAACACTGTTTAACACTGTTTACACAGTTAATAACTAATCCTAAAATTATAGTACATCATATTAGAAGCCACTAAAAAAATCAAAGGTTATTTATGAGGGACTCAATTATGATAACAATGTTCTAAGATTAAACTCTATAGACCACAGGAATTCAAAGATTTTAATTTATAAATTCACCAACTCTCCTTCTTCAGAGTATCTGTCACTAAATATCTGTCACCCTATATTTTTACTATCTCAGAACCATACCAGCGTAGTCTAGTAGCAGATTTTTTCGAAAACAATGTTTTGACACATAATGCTTATCAAACTCTTTACAGATATTTTTAATATGCTCCCCTATCCTTTCTTTTAGATTTCTATTTATTTTGCTAACATGTTAGAGGCCACTAGGGCACTCCAATACATATAAAATATTTTTGACTCACATTTAAAAGTTTCTTGTATGGTAAATCGTTCACCTGTATTATGACTGGAAATTCTTTGTTTTCTGATTTAAATCTACATGCTTTGCAGAGACTACAGGGATCTCTTTAGCTCTTTTCTTAATCTCTCTTTAGCTGTTTTCTGAAATTTGGGTCTTTCTGAAAAATGACTTTAGGTCGCTCATGGAGAATTTTTGTTTCAAAACTCAAAACATTCCAATGTATTTCCATAATTCCCTTAATATGTTTATCTTGTCAATTAAATTGAGTAATAAAACATAAACCAAAATATTTTCCCAGTTTTTCTTCAGTCACCTCTTTCTCTTTCATTTTTGTACTCTAACATCTGTGATCTCTCTAACAACCTTGCTGAGTCATATATATCCTGACAAATCAGACCTAGTTACTAGCCCACTTTTCTTTTCCTTATGGAACATCTGGCCCAAACCTAACACCTCTGATTGTGTGACAACTATATTGACATGTTTTCAGATATATTTAGCTCAGTCTGTGTAAATTCTGATCCCCACTAAAACTAAAGGGAAGAAGCAGGAATACATCTATGGTCATGACCTTATTGAACAATATCGCTTGTGGAGAAAAAAAACAATACATTTTCTAGAACTGAACGTCTGCTTTGAGAAAGAAGTAGGACAATAAGAAACACAATTCTTTAGTGCTTCTTTCATCAGTTTAATTAAAGTTTCTTTTGAACAGTCTTCCAATTATTATAAATCCCAGTGTATGGTTAACTGATTTTAATTTCCTAAAATGTTCTTCTTTTCTTATGTAAGTACAGTTATGTATGAAAGTATATCATACCTAGAAATATTTTTCATGCGGGATATAAGCAATGATGTTTTAGAACAAATTCATAACATTACAGTAGTACTTGGCCTAAACCTCAGCCAATATGCTCCATTTCGTACTTTTTTTTGCTTAAAAACAAACAATAATGCCTTTAAAAGATCAGAGTGAGCTGCCATGGTGTACTGCTGTTTGATTGCATGGGTAAGTGCTGGGTTTTGCTCATGGCTGATGCTGAAGTAGGGTGTCAAGGAATGCCCGGATTTGTCTAGTTGGATAGTTGGATAATGTCAGCTACAACGAACACAGATTTCTGTATATATTTATCTATCTATATATATATATATATCTATATCATAGATATAGATATAATAAACAATAGAAAAAAGCTTGCACTCACAGGACTTACCAAAAAATAATACTGTTTATTAGCAACAAAAAACGCCTAACGTTTCGGCTAACACTCTAGCCTTTCTCTTGAGTGCAAGCTTTTTTTCTATTGTTTATTATTTAAAATTATTGGCTTTATGCACCCAGGCACTGTTTACCTTTAAACGAGCATGACGGCTTCCTGGAATTTTTTAGTAGAGTGAAGGTATGAAGATCCAAATTATGGAAAGATCCAGAAAACCCCAGGTCCTAAGCATTCTGGATAACAGGTCCCATACCTGTCGTTTGTTTGCCCCTCTTCCTCCAAGAAGAAGCATAAGAGGTGCTTATGAGCTACAGCAACACGTACCAAACTAATAAACGAATTTATCGCAGAAACAGTTTTTTAAAGGAGATCTTGGTTATAGGTTGTCCCTCAAAAATAACACTTATATACTTGCGTACCCTGCAGCGTTTTAGCAAGTAACAAAAATCTGTACAGCTCTCTCAAGGGATTTCAATTGATCTCAAAGCCACTAGCAAAGATTTTTTAGCAGTCACTGGGTGCCCTACTTAGTCGGGATCTATAGTGCATCAGACTTCACACAGCTTGAGATGTTTTATGTTTGGGAGTTGAAACGAACATTGTTTTTGTTTTTTAACTTTAGATCCCCTTTTAATTATATTCATTCTTTTAAGGTTGTATATTAAGGGGCAGATTTACTAAGGGTTAAAAAAAACCTCGAATTCAACCATGTGAATAGTTAGGGAATAAAAATTCTCCAAATTCTAATTCGGAGGATTTTTTCCGATATTCGATTGGTCAAATGATCGAATAGTAAATTTGATCGATCAAATTTTAACCATTCAATCAAATTTTTTTATTCGATCAAACTTTTTGAATTTCAATTCGGTAGCATTGATCTGGCGGACTAGGCAGTCAAATACAAATTTAAAGAGGAAGTACTTTGTCGAAAATTCGAATATTCAAATAGATTTTTATTTGAATCATTCGATCGAATTTTCAAAATTCACTGGTCGAATGCATAAACATTAGAAAATTCAAAACTTTTTTGAAAATTCGATCGAACTTGGAATCCTTCATGTGAATTTAGTAAATCTGCCTCTAAATGTCCATTTATAGACGTAATATGGGGAATCCATTGCTTTTTTTCTTAGTTGTTTCCTCCAACCAGACCAGTGAAACACTTGGCTTTGGTGACCAGATTATTAGATATTGTCTTTACTTAATAAAATCTATCCAAGATTTGAAATGGCCTGACTCTCTGGCATCATATTCTATTAGAGGTGGCTATGAAGCTGCTGAGTAATAACAGATTTTATTCTTGGAGCCCTTTTAGTAAGAAATGTATTTGCTCTCCAGCCACTCATTCCAGTGTGCAAACTAGTAGTCAGTTAGTGGCATGTAGCTGAGTTTCTAGCAGTAGAGATGTGTGCCATAATATACTGTACATCACAGAGCTTGTGGCACTCAAGTGATGTTTGCATGCAAGTGCCCCAAATTTGATGCATAAGAAAATTATAGCAGCTTACAACATCTGGTTGTGTTACTGCATCAAGGCTGGCTTGCCCCACTGCTGTCAGTCGTCCAATGGGTTACTGTATGAAAAATTCAGTTGATAGCACTCCAATATATGAACAAAGAGGACTTTTTTTGAGTCTATTTGAATTTTTATTAAAGGATGATTTGCCAATGCAAACAGTAACTTAAAGTCTGTTTTTAAAATAATTATTGAGTAAACTCTGCTACTGAGGCAGGTACTTGCAATCATGCTGATTATTCAACAAATGTTCTGTATTGGTAAAGACGTTTTGTGTTGGGGAAATGTATTATTTAGCAAAAATTGCTCCTGGTTAAATAAAAAAGTAACATTTATTTTAGTCATTTTCACAGTCACCTTTACAGTGCACATCTTACTAAACCATATGATCAGCTGTAAAGTATAAAGGTTTAAAATTAGAATTTGATAAATGTCAGGCAGGGTGCTTCCACTTGACTCAATTTGACGCTTTACTCCACAGACTTAGCATGTGCCAAATTGTTGAAATTGATGTTTTCACAGAAAAAAAGTATTTGTTTTTGCTGCTTTGTAAACATGGTATTTGTGCATGTATAAGAAGATGAGGATGAATATGATTGTTATCTTTAACTACATGGGCTACAAGTTTAAAACATGTTCGTTAAGGTCTGCATGTGCACCAAACTGTTTTAGCAGCCATTTTTGTAATGTCCTTGGATTGAATGTATTCTAGGAAAGGTCTGGGTAAAAACGATTTTGAATTTTTCTCCTTTAACTGTAAACCATTTATTACAATCAATACTTATGTCAATTTGTAATATCTACACATTGCACAAAGGTGTTATTGGATTAGTGTTCTTGCATCTTGTCATCTGAATTAATATGCCTTATGCAAACAATTTATTCATGAAATGAAATCTCTCAACAAGTTTATTCTTTTCTTCTGGGCCATTTTGGCATAGCTTTTAATTTCGCTATATTTAGCACAGTCCAAGAAAATATATTTTTGTTTTCTCTTTTGGCCAATGTCCAGTTTCATTGTCTCATGCTTGACAGATATTATAAAGAATTAATTACTTTTTGTTTATTTTTTTTTTGTGATCAATGCAACTTGTGCCTTAATTAATGCAGACTTTTTTCATGGCAAACTATTGAGTTCTGAATTCTGCTTCAGGAAATGAGAAAACATGGAGCAATGTAAAGAAAAATATTTCCAATGTGCAGTAATCAGTGTTGCAAGACAAATAATTACCTATGATCTGTGGAGTTAAACATCAAGAAAAAACATTTAAATGTTATTTCCTATGTGTCGATTCATTTCAAGTAAACCAAATTATGCATGTTGGGTATTCCAGCATATGAACAAGGGCAGCATTTTATATTGCATAATGCTGAAGCTCACAAGAATAGGTTATTTGCCGGTGAATTTATTCCAGAAATTATTTTGCACATCGTATTTGCTATGTAAACAAAATTTGCCAGAATCTTACCTACTGATAAAAAAAAGTTTATAATTTGCAGTGGATTTTTTCAAGACAAGATTGTGTCAGTTATGCATATAGTTACTATGTTGTGACCAGGGATGCACCGAATCCAGGATTCGGTTCGGGATTCGGCCAGGATTCGGCCTTTATCAGCAGGATTCGGATTTGGCCGAATCCTTCTGCCTGGCCGAACCGAATCCGAATCTTAGGGCCAGGGAGCTAAATCACATGACTTTTTGGCACAAAACAAGGAAGTAAAAAATGTTTTCCCCTTTCCACCCATAATTTGCATATGCAAATTAGGGTTCGGATTCGGTTCGGTATTCGGCCAAATCTTTCGGGAAAAAATAGTGGATTCGGTGCATCCCTAGTTGTGACTAGGGTTTTGTATTTTGTACTGCCCCAGTGTTTTTGTGGTGAAAGGAGGAGTGGCATTAGTTTGGAAAATTGAGTTTAATTAGAACAAATAATAGGTATGAAATCTATTATCCTCAAACTTGTTATGCAGAAAGAGCTGAAATACCACATTGCTATTTAACATTCAGTACATTGTAAATAAACAAATTCGTTTTTTTCTGTAACAGTTATAATGCATATTATAGGACCTTATACTTAGCTAGTTTAACTAGCTAAAACTCATAAACACCTGTATCTAGAAAATCCCTTCTCTTGAGTATTCTGATTGATCTTGCCTTTATAGGTAATGGACTTTGCCATGTTGCAGGAAATTAAGAATGCTTTGGCCTCACCTTTGTCTTTTTGAGCTTATGATTTTAGTTTACCTGCCCAATCAAAAGGGCAATAGCATTTCAACTGTGGACATTTTTCCTATAACGCATATCAAAAGTACAGTGAAGTACAGTAAATTGATTTATAATTTTTGACACACTAGACACTGGAGCAGCATATTAAAGTAGCATATTGCTCAAAGAAACACTGATACTTGAGTATAGGTGCTGCAAATGTTTTAAAGCAAATTTACAATTACTGTGACGAACTCGGCTCAGAACTGCAGTCATCAAAATGCTATCCAATTTTGCGTTTGTTCCTTTCTCTTCTCTATACTTTGCCAGCTGACCCTGGAATGCTAGGAAGAAGTGTTGCATTATGTGTAGAAAACAAGAGTTGTGCCAATTTTCTGCACTTTCTACAGGGTTAGTAATTAAACCTCAGTAGGACTGCCTTGCAAAATATTCCTCATTGCTTTTTATTGGTGGTTATTCATTACATTAATATACATTTATTTTAAAGAATACTTATTATAAATATAATATATTAAGCTGAAAGTGATGAGTATTAGTGATGGGCGAATCTATCCAGTTTTGCTTCACCGAAAAATTCACGATTTTCCAAAAAAATTAGCGAAACGAGTCTCATTACGATTTTGACACGTGTTGCGTCGTTTTCGATGCGTGTTGTTTTCAATGCGTGTTGCTTCATTTTCAGCGCGTGTCACATTTTTTTTATGCCAGTGAATTTTCAGCAGGTGAATTTTCACTGACGTTTCGTGAATTTATTCACTGGCGGCGAATCTCGTGAATTCGCCGTGAATTCGCGCCTGTCGAATAAATTCGCCCATCACTAATGAGCATCATATTGCGTAGTAAAATTTTATTCAAGGACACTTGAACATGATCATAATAAAAGAGTGAAACAAAATAAAAAAAGGGAGTTAAAAACCGCTCAAGCTCACCGTGCTTCCCTTGTTAACAGTCCAGGTGCTTAGTCTGTCAGTGTCCCCACTGTAAAGTATGAAAAAATCCACAATAAGTGACGGCACTCTGGATCCGATTTATTTATTAGAACTGCTGCAGTATACACCTAACGCGTTTCGGGAATATATCCCTTGATCATAGGCTCCATAGGGAGCCTATGATTAAGGGATATATTCCCGAAACGTGTTAAGTGAAACAAAATACACTTGTCATGCGATTTTCTTTTACAATGGAGATTGTTAGTTTTGATGGCCAACTGCTTCATTATCTTGTCGAAATGAAAAAGCAAAAAATTATAGGCACTGACGAGAAATATAAAACATCCCCATTAAATGTGGCGAACTAACAGAGGCGTTACCCAAAAACCTGCTGTCATTTTCAGTTTTCTGTAGTTTTTCCATTAGATGAGAAATCTCTTTTTAAACATTTTCATGCTTCTCTGACATCTAAAATACATTTTGTGTTTACTGTGGAATATAAAGTATCTTTGGTATCATATTCTCCTGAATATAGAATAATCTCAGTTGAAACCCAAGTCTGAATTCATAGCAAATTAATTACTTAGATTTGATCATCACTAATACTTAGGGGCAAATTTACTATTATTCCCCAAAATTCCCTCGATTTTACTCGAACTTCGATAAGCATTTGACCATCGAATGCTTATCAAATTGTTTTAGGCTATCATTTTGTTCGCTATTCGATTTCTCGATGAATTCGTACAATCGGATACCGATCGTTCGATTTCAGGAAAAAAAACTTACTGACTTACTTTTTCCTTCGGGCCTCCAAAAAATTTGTACGATTCGAACGATCAAACGTTTCGATGGTACAAATGGTATTCGAGCAGGACTTAGCCTCAGAAGCCTATGGGGGGTTTCCCATAGGTTTCTATTGCAATTAGGTAGGTTCAATCTGGCGAAGTAGGCATTTGAACAATTTAAAAATTTTGATTCCTTTGATCATCGAATGATCGAATGATCGAATATCCAATCAATTGATCTATTCGATAATTCTATATTAGATGATCGAAGAGGCCAAATTAGAATATCCGAATATACAAAAAATTTGTACGATCGGTATTCGATCGAACTTCAATCATTTCACTTGAATTATGTAAATGAATTTCTGAATTCATAGCAAATTAATTAAATTCATGAAATCACATTTTAAACTAAGTATTAGTGATGAGCAAATTTGTACTCTTTCACCGAAAAATTCACAAAACAGCAAAAAATTTGCAAAGCGCATTGAATTCAATGGACGTCAACATTTTTTACACGTGCAACAATTTTTATCACTCCAAATGCATTAAAGTCAATGAGAGTTTTTTCTTGTGCCAACTTGTCTATGCAACTTTTTTGTAAAATGCATTATGCAAGTCAACAGGTGTCTTTTGGTATGGCAATTTTTTTGTCCAAATGCATTAGTCAATGAGTGTCTTTTCTTATTATGACTTTTGTCCAAAGTCAATTGGCTTTTTTTCTCATGGCTACTTTTTTGTCTCAGTGACATTTTTGTCTCTGAGACTTTTTTGTTGCAGCCAATCCATGGCTGGTGAAAAAATTCACTCATCATTACTTAGAAAAAGCACTGAATTTTTTTTAAAGGCTATTTTCGATCGAATAGGTCTGTTTTCGATGTAATTGAAATAGTTTAAATCATTTGAATTAATCGATTGATTCAAACAATTCGAACAATTTTGAAAAAATCCTTTGATTTGGCAATTTGGCAGCTTTAAGGTGTCAAAGTGGCAAATTTGAAGCTTTTTAAAGAGACAGTACTTTGTTATTCAAATTTTCAAATGTTTTCAATTCAAATTGAATAGTCGAAGTAGCCCAAAATTACTTCAAAATTCGAATTTAATTAGAATTTTCACATTGACCCTTAGTAAATGTGCCCCTCAGTATAACTAAGTTTAATGTTTTTAGTTTTAGTGGATTACAAATGAATACTTATAGTTATCCTGAGCCTCTACATTTGGACGTTTTGGATTTTTAATGCAGGTATTCATCTCTACAGAGCAAGGAGTTACAGTCTACATCTGCATCTTACAGAGTGTGGCTTTGAAATGTAGCTCAATGCAGGTTAATCTAACACCCCTATGACTCAGGATTTACCAGTTAGTAACGTATACTCCTTGTTCCAGAGTGTCTGAAGCAGAAGCAGGCCTCAGTACAGGAGTCCAAGGTCAATACATTATATATACAATACATTATACAATTTTACAAGGGGGGTTATATACTAAATCCAAATGTATCTCATTTTATTATACAAATGTATCTCATTTATAAGTAATCACAACAAACCTCCAATGCCTGATTTTATCTTATTTATTAATTCATGAAAATTAATTCAAATTCAATTACATATACTGATATTGCCTGGCAACTGGGCCAATCCTGAAAGTGTCTGCACCTTATTGACTCATTTATGGGGCCAAAATTATACTATATCTGGTTGGGATCAGTAGGTATGTATCAGACAGGCCTAGAAATACCATCTACCCAAACAGCAGGTGGCCAGCAACATTTCTCATACATTAAAGTAGAAATGGAAAAAAACTTGTTACTGTCACTGAATTCCCCTCCCCCCAGCTTGTCAGTAGGGCAATAATGTAATGTGCACATAATATTGAAATGGAGGTCATGTGCTCTACTTCTATGACTGTTCTGTGTGTTTCAATTATTTGAGCATAAGAATTGCTAATTTAATGCTAGCCATTTAGGTATTCATCTTTGTATATATAATAATGATGGCTTGTATTCTATCTTGCTTTACAGATTTTTATGGAATTAAATGGTATTTCAGGTGACTCTTGCTTAATTTGTGCAGCTCTTTGGCAGAGGCGGGCCTAGACGGCCAGACGCCCAAGGCAGCCCAGCCAGGCAGCTCGCCCCATCCCTGTTTGTTGCTCATGCACGTCACGTGCGCATGCACGCCAAGGACATTCGTGTGCATGCGCACCAACGGCGTCTGTTCACAAACATGTGCTGGAAACAATTGCAGGAGGAAGTCAAGTGCCAGGCCTGGTCTAGAGTTAGCCAGAAGAGGTAGCTTCCTAGCACCCCCCAATCTTTGCACCCTAGGCAGCTGCCTCTTCTGCCTACCCCTAGTTCCGGCCCTGCTCTTTGGCAACCATGTCAAGCAGACTGTTTTGATGATCATTTATTACTACCCTGTAGATCCGACTGCATCTGTTTTGTAGGTAGACCGCTATTGTTACAAGGCTCTACATTTTTTTACTATTTAGACCATGCCATCTTTATCGCCCACCCCCATTTTTTAAATAGTTACAATTGTATCTTTGCATATCTTGTTACAAATGTATCTAATGTATCTAAGTGCAGGTGCCAAGTATTCTGGACCCTCTGTCAAAAGGCTCTTATTTAGTTATATTTTAATAACTGTCTGTTTACTTCTGTTCAGATGTTTCAGTAACAATCCAGGACTGTTGGCTGACCTGTCAAAATCAGGACTGTCCCACGAAAAACAGGACAGTTGGGTGATATGCTTCAGTAATTGACAATGGAAAGGGCCATTGAAAATTCAGTGCATGCTATAATTATTACTATTATAGTGAATCTATCATTCTCTAGCTCTGTCTGAATTCTGTTCAAGCATATGGAAGCAACTGTTATATCAGTTAAGATGAACCAGGAGCGTGCTTAGTATTTCCTTGTTTCTGCCAACCAGTCAGGTTGCAGATGAAGAAGTTGTATCAGGTTGTAGGTCCAATTGATTGACATGCACATCTCTTGACTCTGCTCCAGCTTTATTCAACAATCTACTTTATGCATGAGCTCTTCTGCTACTGGTACTGGCTGCGTGCTATATATATATAAACTACATATATAAACTATATATGTTCTGTTCCCATCTTCATTTACATTTGGCATGTTTTGTACTGGATTATAGTCTAGAATGATTTTATTTAATTAGTGAGGGAAAAAAGACGTGGAAGTTGGACCTCGGTTTGTTTTCGGATGTTTACAATGGGAACAAAATATAAAAGCACTGATAGAAGGTTATTATATTTTCTTATTGTGTGGGTAAGCTCATTTATTATTGTTTATGTAATCACATATTATTGTTGTCTAGTAACATACTCTATTAAAAAACAAATTAGTGGTAGCAGAAGAATCCCCAGGGGAAAAACAGTTTAGCAGTTGTTTTAATTAAAAAGAAAGCATCCATGTATACAAATACTATTGCAGGATATAATTTAATGTCATTTGAGCAACTAAGATAATTTAATGCCATACCTGTATATTTTGGTTTTTCTGGCAATGGAGAGCATGGAACAGTAATTTTTATAGCTAGTTTCCTACATCTTAATAACCAGTGCCATAGAAAAGAAAAGTGCATATCAGAGTTTAAAGGCAAGCAACCATCAAGTCAAAGATTCAGGGTTGCTGCCAGGCAATCAGATTAACAGACCGGTATCATTGTTGACAACAAACTTTTAACAGGATAATATATCTCAATACATGCTGTTGCTGACAAATGTGGGCTGGTTCCAAAATTAGAATGCTGCAGTGGTATGGTACTTTTGTACATTTTGCTTTGTATTGCAATTGTCTGTTAAAACAGGAAGTCCACTCCGTACCTGATTTTTTAGTTTTGCAAAAATTGAAAATACTGTTAAATCATGTACTTTCCTTAAAGGGGAGGGTGGTTTGACTTTGTTAACTTTTCATATGTTATAGAATGTCCTATTCCTAGCAACTTTGCTGTTGGTCCTCAGTGTTTATTCTTTATAGTTTTTTTTGTTTCATTTTAGCATTTTAGTTATTTGCCTTCCTCTTCTACCTCTATTCATCTTTCAAATGGAGGAGACTGACCTCAGCAGCCAAAAAAAGTTTGCTCTTGAAAGCTTTAATTTGATTGTTAATGTTATTTTTTATTTCTTATCCTCTTATTCTATCGCCCTGTTAAATATAGTCTCCCACTACTGCCTGTTTGCTAAGGAAAATCAGACCTGCTTCCGAAATACCAGTCTGGAGAGCTGCTGAACAAAAAGCTAAATAACTGAAAAACCATAACAATTTAAAAAATGAAGGCCAATTGCAAATTGCCTCAGAATACCACTGTTCCCAATCTTTTGAACGCGTGAGCAACATTCAGAAATAAAAAGAATTGGGGAGTAACACTAGCATGAAATATGTTCTTGAGGTGCCAAATAAATGCTTTGATTGGCCATTTGGTAGCCCTATGTGGATTGTTAACCTACATTGAGGCTCTTTGTGGCAGTGCACCTGGTTTTTATACAACCAAAACTTGCCTCCAAGCCTGGAATTTAAAGTAAGCTCCTGCTATGAGGCCACTGGCAACATCCAAGGGATTGGTGAGCAACATGTTGGGGATCACTGGTCTACATCACACTGAAAGTTAACATAAAGGTGAACTATACCTTTAAACTAGCATAATTTATTTTTAGAGTGCACATCTTAATTATATAATTTTGAAGTAAATATCTGGAGAAGAATTCTGGTAGCACCAAAATGGTGGAAACCGTTCCTTGCCATAGTATTTAGTACTTTACAGAATGTATTCAGACTTTTTATTAATACTTTATTAATCCCTTTATTAAAATAAATGTGTTCTGTTGTATATATTAAAGCATTAAGCAGGGTGCAGTTCCACTAAACAGCGATAGCTGCATTGCTCTTATTAGACTGACTTTTTGAGTCCTTGAAATGCTGATTCCTGCTGTAAACCCCTAAATGTAAATTCTGCTGCTAAATTGCATATTGTATTGAGTACTGAAATGTACAATACTAAATATGCCTTTTAAGATTAAATGACATACAGAATATTTTTTTTCCCCAGGTGCCAGAACAAATGCATTTTTATTTATGGAAGTGATCTGAAAGATGTTTTTGGTTTTGTGTCTCTTTTCTTGATTTACTTGGTATTCAGAAATGAAGAATAGCTTGACGCAAGCATGCATATTTGGATATATGTAACCAACTATCTAAAGTACAATTAAATGTCTATATAGCTAACACATTTTGGAGAAATTGGTTTCTCAGAGGCAGATGTGTTTAGAGCAAAGCATTTTGGTATAAAATAACATTCATTGGGTGAACTCTTCATTTGACTATTCACCTGTTCTTTTCTTCAGCCTATTCACTCACTTCAGTCTATTTATTGTATTTATTTATTTACTTAGCTTTACTGCAATACTTCGGTTTAATGTTGATGTGTTTACTGCACCCTGCTGTATTATTCTACATGAGTGCTTCTAATTACCATGAACAATATTTCTATTCTTCCGTTTCAAATTCTTCTATATATACACACACACACACTGTATGGGTAATCTGCACATTGTGAATCAAAACAATCTCTATTCATAAGGCAAGCAATTACAGAGAAATATGCTAACTACTTCTGCATTTATATTACACAGTTAAATGCAAAGCTAGGAATGAATGCAGAGGATTAAAAAGGCACCCCCATGTCTATCAGAAAAAGTGGTGCAATGTGCAAATCATTTATCACAGAAATAGTGAAAACTGACTCAATAAAAGCAGGTGCCGGTTTCACTATTTCCCTAAATTATGAATATCAGTTTTAAGAGAACCATAGTATGCATTTCCTTTGTAGCACCCTAAAATCTATTTTGGTGGTCTGAAACAGACTCTTTACTTACGTAGGTACGTTTATTGATTTTACATAAATGTATGCTTAAGCAGGAGAACTGTGTTGTGCTTTAGCTGGTGCAGTGATTGATAATATGAAGGGGCACATTTACTAAGGATCGAAGGGAATTTTCAAATAAAATTAGAATTTTAAAATTCAAATGGCCCAAAATTCGATTTGAAAAAATTATAAAATTCAAATTTTGAAGTACTGTCTCTTTAAAATTCTTAGAATTTGACACTTTGCCACCTTAATGCTGCCGAATTGCCATTTTAGCCTGTGTGGACCTCCTAGAGCCTGTTCTGAATTTTTTAAGCCCTAGGAATTCAAAGGATTTTTTTGAAACTCGTTGGAATCAAATAATGCATTTGAACAATTTGAATGTCATTAAAAGAAATTCAATGGTGGACTTTCGCAGTTTTTTTTTACTTGAAATTCAATCCTCAGTAAATTTGCCCCCATGTGTTATTTCCCCCAATATGCCCCGAGAATTAGTTCAGATAAACTGGATCTATCATGCATACAGGGGCATTAAAATAAACCTCCTAACTGTCCCGTTTTGAGCGGGACAGTCCCAATTTTGACCGCTCAACCCGCAGTCCCTGATTTGTACTGAAATGTCCAGAGTTTCTCTTTGATCTGCTGAACTGTGCAGCCAGAAAAAGATACAAAGTGTCTAATTTAATTGGCTGTTGGTAGAGAACCCAGAAAACATAAAATACTTTTGAGTCTTAGATAAGATAAGAAATACGACTTGCAGCTTAAAGGGCAATTCACCTTCACTGGCAAAACTGTAATAATATATAAAAAACATCGAAATTTGTTCAGACTTTCATAACCTAGCAAATTTTGTAAAATGGACTTGGTAATTAGGGAATGTGACCACAAAAGTGGGTGTAGTCAAAAAAATCTTTTTATCCATCTTTCTGTTGGGAGGTATGCATTAAAAGAATGTTTTCCTAATTTATGCACACCACCCCAATCGGCACTTTTTTTTCTCTTTCTCTCAATTTATCCTTTTTTTTCTTTGGATGGTCTTTGGGCAATTAAATGGCAGAAAATTTGAGTTTTAACACATTCCTGTTTTGCAATAATTGTATGTATTTTTCCCATGAGCAGGTGTTTGCTACAAATAAAAATCATGCTAGGGTTTATTGCAAAGATTATATTTTTTAACAAAGTTCCACTCGTGGACAAAAAAAATCATGGGATTTTCCACAACATTATCATGATAAAACAATGGCAAGAAGATCATCGAAGGATCATAAATCAGTCCCTTGCCATTTAATGTATAATTACTTTGCAAATTTCCCTTCTAGTATCTATGAAAATGTTACAAGATTAGCTTACAGTTTTAGCTACCACCTACAATAGTCATCCAGTTGCTACATTCTGTAGCTATAAAAGGTATAGCCTGAAAGCTTAGGACCCATGATGTCCATAATTCTGCATCTGATTGGAAGATCATGTTATACAAGTGAGTCAAAATTCAAGACATTAAATGGCTTCAGACAACCACTAACTATGAGTGAAAGAAATGTTTTTGTGTTAACATTCATATTCTCTGAAAAATGGTTAAGAAATCAGAAATTCTGCCACAGTATGTAAACTTATGAGCACAACTGGCAAAAGTGCTCAGCAAAGTTTGCATCTATTTTTCTTTGGGGTTTAGATTCCCTTTAGGAGAGACTCCAACTCTTAGTTCTCACTTAAATAATGTATCACATAATATATTTAGCTTTGTCGATGTGTTTCAGTAACATCTCTATTAATGTAATTGTTTTATTTTTGTTGTAGGTGATGTAATTGTCTATATAAATGAATCATGTGTGCTTGGATACACACATGCAGATGTGGTCAAAATTTTCCAATCAGTTCCTATTGGGCAAAGTGTCAACTTGGTGCTATGTCGAGGATATCCCCTGCCCTATGATCCAGAAGATTCTGCAAACAACTTGGTATCACCTTTAGCAGTAATTGAAAGGCCACCAGTGATTGTAAATGGAAGAAATAGCTATGAAACTTATTTGGAATACATTTCTAGGACGTCACAATCAGTACCAGATGTAGCAGAACGACCATTGCCTTCATTGCACTCTGTTCAAACAGATAGTCAGCTTGAAAATGCATTTCCACCACCTCCACCTACACATGATGATAATGTTTCAATGGCTTCTTCTGGAGCCACACAAGCAGAACTTATGACCTTAACCATTGTGAAAGGGGCACAGGGCTTTGGCTTCACAATAGCTGACAGTCCAACGGGTCAGCGAGTGAAGCAGATTCTAGATGTTCAGGGATGCCCTGGTTTGTTTGAAGGGGACCTTATAGTTGAGATCAACCAGCAGAATGTACAGAATTTGAACCACTTAGAAGTTGTGGAGTTACTTAAAGAATGTTCAGTAGGAAATGAAACTTCTTTGGTAATTCAGAGAGGAGGTAAGTACATTCAGTGTGATATTTTATTTCTAAAGAAATCTGTATAACAAAATACCACCTTGCCCAATATTGTCAGTGATCAAACTGTAACCTTCATTTTATTGATTGATTTTACTGTTTTTAAGAAAGGGATTAACTACCTGTGTCACACTGGGAGCTATTACTACTACTTGTAGTTGGCTAGATATTTGTTCCGCTAAATGCTATAGAGCCATCTGACTACTGTATTCCCCCCATATACTACAATAAAACTATTTCTGCTATTAGTAGCAGTGATGTTCTCTTCCAGTATTTGTTACCCAAAGGACCTTAGCGACAAAATCATTTGTAGAGCATCACCGTTCCAAACCTAAATCTAGAAGTCTGATTTGGTGGTTTTACTGCTGAGATATGTATTTAAAGTAATTACTGCACTGTATGTGTATACAGCATCTTTAGTACCTTTTAAATTTCAGTCATTTTATCATTTTGTGAAAAAAATTTTGTATGTTTAATAACCTGTTGCTTCACACTGTGATTGTACAGGTATGGGACGTGTTATCCAGAATGTTCAGTACATGGATGTTGTGTTTGGTAGCCCAGGATAAAGAGAGCATAACAGTGCTTTATTATCAGGTTCATGCAGCCATTACATAACTGAAGCCATCACATAACAGCAGTAACTCTTACTTTCACTTTCAAGCTGTACAGAAAATTCACAGTGACACCCGCAGGCCATTTGTATAAACACCACAATGGGGGCTTTCCAAATAAAGGGATCTTTCCATAATTTGGATCCTAGTATGTATGTGTGTATATATATATATATATATATATATATATATATATATATAGTGAATAAAGTACCCCTCTTGTAAAATATAAGGATATTATAAGTTACCGAGGAGTTTCATGACCATATAAAAACACGAGGCCGAAGGCCGAGTGTTTTCATACAGGTCAGGGAACTCCAAGGTAACTTCTAATATCCTCATATCTTTCAACTGGGGGTACTTTATTATAATACACAAGTTTCAGTGAGTCATGTGACAGAAATGACATTAGAACTCACCTTTTATAACTGATGACATCAGAACTCACCGTTTATAAGGATATAATTTACAGGATATTCACAGCTTTTGTATATTATATACATATACATACTAGGGATCAAGTCCAAGGAACTGCTTTAAAAAAAGGAATCACTTTTAAAAATCTGAATGTTTAATATGAAGTCTATGGGAGATGGCCAATATGTAATTTAGAGCTTTCTTAATAACTGGTTTCCAGATAATGGTTCCCATACCTGTATACTGAGAATATTTCTTCAAGTTAGACATATTTCTTACAATACAAACAGCAGCACAAATGGAAAAATGTCTTTATTATCTTTATTAGCAAAATTATCAAAATGGTGAGCTGAGGGCCGCTAAATTTTGTACTGTTTATACCTCAGAAAGCTTTAGCTTATTAAAAACTATATATAGAAACATCCTTCCAAATGTATACATAACAAGACATTAAAAAGTTATGCTTTTTATGCTGCAGTCTGCATTGTGCCACGAAGTGCAGAGCACAGCCAGATAGGGGGAAGGAGTGTTTCCTGAATAAGCACCAAGGGGTGGTGCATTACTGCTCCCCCTAGTGCTCTTGCATCTCTTCCTCCAGTCATAGTAAATGACCCCTATATTGTGCACAAAATATTTCTTATCTGCTTATTTGGTTTTCTAAATTTGAGTGAAAACTACCATGCTGTTTTCCTTAGCATACCTGAGGGTAATAAATGAATATCCTTACTTTTATAGTTTACACAAGTTTCTGTGACAGAAATTATATCACTGAACACTAATTATATACAGTATTTCAAGCTACAGGTATAGGATCCATTATCCGGAAACTCATTATCTAGAAGGGCTATCTTTTTTTAGACACAATTTTATCCATATAATCCAAATAAACAGCACCTTGTACTTGATCCAAACTAAGATACAATTAATCTTTATTGGAGGTTATTTTATGTTTTTATGATTTTCTAGTAGACTTAAGGTATGAAGATCCAAATTACAGAAATATCCGTTATCTGGAAACCCCAGTTCCCAAGCATTCTGGATAGCAGGTCCCATACCTGTATTATGTTGGTATGGTGCTGATCTTAACATACTGTAACTTTTATTAGTATTGTACTAACAAAATACATGCAAATTGTATATAAATATAATTACATGAACGCGTGTGATAAGGAACTTAGATTGTCAGCTCCATTGAGCAGGGGCAGGCATGAATGTTGAACAATTTTTGAAAATCCCTGCGTCATATGTTCATGCTTTAAATTATATTACAGCGCTACGAAACAAGTTGGCACTATAGAAATACATGTTTATAATATTAAAAATAACAATACATGTAGGATGGCAATGCTGACGGGTGCACAGTGTTATTGACAATAGTTAGGATTTCCAGTGTGATCTACCACAAAAATTCAGGAAGCCAGTCATTGCCCATCTTAATTCACCAGAATGTGTTGAACTATCCTTATGTTGTGATCACAAAGGGCAGAGCAACATAGAGAACTTCCCCTGTTGAACATGTTGTATAGCTCTACTATTACATTACAGTATCTCTTATGACTTTTGGCCTATGACTCCTTCTAGAGGGGACAACAGCCCAAGACCAATCATTCAAGGAGCAAGGGTTGATTTCAACATTTCTCCACTGCTTCACAACAAAACTTTATTTTCTAATTTTTACAACTAATGGACAGTCTGTACTTTTTGTGATTTCACTTCTGAGGAGGAATACTTCTAAAAGCTAATATATGAAATTAATAGTTGGAAATATGTATATAGAATATTAATATACAAGACTTGTCCCTCTTAACCTTGTCCCTAACAAAAATATAATTACAAATTGTATTTTATTATAGTTTTATTATTATAAAGATAACTGAATATTAATATATGAAGAAACAAAGCAAATGTCACATAATTTATTTTAGCTCTATATTTTAGTCATAAATTTAAATGTAGGCTGTAAATGTTATACCGCAGTCATAAATGGTCTTAATATTATATTGATGTTTAAATCATCTGGGGATAATCTATGAGCATTATATACTTGTGTCTGCAGTTCCTACAGTATGTCACTGTTGGGAAAAGAAAACCACCAGTTCATAAATTGCTGATGCAGTTGGCAAGACTAATATGACAAACCCAACAAATTAGTTTCCAAGTAGTAAATAGTCAACTAAAATATTACTACCACACATACTGTACTTATATATTGATGTTGCACTCAAATATGCATATACAGCTGGTGTACAGTGATGGTGATAAGTATTACATATTAGTTTACAACAATCATTAGATCATCCTAAACTCCAAATCCTAAAATGAAGATGAATTACTGTAACAAATAATTCATAATAGATTTGATTTAAGTTCTCAAGAATTATAAATCCAACACTGGGGCAGGATTTGTGAATAAGTAAGAAGCCCCTTATTATTTCATGTCTGTTAATCAAGTTTACGTCATAATTTAATTATCAGTGATTGCTGCCTCCTCTATATAATGTACAATCTTTAGCAGGTTGTTCTGGTTGTTTTTTAACACAATTCCAAGGAGAATATTTGCAGTGATTTCAAAGTAACAGACAAGGTGGTATTGCAAAAAGAAGTTTATATTTATAAAAGAGAATTAATGATCACAAAAAGCAATTCATTCACAAAGAACACAATGCATAGCAATTATATCAGCAAAAGAATAAATATGCATACCACCCCAATATGGTCAAACACAAATTTGCAAAAGGAAGTGGATACACTGGCCACAGAATGAGAATTACCCAAATGTTTCGGCAATAAGTCTTTTTTATTAAGGGGAATTCCGCTTGAAGCATTGTGGTAACTTTCATTACAGTGGAATATTCACTTTTTAATTTTCAGTGATCCATTTAAAGTGGGAATAAAATGGGTGAATAGAGAAAGTGCTTAAATCAAATAAGTAACATTTAGGAAAAGTGTTTGTAACATTAAAAGTCAAGCTATGGTTAAAACAATGCAAAAAAAAATTAAAAATGTATTCAGCTGTCTGAAAACAAAGGTAACAACATAATGTTATTTATGTTCTTTGAAACATTAATATGCTGCTAACCCTAAAAACTGATTTGGTATCTTGGAAATTCATTATGGAAATGTAAAAATCAAACATAAAAAATATATAAAAATATTTCTTGCATTTAACATTCTGTCTTTCCCTGTTAAACAGGTTTCTTTTCTCCATGGAAAAGTTCCAAACCTGTAAGTATAATTTTTAACATTGAGTTTGGTTTAGTGGTCTTACATTACTGTAGGCCACTTTAAAGGACCAGAAAACCCAAGAAATATTCTTGCTCTAAAAGTTTCAATATATGCTACACATTTGAAACCATTTTTCAAATGTATGATATTCTATTTTGAAAAGGTTTTAGTACTTGGTAGGATGGGCCATGAATTTGTCCTTGTTTTTTTCTTTTTTCAGATAATGGAAAGATGGGAAAACCAAGGAAGCCCTCAAACTAGTTTATCAGCAACTTCTTTACCACCAAATGTCGCTTTTCCTCCAATGTTACACAGGAGTTCATTTCCTGATTCCACAGAGGCCTTTGACCCAAGAAAACCTGACCCCTATGAGTTGTATGAGAAATCAAGAGCAATTTATGAAAGTAGGCGTAAGTACAATGCTTTTTCAGTGTTTAAACATAAACAAGCCCCATAACATTATTGCTAATTGTGATTTAGCTTCCAGCATACATCTATTCAGCTTTTATTGTGGGATAAAATCAATTTATTTATGAATAATTTAAATGATTTTTTTTATTACGTTAAAGTATGTTACAGAATTGCTGACGCAAATGTTTTGAGATTAATAATTATAACAATTATAATACAGCTCGCTAATTAGTACATTTACCATAACAAAACTAACATAATGGTATGGCTCATCTGTAATTTTTGCTTAGCTGTGTCTTCAGTTGTTCATTAGGTCACAGTTTAAGCTTTGTGGAAAAGGAAATCCTAAACCTTAGCCAAACGTTTCAATATGATTTAATTAATAAAGAAGATTGTGTATTATATCCTGTTTGCAAAGATTGTAATACTTGAAAGCAATTTGTTTTGTTTAAGAATTATACCTTGAAAACTTGCCAACATGTTTTAATGTAGGGACTAATGCTTGATAAATGCGTTAACCCTGAAACCTTGCATGCTGCAATAAAGATTTAAAGCAAGGGTTTCTCCCTGCCAGCATTACCCTGCGTGCCAGTGAACTTTTTCTCAATTGATGCATAGTGTCTAAACTCTGGTTACAGTGAATCAATGATTCAATGGCTTTTTGGTCATGTACAACGTTTCCATTCATTCTCTGCCTTGTAGCTTTTGGGGCATTGGTTCAACAGCATTGTGTAACATAAAACTGGGCAAACTATACTTTGTTCACTTTTTATTTAGATAAATTTCAGTGGCAATTTGTCAACCATTTATTTAGCCCAACAAAGCAAGTTTGTGTTTATACTCTCAGCCTGTCCTTGAATGAGAGCCCCATATATATATGCTGTTTGGTACACAGTCTGAGAGGTGCTGAAGCATCTAGAGCAAGTGAGCAAGCATGGACTGCGGGTAATATTCAGGCCAGAGTGGCATAACTTCCATCCGGTCCTTCCTGCTTCCTCCCACTGTAGGGTTGTCAACAGGCCAGTATTTTACTGGTCTGGCCGATAAAAATGATGGTTGATCCCAATTTTATTAATAGGGAAAAAGATAAATATCTAGGAAGGCCGGTATTTTTTTCCAGAAAAGGTGGCAACCCTACTCCCCTGGTGGTAGACACCATTGACCAACTTCATTCCCAAACCCTTTCAACCCAGTGTGACGTCACTTTCCCCCACTCACCAGGTGCCATCAGCAGAGCTCATGGCAGCAATTTCCCAGTTTTATTTAATGCAATGTGCAATGTTTCGGGGACAAGCCCCTTTGTCATGCTTGACAAAGGGGCTTGTCCCCGAAACGTTGCACATCGCATTAAATAAAATTGCGAGGGCTTGCCCTGCTTATCGCATCTCTTGTGTGCCGGTGAAATTCTTCAAATTTACCACTGAGGTTGCGGATTCCCCCATCACTGAGCACCAAGAAAAAGGTCATTGGGAGTGTAAGGTATGCGGTTCCCCCATCGCTTTGTTGTTCCAAAATGGCAGGAGGCAGCACGAGTTTATCCATCTCCACAGTCTGTAACTTGGAGAGAAAGTCACTTAGATAGAAATCATCATTTGTGTCAACATCACTAGTATTTATTGTAATGATGCTGATAGTGATAAATGTTTGTTTGCCAAAGATTCTTTCAGCTTTAATAGAAATATCATTGTTTGGTAATTATAAACGTAATCTTTCGAAACATTGTTTACTTCATCTAAAATTATCCCCAAATATGGCTTAGCTGAGACTTTTTCTATGTTAGTTTCTATCATTTTTATGACCAGTTGTTAAGGCAACCAATGGACCGAATAAGTTGAGGAGAAACCATTAAGACAAATAACCTGGGTTTCAATTAAAATCTGGGTGTCTAGCCAAAACCACAAAACTACTGACTTTTTTCCCCCCACAGCATATATATATAATAGATGTATGCGTATAAGATATATTTAAGCCTATTCCTGTTAAAACATATTGAATATATTTAATTGTCTTTTTTTGTGGTCTAATCAAATAACATAGATATTAGTTAGAAAAAAAAACTGCTTAGGGGCCATGTATGAAATGTTTGTTTCAAATCACCAGCCAAATCTAGTTTAACACAGATTTTAGACTGTAGAAATATATTAAAAATATAAAATTATCTCTGAGTGCCTCCAGTGTGTTCAAATATATATATATATAGGCACTGCAAGGAGACGGCACACCAAAGCAGGGACAATGAAAGTTCCGATGAGGAACTGAAACGTTTCTTTAACAAGAAATTTGCTGTTTTGATGCTTTGGTGTGCCGACTCCCTGCAGTGCCTTATCTAGTTTATTCGACTGGCACCCAGCTTTTGTATTTTTTCGCGAAAGGTCTCTCTCTCTATAATATATATAATCTATATATAATTCTTAATGATGACAAACACTAGGACAGATCCAGGTCAATTGTTAAAGGCATGTTCTGTACACTCAATTAAATGTCTGTTCAAAAAGATCACATAAATAAAAGATAACTCCTTCTTTAAAACAAGACTTATTTTCCTTTGTATTTAAGAAAGCCTCCTGTAATTATCATTTATTTATGTAGTGCTGACACAGCCCTGTTCAGAAGTATCATGTATAGATTTTGCATTATCTGACGTTGATTTAAGCTGTGATTTTATGTGATTTTATAATTGATTATTTAATAATCTAATTAATTGAGCTGTATCTTCTGTTATGTTATCATATACTGTGCAATATTATAGGTATTCCGGCTATATCATATTATGAGGTACCTCATGTTCACAATTCTATGAATAAACGGCTTAAACTATCACTGCCATAAACTTTGTACCACATCACTGTAGGACTCTATTGTCATGCAAGCAGCTCTGTAATACAGTTTGCCATGTACAGCCCCAGGGCACTGTGACCCAACACTTGTGCAGGTGTCACCCTGGTGCTAGGTCCTGGCATATCCCCTGAAGCATGATTTGAAGAAAGCTTGCAATCCCTGGGAAAAGTGTTTATGCATTCTCTGTGGGTTTTTTTTCTAATTCATACCATGTGACTTACATATAGTGTACTGTAAAAAAAGAGCAAATTGCTGGCTATACCTGATAAATATGTGTCTGTTGGCAGCATTTTATATTTTGGGGGGATGGTGTTTGGGGGCTGCTGGGTGATCTTTCATTTACATTGTGGTCTACTGGGAAAATCTCAAAAATAAAGAAAAACAGCACCATGGGTCTTTGCCGAAAAAAATATATACTGCATTATAACATGGTATGCCCAACCGACGTTTCGGTGTCCATTGGGTACCAATGAATCAAGTGTTTTTATTCATAACACAAAATTTTCCAATGTTTCAGTCCCACTTAGGGACCTTTATCAAGTCCCCAGGTGGGACCGAAACGTTGGAAAATGTTGTGTTATGAATAAAAACACTTGATTCATCTCTACAAGAGTGTGCTGGTCCTTCTATCAAGTGTGTTAGCCAAATTGATCGTGCACCTCAACTTTTAAAGGAGTCAGAGTGCAGACACCCCGAGCATTTATATATATATATATATATATATATATATATATATATATATATATATATATATATATATATATATATATATAATTAACTTTTTCATTTTATATTATTCATACTGTAGATTATAAAAATTTTTGTGTCAAAATAAAGTTGTGTCTGGTTATGAGGCTCTGATGTCACAAAAAATCAGAATTAATCGGTAGTTTTTAAAGAGTACAGGTACAGTATCTATATACTGAAAAAAAATTGTTCTATGAAAGGCAACCTTCCTGTATTTCAGAACTTTATAAGTAATGGGTACTAAATGCTGCCAAATCCCATAGGACTTGTAAGACTATTACTAATACACAGACAAATTGTAGTGATACCGTAGAAAATGTGCGCACCTTTCTTATGGATAATTCCTCATCTCCCTATTCAGAGCAAGTGCCGCCCAGGACTGGTTTCAGAGTGGATGGAGTTGGCAAGTATTTCTAGCACCCATTGTTCTTTCAGATCTGTGCTCATCAGTGTGTTTGTAAATATGTGTCCTGTGATCATCACCCTGCAAAGAATTCACCTACATATGTAATATCATTATGTGTTCATACTGACTTTTCTAATATTCCTTCTACTTTTAAGGAAACCATCAATATTATAGAGAAAATCAACTTAACTGTAGTGGATGTTTGTTAAATGTTAAATGTTTCTAAGCCTAACATTTTTTTCCATTTGCATCCAATACATTCATGCTTTGAGTAACTAACACATGCATTAAATATGACCATACACAGAAAGATCTGCTTGTTTGGTGAGCATCCAAACATGCAGAACTTTCCCCAATAGTGCTACCATGGGCCATATGCTGATCATATCATTTGGCCCTCAGCATATTAGTTAGATGGGGATACAGAAAGAAGCTGATGCAGTTCTTGCCACAACAGAATTTAAAGCCTGCCCATACACAGGTAGATAAGCTGCTCACACATGGGGTATATTTATCAAAAAGTGAAGTTAAGAGTGAAGTTCTGCCATTAGAGTGAAATTCCACCACTCTCCATTCATTTCTATGGGATTTTTAAAGGCATACTTGTCAAAGGGTGAAATTTCACTTTCACCCATTGATAAATACTCTTTTCGAAATCCCATAGAAATTAACTGAGAGCTGCGGAATTTCACTCTAGTTGCGTAACCCCAGATTCTGCCCGTCTAAGACCTACTAATCTGACTGATTCCATCAATTTGCCAAGCACTACTGGGAAACACCATGGCTGAGTTTTTTGCAGCAGAAAAAAATGTAAGCTTTTGGAAGCCGGGCACAACTATATATATCTCAATACTATAAGAAAACAAATATTATTTCAATAAAGGAAACAGCTGCATCTTAAGTTCTGTCACCTTAAAGCTTAGTAAACATCTACTAAAACATATCTAACAGGACATGGCTCATACTACCTACACTTATCTGGCTACAACTGATGCTATAAAATTCCTCTCATATACAGTATATATGAAAGTGTACAGATTGTCTCTTCAAAAACATATGGTGCTAATGACCGTTCCATGTTATACTGATAACAGCTCAATGTAATAACCAATAGAAGTGCATATCTTAACAGATATATGTTTACCAATTTGAAAAAAGATTATAAATGTCAGTCTAGTCATTAAAATAAACTAGAACAAAACATTCCAAATTGGTGTGATCCTTTCAGTTATTAGTGTTCTTCTGTACTATTACCTTGCATACTTTTGTGTATATATTTATATAGCACTACTTATGCACATAGCTCTGTACATTCAATTACTGAAGGGTTAGTAACTACAGATAAATAAAAATATATTTACATTTAAGGTTAAGTGCTTAGAGTTGAAACAAGAGAAAGGGTGTCTCTTCCTTGTAAAGCTTGCCATGTAAGTGGGTAGAAAGCATAAAAAAAACAAAAACACGAGTATAATAAGTGCTGCCTATAAGTGCCATGACTAAGTCAGATACTATTTGATTGCTACAAGCAGGGACATATTTAAATAAACTGTGCCCCCCCCCCACCTTGCAAATTCCCCCCACAGCTTGCCTTCCCCCACTCAATCCCCTCTCACCAACCAGCTGCTCTCAGATTCCCCTGCTCAACTGGTCCAAAGCGATCACTGCTGTCAAGCTGGTGGGAGATTTAAAATCAGGGTGCCACCCACCCATTTTTTGCCACTCTAGGTCCAGACCTTTGTGACCTGTCCACAAATGGAGGAAAACCAAAGTGGAAGTGGTGTGACTAGGCCCTTAGAGGAACAGAGCAGTAGGCCAGGTACAGAGACATCAGAAGAGTTGTAGTGAGATGCAAATAAGATGAAGGAATTTTGGTTTCCTTAATTGAGCAGGATCTGGGAATTATTGTAGATAACAAGTTGTCTAATTCCAGGCAGTGTTATAAAAAGAGCATTTACTCAAGAGATGAAAACTTAATTTTTTTTCTCTGGAGAAAAGACACTTGCAAGGGGACATGATTACTATTTACAAGTACATTAAAGGGCATTATAGAGTGTGGGTATAACTATGCACTGGGTATAATTTGAAGGGGTTGAATTAGATTTTTTCAACCCAACTTTACTATGTAACTATGAAAGTCATGAAAGGGACTGAATTTTATTTTATGCTTAACCAGTAGCCGTGATGAGAATGTTGGCTTGTTCTGTCTTGGATGAGAGGAGGATAATTCTAGCAGCAGAGTACAGACACGCTGTAGCAGGGAGAGATGGGAGTTAGTAGCAAGTTGTAGTTGGGAAAAGATGACATTTGTTAGTGGATTGTGGGATATAGTTGGTAATATTGTGTAGGAAGAAGTGGCAGGTTTTGACAGTGGTGATAGTATGATCTGAGAAGAAGAGGGAGGAGTCAGAGAATATACCAAGGTGATGTGCTAAGTTGACAGGGTTTAGAAGCATGCCACAGGCAGTCATATTAATATGGGACAGGTTTAGTTGGAAAGATGATCAGTTCAGTTTTTGTTAGGTTGTTAGTAGGTTGTAGTAGATTTAAATCTTAGTTTCAGCTGTCGATGAAGACTGATAAATGTATTCATGTGATTTGCATACAGAGGATATTTAAAGGAACAGTTCAATGTAAAAATCAAAACTGAGTAATAGATACAGTAGGCTGTTCAAAATTAAAAATGTTTATAATATAGTTTGCTAGCCAAAATGTAATGTATAAGGGCTGGATTGAGCAGATGTCTGACATAACATAACACAACTTTCTGTTTTTCAGCTCATAATTATTCAACGAGTTTGCAATTGATCCTCAGCATGCAGCTCAGATTCAAAAGCAAACAGTTATGACCCATGTAGCCCCCCTATCAAGTCTCTGATTGGTTACTTCTTGTTAACCAATCAGAGAAAACCAAGAGAGCTGCAAAGCAGGAAGTAGTGTTCACTATTTTATGTTAGACATCCAGTCACTCCAGCCTTTATAGATGACATTTTTGGCTAAATAACTATATTGAAAAAAATGTATTTTGCTCAGCCTATATACCCAGCTTTTATTTTTATACTGAACAATTCCTTTAAAACCACAAAAGTAGATGAGATATACTGAGCCAAGCAAGATGATAATTCTAGGATGAGTAGAATAGGGAACTTAGCTTGTAACACTGCAAAACCAGATTATGAAGGGTCTAATAGATTATAGATATGATGTAATGTGACATTCCAAAATGTGTGCCAAAATTTAAGAGGCTAGTAGTAGAGAGACAGGATGGACTCTTATGCAAATAGGCTTGCCACAGGCCTGTTTGAATGGAGAGGGAAGGGTTCCAGGACCACATGGATGACAGATGCCAGAGCCCTCTGTGGAATTCCTTTTTCATTTTAAAGAAGACGCCAAGATAAAGTTATTACCATACAGTCAAAAAGTTATATAGAATATTGTTATTGAATTGCAAATACTAGCCTCTTTGCAGTTGGGTAGCTATAAGCAATGTATCTCTGGAATATAAACCATGTTACTCAGACTGAACTTGTGTTACTATAATGGTTTTGAATGCCAGTGTGTTATGAAAAGTGCTCGCTAATCTTTTTTAAATAATTGCCACAAGTGTATTATTAGATGTATTGTTGTCTTTTATGTATATTCTAGTGTTTTTAACTTTAGAAATAAGAAAAAAATATGCATGGTGTATCCTAAGGGATAAGGCATTTTGACCTCTGCGGTGCTCCCAGTAAGAGCAATGGTGCTAAAAACAGCCATAATTGACTGAATTTGGTTATGTTTTGGTAAAGGAAGAGATGTCAGGCAATTAAGGGTGATTTTATCTGCCATGGTAGTGTGTGCCATATCCTGAACCTTTTAACTTGCAACATTTATAATTAAAGGTTTTGTTGTTATACAGATGATTGTAGGTATATCAAAATCATTGGTTCAAGAAAGTCTAAGCTAAACGTGTCCAATTCTTTGACTGTGTGTTATGTTGAGGTTTTAATTTACTGCTAGGGACATATCATTTTTGTTAATTAATCGCTCTTTAGTTTTTATACCTACTGATACTTGCTTGATTTCCACTTTATATGTCTAGAAGATTCATATTTATATTCTTTGCTTTAACAATGGTTCAGTAAAGTCTTGTCAGATCTCACAGGCTGCTCTGATAGAGAAAATAATTAAAGAACAGACTGTACTTTTGTAAGTACAGAGGAGCTGTTTCCTCAGGGCCCCCAGTCCCTTGCTTTGCGTCATCCAAATCGTCACTTTGTACTCCTCTGCAATTTGGCCACTGAGGTGTAATGCTTTCCCTTGCTCAGAAGTAGACTGAGTGGGAATATAGAAAGTGTTTCATAGAGAGGGAATAATGAAAGGGAGTGGGTGACGGAGAATGAGTAAGAAATGTTTTCTACATAAAAAATTGTATAGACAGATTTAGGATGTACGTATCATCTAGTTATATTATATTACCACATAATCTGCAGGGATCCCTTTGTTAAACGTCTTACAGTATATTCCCCATATACAGAGTTTCTATTAGGCTACATTATAATGGGCATTTGCCCCAGTCACCCAAGATTAGAGGGGCCCGTTTTATGGAACACTGGAAAAAGGCCAAAGGATTTATTATTTTGTCTGACAATTTGCTATTATAGTATATTATCAGTAATGTCTAATCCTCATTCCTGCTGTTGCTGTTTGTGGTTCACTAGTTGGAGGGCCATACGTTTGACATCCCTGATTGATGTAATTTCCCTCCAACAAGCTGTTCTGCAGTGCTAGTGCCCCCTCTTCTCTAATACATTCCCTGTCTATATTCTTGCAGTTTGTGTACAGTAAGGCTAATTGAATAGTATATGATATATACTATATATGATATGATGTATGTAGGCTCTTGGTGTTCTCTTTTAATCCTTTAAATCATATACTGAATATTACCACTCATCCCTTGAAGAGAAACATTCTTTCTCCCTAATATGACTAATGAGATTAACCTTGTCAACTGTGTTTTCATATAAATCCGTTTGGTGTTGTCTTCCATTTGTGATGGCTGCATCTGTGTTTAATAAATTAACCAATCCATGAAGCATTCATTATTAGCACTAATTTTAACGAATACATGTGCAGAAAGGCTAGTGACATTTATATTGCATGTAATTCATAAAGGTTATTTTTATTTAACAACAGGCCCTGACTATAAGGAGTTGGATGTTCATCTTCGGCGCCAAGAATCTGGATTTGGGTTCAGAATCCTTGGAGGAGATGAACCTGGCCAGCCTGTAAGTGCTTTACTTGCACCATCAGATTTGTGTTGCATCCCTTAGATGTTTTCAATATATCTGTATCCCTGATATAGTTTTCCAAGTTAAAGAACAACTAAAACCTAACTTTTTTTTAATGAATTGTGCTTGGAACTAGGGCATACAATCTTGGTGCTTGGTACAAGGGAGTACAATCTCTTGTAAGGAAAACTGAAAGGACCAGTAACATCAAAAATCAAAAGTATTAAGCTGACCATAGACGTGTAGATATATCATTATGTCAGATGCATGATTATTCATTGCAATGTCCCGACATACCACTAACTATTCAGATTATATAAAGTACAAAAAGAACAAATTAGACGATGTTCTGGACATTAATTCAAAGACAGTCACCCATTGATATGGTCAGCAATACATGCAGAGATATTATACTTAACCAGCGGATATATTCTAACCTTTCTGATCGACTAAACGATAGCCATGGTATGAAAGATGTCTGGATGATCCACACACAATCTGAAAATTGTATGAAAAGAAGATTTGTACAACTTTATATTTTTCATCTATGGCCAGTTTAAGTTTAACTTGCCATGCTTTTTTTTTTTTAATCTTTCCTTCAAAGCATAAGTCCCTGATTCGATTGCATTGTGTTTCATATCAGCTCTGTCATGTTCAGATATTTTTATCTGTGTGTAAACAAACCTATACCCAGTTTATGATGTGAGTTATAGATATTCATGACCTCCCCCTACCAGGAAAACTAAATACAAACATGTATTTGCTTTCTGGAAATGGTGCTGAAGTGCATGCTAAACATTATGGAAAAGTAATTAAAGTCACAGCGTTTGCACCAGGTCTAGTAAACCATAGCATTGGTTAAACAATAAATACTGCCTGCTTACTGGTTACCAGTTGGTAACTTTTATTATGTTACTACCCATGTGTTAATGTTTTACAACATTTTCAATTCCTGGTGTTACTGGACATTTTCATTTCCTGTTGTTACTGGTCCTGAATTATTCTATAACCGGTCACATGAGCTGAGAAAGTGCCCAATGGTGACAGACAATCTTCCTCTTGGCTTACTGCAGACTATGTGCAAAATGAACTATTAGTCTGTAATACTTTCACTGAATCCAAGAAAACAATTAAAAGAGATAAATTTATATATTCAGGTATTAACTGATTAACTGTTTTCAAATACTCAAAGTACTTATTATATTCCATTGCTATGTATCATAGGAGTAGAGTTCCATGATTCCAAACTGTATGCCCTTTCTGTGATGATCTCTAGATTGATAAACATCGCACAGTGTTTCAGAGTGTGCCAAGTTTTGATAGGGACAACCTCCCCCTATCCTCATTCAAAAACATGTGATTCCAATTCCTAAGAATACAATAGATATCTTTGTGTTTCCATGTGCATCCGTTTCAGTGTATCTTGTCTGAGTGCAGACTAAATACATCTGACAAAGTTGTTTTGGGAAATGCAGACAACAATGCAAACAAAACTACAGCATCCTTTCCTAAAGCTTTTAATTTAAAAAAATAGTTTTGCCTTCTCATTGGAAATTGGAGATACTGGTTTTGCATATGTGAACATTGATAAAACTGTTCCTTAGTGTAAAACTGTGTACGTTGTATATCCTGGTCCAAATATCTTTTTAGAAAATTTAACAATTCATAAAATATTATATGTCTATTAACTCGTTGTTTTATTGAAGACCCCCTTTCTGATATTGAGAGCCCAAATAAATAAATATCCTCTGCTCTGTCTTAAATCATCCCTTCACCCAACTAACATCACTATGCTGAGGTCTTCAGTTATATATATCCAGTACAAAAAAAGAGATGCAGCCATTGTATTTCTTTCATTAATTACCACCAAAGAGATGCCTGGCACAATTAGAACCAAAGTTTTAGATCCTAATGTAAACAAAGATGTAAACTTGGTTTTCTTTATTGCTTAGATGATTCAAATATATGTGTAATACTATATTTTTCGTTTCGGAGCTCTTTTTGGCTCCAAAATGTGATGCTTTAAACAGTGTTTGAGGCTCCATTGTGCCTGGCGGAAAGAAAGGAACATTAGGAAAAACTCAGCATGGCACCTGTGTAAGAGAATGATCATTTTATCCCACATGGTCTCAAAAGTAAAGAGAAGAAAATCCAAGCTATATTTTCATATATTTATTAGAAATGCATTTTTCCTTTGAAAGCTTAGAGCTAAATCCCTGGTGTGACAGAAGCACTGACCTGAATTTTGAAAACATATCCCTTGCTGGTTCCATGTTATCTAGCCAGTTAATTAATAAAGGGGCGTAGTTTTCTTTCCTCCCAAACTAAATGGTGCTGAATATTGATTTATATTCAGAAGCACTAGTAGAGTAAAATACCCTACATCTCTACAATGTATTCCTAATGGAATACATTGTAGTTGCTAACTAGGTTTTACCCAAGACATATAGGAAAAGACCACTGACCCCTTGCTATGACTGCAGGAGTTGGTTTTTTGCTTTAAACACCAGCCCTACTTTATCTTACTTTGTCCATGAATATCATTGCAGGAACCTTTTCTGACAATGAAACAATTTAGCTACCACTTTCTGCACTTCTTTCCACATCCTGTCATGCCTCCATCCATTAATTTTCCCACCCATGGGACTGATACAACGTAGCATTCCTTCCCATTTCTGTTTTGACCTGCATTTATTGACAGTGTGTTGAACAGCAGGATTGTCCTATGATTTGTAACATACAGCAGCTACAGATGCCAATCCATACAGGCCACTTTGGTTGTTTTATTTGAAATTATTCTTGATGATGCTTAGTGGAAGTTTATTCTGCTTCTGTCTGATTTCCTGATAGATGAAGGCTAATTCTCCCTAAATAGAAATCAGCTACTATATCATCCTTGAGATATGTCCTAATGCAGACTCAAATAAGTTGTCCTAGGAAAAGTCTCCCCAAACCAAGATGTCACTCTCGTGCCCAAATTCCTACTGTTGCCCCTATTCCAAAGGAACCCTCTAAATCAGTGAGTTTATAGGCTGGAAACCCTGCCAATTTTATAGTTGCTTGTACTTTTCCATTTCCCTCAGTGCTTCTGATTTTTTATTTCTGAATTATGGTTTTTATTTTACATATAACAAATAATGTAAGGTGGAACAAAGTCAGCACCATCATTGTAACAAGGAGCCACAAAACCATTGTTTGATGTTTTAAAAACAAAGCATGCCTCATTGGTTATTACTTTGGGTTAATAAGTCTCATACTGTGCTTTGAAGTTATGTGTTTGTATCTTCTTTACATTAGTATTGCTTTATATACTAAAAAGTCTTAGGCCCTTGCCTAAGCCTTGCTTTTTTTGCTCAATCTTTTTGTGGATAGAGCACCTTTGCCTCCTTGCCTTAACTATTTTTTATCCAAAATTTAAAATGTGCTTAAAAGCTTATGCAAAAATAGCAATACATACAGTACAACATTTTACATTTTCTATACAATATAAATTATTTTAATTTATTTTAAGTGCCTGCTTCAATTTACACATTTATTTATTTATTGTTTATATAGCTGTCTCCATTTACTCTGTACATTGTCAAACAATGCAATGCGTATATGAATTGAAGAATATTTTCTTAGATTGATATTAAATGCAATGCTATTTTGTTTCCATAACTAGATTTTAATTGGAGCTGTAATAGCAATGGGCTCTGCAGACAGAGATGGACGGCTACGTCCTGGAGATGAACTGTTATATGTAGATGGAATCCCAGTTGCTGGAAAAACCCACCGATATGTGATTGATCTTATGCATAATGCTGCTCGTAATGGACAGGTCAACCTTACTGTGAGACGAAAGGTGCTATCCATAGGTGTGTTGTGTCTTAAAAAAAAAGGACCTTCCAATTCCATTAATACCAGCCTTTTTCCTCTATGTTTCCTGTACAGTGTGATGAACTATACTTATTCTGCTACAACTTTAAAATGTCATGCATTTATATATTAATGGAAGAAAGAACTGAATGTTATACAGCTGTATACAGCGAATTCCAACTGAAAGTAAAAAAAAACCCTGCAGTAGTCTCTACATAAGTATGGTTAAAAATGGCAAAATGTTTATCTGGAAATACTATAGTTTTAGTTGGCTTGAGCTAATCTGCTATGCCACTGTAAAATTTGCAGTTCATAACTTTTTATTTTTAATCATAGGAGATACCTGTCCAGAAAATGGCAGGAGTCCTGGCTCTGTGTCAACACATCACAGTTCTCCTCGAAGCGATTCTGCTTATACAAATAGCAACCATACTGCACCATGCAATACTTCTCCTCCAGAGGGTTTCCCTTTACAAAGCATACTGTCAAGTGATGTGGTAATACATCGAAAGGAGAATGAAGGATTCGGTTTTGTCATAATAAGTTCTTTGAACAGACCAGAATCGGGAGCAACAATTGGTAATTAGAGTTTCAGTGATCATTACTAATTATTTTGTTTTTCATTGAAGTCATGTAGTACGTTTTAGCAATATGTTATGAATTGTATCACAATTAGCAGTGTCTCTGCTTGTTTTTCATAAGAGGCATTTCATATATATATATAGAATAGGACAACATCTGTATAAAATATAAAATAAAAAATGTACTCCCAAATGTGTTCAAACTAGGTTGTTGGAAAAACTGTTACTGTTAATCTGTATATTAAATAACTAATTCTACTTTGCTGCCAATATTCATTTCCTAGAGTTGCAATCCTGCATAATTGGGTTCCTCTGCTTTATGTACATCTTATGTTGACTATGCAAATACCATAATTTTCTGGATACTTTAATTCCCATTATCCTAGTTTTTATAGCCAATTCTGGAGGCGTACAACAATGAAAAGGGAATCACATTATTCCTGATTCTGGATGTTATTTGCTGGAAAGCCTGTAAAATTAAATATTGTTAGCTGTAGACTTGACTCATGTCATTGTAGGTTTATTATATCACATCTATTGCTTGTGAAACAAATGGTAACTTTTTTTTCATTTGGCAGGAATGAAAGCTTCTTACTGCATTTTACATTCTGGTTCCCTGAAAAAATGGGGGATCTACTGTATATTCTTACTATATAGGTCACTATATTCTTACTACCCTAAGGGACAACCGAACCATGCTTTGTTTTCCCTGATATGGGTCGGACTGGGCCGGCATGGAACCAGACCCACTCATTAGACTCATTCCCTAGATTGTTTCCTGCTGCAACCTCCCATTTTCAGGCAGGTCGCAGCAAATACAATTGGTGCACATGCTTGCATGGGGACAGTTCGGCGGGGGAACCCAGGAAGGGACACTACCCCTGATAAGAGACTCTTACACCTTGAGACTCAAGATCAAAACACACACTCCTCCAGGATCATGGTAAAAAAAACTTTGCTTTCTTTACAATAAAAGCTATCAGTATTGGCACAGTGCAGTCAATATCTAATGATGTGTTTTGTGCCCCATTTCCTGGCACTTCCTCAGAGAAAAGCATCAGTAGGGGCACTTTCTCAGAGAAATGCATCAGTAGGTGTATTTGTACTGTGCCAATGCTGAAAGCTTTTATTGTATTTATATAAAGAAAGTAAAGTTTTTTACCTTGATTCTGGAGGAGTATGTGTTTTGATCTGGAGTCTCAGTGTGTAAGAGTCTACAGGAAACCATTGGCAAAAGGTGGAACTAGTGAACACGCAGACATTTGGGGGTAAATGGTGAGCTCCTACACTCACAGCGAGAAGCATTATAATTGCTTCTTCTAAAGTGGTAAGAAAGCATGAGGGGCTAAAACAATAGTATCTACATCTTTTTAAGGATTTTTTATCTGGGGTTCCTGAGAGAATGCATTTCTTACAGATCTGTGGAGAATATCAACATATTGCACAGAGCAAATTATTTGACTATGTAAGCAACATTTCAAGCTTAGAGCTCTCTGTTTCCTTATGGGGTTAATTCTGAAATTCTGTAACATGTAGAGCTAAGGGAAAAATAGAAAGTAATATAAATAAATTGCTTTCAGCTGCATATTTCTATTAGATAAATACAAATTAAAAATTAAAAAAAAATCTATGTATGATAATACTTTAATGGTGTAATGTTGAACATCAGTACCTTCTGCACTCTAAAATTATTGTGGCCTCTTTATATTCTATTGAATCACACACATTTAGTTTACGCAGTTTACATTTAAGGGTTAATGTGCCGGAGTAGTTGAATCAGAATTGAATATTGATGCATCACATGGTTTGAATTTTGTTCTGCTCAACACTAATAGGCTTTATCAACATTCAAATTAAAATTTTTGCCTTGATTTTATTTTTTTCTTGTGCTAAAACTCATTCATTTGAATGACGGTTTCCAAAACTCAAATGTTCAATATAAGTGAATTAAAAAAAAAAATAATAAGTTCATGTAAAACCTCAGCATGTAAAAGCTTGCAACTTCATGCAGAACTCAATGGTAGCTGTCACAGGCAAAATTTAAGCACATTTTTATATCAATGCAAGTCTTGACTCCAAAAAAAAGTATTACAATAAGTTGAATGCATTCAAGTTTTTTTTCACAGTTTTATTCATTAGAGTTTTGTTATATAAAGAAACTTGGGGGAAGTCAGCACTCTCGTTAAATAGTATAGCTTGCCTGGGTGCAGTGTCCATAATTTATAGATAGAAATCTTCGAAAAAAGGGGTCCGCACTCTCAGGACTTAAAATGAGTATATATTTATTAATAACAAGGACTAACGTTTCGGCCTCTCCGAGGCCTTTCTCAAAGTAACAAACATAAACCAAAAAATGCTTTATATACCCATGGTGGCGGGAGAAATGAATTGACTGACATAACAATTAAGTTGTCATTGCAAAACACCCACTAGTCTGGTACAGCCCACACAGGTAATATAAACACTCCCCATTAAGAGGCAGTCCCCATTAGCACATAAGATACATAAATAAATACTACAATGACACACATCAATGTTAAGAATGCCCCAACGTTAGTCCTTGTTATTAATAAATATATACTCATTTTAAGTCCTGAGAGTGCGGACCCCTTTTTTCGAAGATTTCTATATATATATACAGATAGAGTCACTTGGATTTGTAAGTTAAATGCGTCGTGACTCAGCATTAATTGAAGAAACTGTGTTATCTAAAGTTATCTTAACTCATTTAATGCATTTAACCTTTTCATTAGCATACCAAAGCTCCATTGTTTTCAATGGTGAACTCTTTAATTGGATGGGATGCTGTGACACAATATTCTGTGATAAGTGGGATAAATGAGATAAATGAGTTAAGTCGCGACGCATTAAACTCACCATCCAAAGTGACTGCATCTGTATATATATATAATAGTGTAATTTTGAGTGGGCGCACTCCTTCCGGACTTACTTCTTAGGCTGGTGCGTTGGTCAAAGGTTTAGTCATCCATATTTTCAAGAAGGACCTTTGGACTCATTGAGTGCGGGTCCTTCTTGAAAAAATATATATATATATATATAAATATATATATATATATATATATATATATATATATATTCCAACTTGGTAATATTGTTTAATAAACCAACAATATTTTCTGCTTAAATATTCAGAGGTTATAGTTTTCCTTTAAAGGAGAATTAAAGGCTTGCTGCGCTTGGGGGTTCCCAATGTTAGGCACCCTCAAGTGATCGTATTGAATTACCTGAAAACTGGACAGGTGCTGCTCCTATCAGCAGAAAACTGCACCGGCCCGGGGTTAAACCAGTGAGCACCACTGTATTCATCAGTTTTTTTTATTTCCCGGGGCAAACGCATGTGCAGTTGAACAAAAAGCCTACTTTTTGTCGACCCAAATGCTTCCCCCCCATAGGCCCCCCTCCCCCCCCCAGCATACCTCACCCCAGGGCAAATGCCCCAACTTTTTACTTACCCCTCCTTCGAGGTGCTCTCCAGTGGAGTCCATTTTCTCCCGAGCAGTCTTCTTCCTGTAGTAAGTGGGTTTTCTGGTGAAAGCACATTGGGAGGTATTTGCCAGTTCCTGATCTACTGCGCATGCACCCGAAGGTCACGAGAGTTTGTGACTTTCGGGCACATGTGCAGTAGATCGGGTACCGGCAAATGCCTCCTACTGCGCATGAGCCCGAAGACACCGATGGATCCAGGAAGAAGGCCACTCATGAGAAGATGGCAGCCATGAACTCCACTGGAGAGCAGTAAGTAACAAGTTAGGGGCATTTGCCCCAGAGGGAGGTAGGCCGGGGGAAGGGAGGGGGGCCTATGGGGGGAAGGCATTTGGGGCTGACAGGGTTTAGTTCTCCTTTACAGTTCGGCTTTTCATTCTGTGCATGTGCAGCCACATGAAGAAGGAGGAAGACAGAAGAAGAACGGTCCCTGGTGCTCACTGGTATAACCCCAGGCTGGTACAGGTTTCTGCTGATAGGAGCACCAGCCTGTGGTTTTAGCTAAGTATATACAATAACTTGGGGGTGTCTAACAGTTGTAACCCACAATACTTTCTTTCTCTTTTAAGGGTGTAATGTTTAAATGCAGGCCGGATTTGTGGCGAAGCCACATAGGCCCGGGCCTAGGGGAGCCCGCCCAGCAAATCCAGCACTTTTAAATGATTTCACAGAATAGGTTTGAACTGAATATTCTTGATGCCTGTTGTTTTCATTAAGACTTTTCTAGGTTTGCACCTTGAGTCCATTCATAAATAAGGTCCATCTGTGCTGCACATTTATATGTATTTTGTTGTTTTGTTTTTTAAAGAATAGACTGAATACATATTGCTGCTTTAACTAAATTAACCATAATTACTGGAAATGGCAAACGTTTCGTAATAATTTATGCCACCACATCTAGCAATTTCAAAATATTACTGTTGATACTTAAATTATTCAAAGCACAACGTCACTTTCAAAGTGCTTACCTGCCAAGTCAACTGTCAAAAATAAAATTTTGCACCTCACAAAAGAATGCATAGATGAATAGTTAATATTGTTTCAAAGCATTTGGATGTTTAATGGTTGATTTCATTAAGAGTGCTCTATGAACATCTGCTGTGTTAACTGCATTATAGTGACATCACAGTAACACATAAAAATGTGTACAAAATGAAAAGTTGTATTCCCATGACAGCTTTGCATAAATTTACTGGTCTAGTGTAAACTAGATGCTGCATTTTTCAGTTTGAAACATGTTTTTTGCAACATATATTTGTATCAGGAAAATATCTGCTTGCTTTAGTAATAAACCAAAACTGTAGCCTACAAAGGGTACTTACCATATGTTTAGGCAGTCCACCTTGCACCTTGAATTACCACTGACATCATCAGGAAATACAACCAATGAGGGACTGATCTATTTGGCCAGGAGTGGGATGACAGGACAGTCAGGATTTTGCAGAGATGCAACCAGAGTCTATAAATAAACCAGACCATTCTCATCTATTCTGCTGAGACCTCATCCAGGGGGTCAGGGGGCAGTATGAGTCTATATCGTGGTATTAGATAGTCATTGCTTTTTTGTTTTTTTTACAAAGATTACTGCTGTTACTATTTTGATGCATTATTATTTTTAATAAGGGATGAACCAAATCCAGGATTCCCTTTGGGATTTGACCAAGATCATGTGTTTTTCAGGCATTTTTCAGCAGGATTTGTGTGAATCCAAGTTGCCTGGCTGAACTGAATCCACAAAAGTATGTGAATTTATCACACAAACAAGGAAGTCAAAACATTTTTTAACCACGCAATGTGCTTGTGGTTCTCTTTTTTTGCTTAATTTACATATGCAAATTAGGGGTTGGGTTCGGTATTTGGCTAAATCCTAAAATAGTGGATTCAGTGCATCCCTACTTTTTTTCATAGTGGGACTTTCTATGGGGAATAACTTAAAAAATAATAGTTAAGAGGCACAGCACAAACAAGTACTAGGTTTCCTAATGTCTCCTACACCACAGGTTCTCAGGTAGCCCCTCTAGTGATGTGTTTGACCTTACCAATGAAAGCAGCCTGTCTACTGATGTATTTGACCTAATCAACCAGAATCTGACTCTGAATTCTGAATTCTGATAGAGGAGGATAGTAAAAATTAACTTTAACAATATTTCATTGATTATAATCAGTAATCCCCAACCAGTAGCTTGTGAGCAACATGTTGCTCTCCAACCACTTGGATGCAGGGGCTTGTTTTTGAATTCCAGGCTTGAAGGCAAGTTTTAGTTGTATAAAAACCAGGTGCACTGCCAAACAGAACCTCAATGTAGGTTTACAATCCAAATAGGGGCTACAAAATGGCCAATCATAGCACTTATTTGGCTCCCCGAGAACATTTTTCATGCTTGTGTTGCTCCCCAACTCCTTTTAATTCTGAATGCTCAAAAGGTTGGGGATCCCTGGATTATATATATAGAAAGTTCTTCTCTGTGAGATGAAGTATATTACATTTTTGGGATGGTTCTCTTTTAATTTTTTTATATGTGCATTTGCATAGAAGATTATAACCCTATTAAAACCCTATACCTTCATCCTACATATTATGAAGTGCTTGTCACTTCTGTGATCTACTGCTCTACTCCCCATTTTGTCACAATCCCCTCTTGAGACAGACATTTGGTGGCCAGGGATCCTGGGTGGATGTGCAGTTGAACAGTACATTCCATACAGTGGAATGAGTGACAAGCTCTGTGCAAGAATGATGAATGTGTTTGAATACCCATTTGTGCCTGTATGCAAGACGTTCTTCATTGTTCCACATAAATGCTCAGCCCAAACCTGGATCTCACCTGTCTTTGAAATGGTTGACATATACTATGCACACACAAGTAAGTGCGTAGTGGTGAATTGGTATAACAGTGGTTATTCCTCCTTTGGACAACTGGGCTGCAGGCATGGGTCCAAAAGACAGAACAGATGATTAGCTAGATGATAGATAATATATACTATATTGTACCAGATATTAGGATTATTGGGGTGGGGTGCCGGTGGGGACACTGAAACACTGACCAAATAAATCCTTTAATGTGGTCAAGTCATGTGAGTGTGTTTTTTCAGTTAAACTTTATTATTTTCCTGTTACCTGCATCCAGGGTTTGTGCAGCTGTAGTACATTCCATACATTCATATATACATTCATAATAACTAAAATAAAATACATTTTGAATTAAGCAAATAAAATTGTTAAGCTATTTTAAGTGCTAATTTGGGTCTCATTCCCCCTCCTTTTGCAGCTGTGCCACATAAAATCGGACGAATTATTGAAGGAAGCCCTGCAGATCGCTGTGGAAAGCTGAAAGTCGGAGACCGGATCTTAGCTGTGAATAGCCAGTCTATTATAAACATGCCTCATGCAGATATTGTAAAGCTGATTAAGGATGCAGGGCTGAGTGTAACACTTTGTATCATTCCTCAGGAGGGTAAGTTGTTGCTTCTCTGTAGTAACTAAGTCTTTATTATGCCTAATGGAAACATTTTGTTTATGCAGTTTAATATTAGGACAAAATAATGTTAGTATGCAAATTTTTTAATTTAATGTGTTTTCTGTGTTTTTAAAAATCTATCTCATTTCTATTTTGTGATATTTACGTCAACTACTTTCAAGGAAAAATGCTCAGACTTCTATTTATCTATTTCCATCTGAACAGTTTTCTTTTTTAACCTTAGAACCAGATGTTCTTGAAACAGCAAGGTTAAGACATTTTGCAGATAATACTTGATTCACTTTCTCTTCAGGCAAAGAACAGTGTGTACAGGCAAGCTTAGTATTAGACAGAAACTATCAGACAGAAAGACTTCATTGAATTGAACTATTTTAGAGTTTGAAAAAAAATTACATTCAACAAAAAAGTCCTGCTGATAATTAAAATAAATAAAGTCCACTAATCCTGCCTTTCATATGACTTTTCTTTCTATTCTAAATGCAGATTTTTGAGTGTTAACCAAAAGGAATAGTTATTTTAGGTTGGTAGAAATTCTGTCCAGCAGGTTATTTCTGTACAACATCATTTTAAAAGGTTACACTTTCTAAATTACCAGTCAAACATCAATGGCAAAACTGAAAATACTTAATACATAGGCAAATATGTTTCAATCCTGCACAATTAATAATGTTTCACAGTACGTGTTGTAACAAAATGTTAGCTTTGCTTTTAGTGAGTGAAGATATATACTAGCACACACTAGTCAGTTGAACTGAAGAAGCTTGGATGAGTAGTGAAGTGTCTTCAATAATTACTTAAGTCCAGTTGTTTTAGAATTACTTATACTAGATATTGTATAGTCATAGAGAATTGAACACTGTAACCTTTTGATCTCAAGTTTTGTTACACTAAAGATATTTGGGGCACAGCAGTGATTACTCTAATTGATACCAAGAGCAATACTAATTGCTGCAAAAAGAGTCACATGTGGGTGGGACAGGGCACGGATCGGCCATTTACAAGCCGCCTCTTGTAACTTAAGTTTAAAACCCAGAAATTCGGCTCCACTAGTGCAGGGAGCGCAATTGCGGTCAATGCACTAGTTATACCTCCCCCCATTGAACTGCTCTGACGCTGATTTTTAAGCGCGGAGCGGGATGGGGGGTGCGGCATCGGTGCGGCTGCCTCAGGCGGCGGCAGCCCCAGAAATGCCACGAGGGTGGGGTTGTTTGATCTGACTCACATGGTTGAGTTTATGGCTTTCTGGCATTAGAATAAAGTCATTGTGCTTTATAAGCTGATTTTAAGTGCAAAATTTAGTATTAAGGCAAAGAAAAAAAATCAAGTAATTTGTGCATCCTTAAATTTCTCGAGACATTGGGCCTAAATAGGGCTGAATAGTATTCATTTAGATAGGCTAGATAGAAGCTTTTCAATGAATAACATTTATTGCATTGTTCATGTAAAAGGACTAGGTGTGTGAGCAAAACTAAATTCTTAGGGTACAATAATAGGGATCCAGAAGATAGATATCAGAAATTTGCCAGCATTCCAGTTACATGGGCATACAAACTAAACTTAAGTCTAAAGACTGACCAAATTCTAGAATAGTGGACCTTAATTGTGTTCATAAACATTTGATATTGTCAGGACATCCTGCTATGGAAACTTGAAATAATGCATTTGCCTGAGATGCAGTCAGGATGTCATTACAATATTTTCTATCTACATTGCCTGAAGTATGGTTACAGTTGAATATTTTAGAGACCAATGCTTTTAATAGAACATATGTAAATGTGGTATACTGAAGTGCAGATTCAAGCCCAAGTGTTTATCTTTAAATAAAAATTGTATTTTGCAGAATTAAGCAGTCCAGCTTCAGCACCAAGCTCAGAGAAACAGAGTCCTATGGCCCAGCAGCACAGCCCAGTGGCACAGCAGAGTCCTGTAGCTCAGCACAGTCCTGTGGCACAGTCACTGCCGCCACAACCATTACAGTTGCAAGGCCACGAGAACAGGTTGCACATTTATTTATTTTAAATAAGCATTCTCTTGATATACCCAATAATCTGAGGTCTACACTGTGTATGCCAAGCATATAGCCAAATATCTGTTTGTCCAGCTACAGGTCAGAAGTTAAAGCAAGGCAAGATGTAAAACCTGACATCAGGCAACCACCATTTACAGATTATCGCCAGCCATCAACTGACTATAGGCAACCTCCTGTAGATTACAGGCATCCTCCAGTAGTTGATTACCAGCAGCCTCCTCCTATAGACTACAGACAGCCACCTTTAATAGAGTACAGGCAACATTCTCCTGATACACGGCAATTTCCTCTCCCTGATTACCGACAGTTCCAGGTAGGTACAAATCTTTATATAATATAATAGATTATAATAGAGAACTAAACATATCTTTTGGAACTAATGTTTGCATTCACTATAATATATATGGTCTATTCCTTTTAAACATATATGAGCACTCTTGTACAAACAAGAAAGTTCCTGGTGCAAGCAACCATATTGTGTAGCATGCATCTGATGTCACACGCATAAAGAGCAAGTTGCAGCACTATCTCATTATACGCTGCCACGTGTTTTCCCCAACCGGAGTACAAGCTCTATTAGCCCTCACCTTTGGTGGAGGAAATTATTGTAGGGAAACATGTGTCCTTTAAGGACAAGGTTATTGTCAACAAAGTTGTCAAACTGTGAAAAACACTATTCTTAAATCTGGTGTGTAGAGGAGTATGATCTCATCAGGGTAATTCATCAGGAATTATCAAAAATCTGTGTTACAACTTGATGAGCTGAGTTTATGCCTGAAAATGACATGACTTGATGTAACTTGCTGCAGCTGTGGTAGGATTTGAGCTACAGGATTAACATAGACTGGCTAATTTATATTCAAAATTAAATATAGATACTTACCAGAATGGTACAGTGTTTTATACTCCTTATTTGTGTTGAATATTTTATTCTATCTGAAATTAAATCAAAGAAAATTGACATTACCATAAGTACCCTTTCAAGAAAAAAAATCACAATCACAAATTCTGAACATGAAATACTTCTGTTTGAGCAAATTTGTGTTACTTTCTTTAGATGTGTAATCCTGTCTAGAGAACAGAATTTCAAAAGCATTTCTTAATTTGTCGTTTGCAGGATTATAATTATTTTACTGTTGAACTCGAAAAGGGTGTTAAGGGTTTTGGATTCAGTATACGAGGAGGGAGAGAATACAAGATGGATTTGTACGTGCTAAGACTGGCAGAAGATGGCCCTGCAATAAGAAATGGGCGGATGAGGGTAAGTTATTCTGAAGCTGTCCATTGTTGTACAGACAAATGCTGATTTATATTTTGTTGCAAAAGTATTTATTTCGATAGATTATAAAACATATAGCATGTTAAGGGTCAGCAACATTTTGTGTGTTTGATAATTGGGTATCTATCCAAACTATTCTATAATATATATTCTCTAAGCAGTTCAATAGCCTCATCATTGGTCTCAAGAATTCAACTTGAAATGCAGTTGAGTGTTTCTTACTTCCATGAGCTAAACATAAAAATATCAGTCATACCATACCAAATTTAAATACTAAGCATTTGTGACTCATGTGACATCTGATCTACCATGTTTGATGGCCACATTATATTAAATGTAATACAAGGAGTCTGTGGGGCATCTCTGGCCTGCCCATTTGCTTTACAAGAATCACTTTTAATTCATTACTCAGCTAGATAAATGCAAAAAGAAATAAAATTATGAATTGTCAACATTTGTGAAATTATGGAAATGACTTTGTTTTGCGTATCTACTCATATGCAAGTAAAGTAATGCATTGTACTGGCAAAAAAAGATTTAGTAGTTCATTTGTATTTGTTCTTTTGTCATAATCTTTTGACAGGGTTATAATAGGTCTGAATGAATCCTAACTGCAGGGCAATATATGTATATCCCATTGTAACAAATCAGGTGACAAATTAAATGGCCTTGGCAGAACTCTCTATGCATAATTTCGGTTGGCACGCAGGAAAATTTAATCAGCTTCAAACTGAAATTCTTAAATATCTAATGTATAAAATAACATTTAAAAATTCCCATAAATATTCAGTGCTCAGATTATGCTGCAGCTGTGGTAAGATTTTATCTGCAGGATTATCAGACTGACTAGCACTGACTGTATTCATATGAGTTTGTCATTGGTCATTGCCAAAGCCAAAAGTGGTATTTGGTTCAACAAGTCAAATATGTGAAATGTTTCACACTCTTTTACAAAGATGTGTTTCAGTTATTGTCTTATTGTGGTTGCATGGAATACACGCTTTTATTTATTTATTTTTTTAATTTATTTACAGTCAAGTGAAAAAGTAAGTAACATCTGATGCCAATTTTTTACTTTTACAGTTTAACTATATTGTTAAAGGTGATTTTATATCAAATGTCAGCAAATATTATGATCCATTAATGTGTTGTAGTCCATTCTGCAATTGAATTAGGTGCACCAGATTAGGTTCAAATGATCAGGCCATTTTTCTCAAAATGTGTGGTTATCACCATGCCTACATTGTAAGAGCTCTCTGAAGTCTTTAGAAAGTGGGTTATAGATGCGTATGAGTTTGGGAAGGGATTTTAAAAGTTAACTAAACAATTGGACATCAATTATCCCACTCAGGAGAATTAACTAACTAAGTTAGACAACTGCCAATCTGCCAGGCCAGGCTGTTCCAGTAAATTCAGGCCAAAATCAGAACACAAGATGTTGATGAGTTTTCAATTAGAAAGAGGCTGCACAAATTATATCTACATGGGAGGTGTTGTAGATGATAAAGATCTATATAAAAAAGAAATTGTTAACACATTCAAGGATTGAGTTTAAATATATACATAAACATGTATAATATTATAAGTCTGTTTATAACCAAACAGTCTGCACACAATAAGCCCACAAGGCATTTCCAAAGTCACACCAGGTGGCAACCACCATTAATCCACCAATTTTCAGCCATCTAAAAAATAAAATAAAGAGGTGCAAGCCCATTGTGTGCACCATTCAACATTCATTTTTAAATTAATACAATTTCACTAACCACTCATCAGAACACTTCCCAGGTTACAGCACCACTGTAACTTACACAGTTGGTCCTAACTCTGCTGGCCCATGCAGTTATCCATGTCAATTGTTATATAGCAATAAAGTTGAACACTTAGAAATCAGTAGCATCAACAAAGAAAAATTAAAACATATTCCATATTCAACCTTAAAAGAAAAAACAACAGTACACAACACCTGTTCATCACACAATGAGGTTCATTTTCGGCCTGTATTGATTTGTGCGCATGTGTTTGGCTTTCTTTACACAGTGGCATGCCATTCACACTCCCAATGTGATCTCGGTTTGGTGTAAGAAAACAGACTCCAAAATGAGATTAATATGCATTTATATGCATAACTCGCTTGCCTACTGTACATGACTTCTTTGTGAGAGTAGAATTATTATTATTATTTATAATTTAGCATGATGCAGACTTATTATTGTTAAAATATTTGCACCTGGTATTCATTTTATTGTATTTTTAAATGAATGTTTTTTAGCTCTTCGGGTTGAAATTGCAACAGCTGGTTTGGAATTCAGAATGGAAGGAAAATGAGCAATAAAAGTTTTGGTTGCTGGGGTCAGTGACCTTGACTACCAGCTAGGATTTAAATCATAAATAGGAAAATTAGGAAAGCAGATTAAGGCCACTTGAATAGTTACTAATCTATAACTTCCACTTTTAAGTATATTACATTATATAGCAGTTGCTAGATTGCTAAATTGTGTAAGTATTTACCCATCAAATACTTATATGATAATAAAGAGATGACATGCAGCATGAATGGCAGGCAAGAACTGGCTGATTGGCAGTTATAATATGCACATAATTGCAGCTGAACCAGACATGTATTTCAATTTTTGAGAATATACCTTTTATCATTACTGTCAGACACTGTAAATGCTGTTTCTAGACCATACTGATAATAGAAGAAATCAGTGTTTATCACACTGAGTGATGTAGCTATTTCTACAGAGGAATAACATCTAAATGACAGCATATATGGGATGCAGTGAGAATTAACGAGACTTAAGTAATCAGAAACCCTGCATACTAAGGCAGAAAGGAAAGCTAACTATGTTATTAGTAGTAATGGTTAAGGAAAGTGCTAGCTGTACAATATGAAGATGAGGTCCAATACTGAACTTTAATAAAAGAATCAACACTATACTGAACCAGACCTCAAACCTTAATGGGTATAGTTGGATTTAGGCAAAATAAAAAAAAAATTGCATTAACTCTCCCTTTCAGTTTTCAGTAACACCAAAACATTTGCTTTGTACAGTAATATAAAATATAATGTACTGTTGCCATGCCCTGGTAAAATTCAAGTGTTTCATTCAGAAAAGCTACTGTAGTTAATATACACAAGCCATGGGGGCAGCCATCTTATCTGAAAAAGGAGAAATGTATGCACAGCAAATAACAGATAAACTGTTTAATACAATGGACTGCATCAAAAATCACTCAAGACTCTCTACGGAACTATACAATTGTTGTTATGTGCTGGGATTTGGTTGTATCGTAAACTGAATGCTAAAGAAATGCTACTTCCTTCTTTGTGCCCAAGCTCTTTAAGAAGGACTGTCTTGTGGTCTGTGAATTTCTTTTTGGAAATCATTGACACCTCATCCTCTATCCTCTGGGCTAAAGAGGAGAAGGGCAATGGGGCTTTTATATTACGCTGTGTACCAAATTTTTTTTTTTTTTTTCAAAACTGGGCTTCCATCTTGTAAAGTAAGTGCAAATGGTTCTTTAACAAACATACAAATGTGGCTTATTCATAAATAAATGTGCACCTGAGCAATAACTCATAGAAAACAAGGGTGAAAGCAGACCCAGTCATGAAGAGAATTCAGCAGATTTCTGTATAATGCACAATTTCTATTTATAGAAAAGTATATCTGTGCAAAACACATCAACTTTTCAAAGACCTGGTAGAAGAAGGGGTAATAGATTATGCTGTGGTTCCTAGTGGCTTCTAGTTGTACCATTGTGCATGATCTACACCTTTATGTGAGTAGGTTTCATCTTACTTTATTACTCTAGGACAGTGGTCCCCGACCAGTGGCTCCTGAGCAACATTTTGCTCTCCAACCACTTTGATGGTGCTCCCAGTGGCCTCGGAGCAAGTGCTTATGTTTGAATTTCTGGTTTGCTGGTAAGTTTTAATTGCACAAAAAGTGTCCTGACAAACAGAGCCTTCTGTAGACTGCCAGTCCACATAAGGGCTAACAAATAGTCACATCATTTTGTTGGAATTAAGAGATCAAGACACAGATGGTTTTAGTATCAAATGGCCCTGCAGATTTACTTCTTCTGGTTGTGTACCCTACACATGGCAAGTCAGTAGTTTAGATGTACAGTAACAACACAAGTAAAATATAATTGCTTGTGTATTTCTACTGTCTTAAAACAATTTGTGCATCATTGAATGATGTAGAATTCCTGCACAGATCTCTACAGTTACCTATTCTCAAGGAGGGGGTACACATTTCTTTACCACACAGTGTGAGTTCCTCACCTGAAACTATGATAAATGATTTTTATTTGCCTAGAAGTAAATGTTCTACCATCTGTTATCCTGGAGAAAAAAATGTCTCTGCTGTTATCTTATGTAAATACAACTGCTGAAGCACAACATCCACAGAGGGGCAATCTAATTGAGCTCTTATCTCTGCATGCACTGAAAACCTCCATGATAATGGCACACAATTATTGAACACAATTTCCATAGGTGATAATTATGGTAGATATATTTTAAACTACTAACTACTGTCTATAACTTTAATCCAAACTAACTCATATTTTGATAAATCTGCCCTTGTTTTGCTATTATCAAATTAATTATAACTTATTAGTATTGATTTATTATTACTGATGGCTAATCAGTCAAAAATAAATAAAGTATTATTAGCGTTAATAGAACTTTGGGAATGGCAAGCCTGTGTTTTGGAGCCATTTAATAGTCATAGCTGAACCAGAAAATGAAAGTGTAAAACAGCTGGAAGCACTGATGTATTATCATTAATTATTTATCATAGTAGAAATTATATTTGTACCAAATTTGTATATTGTGCCAACAACATTTCCCTTTGAGATGCAACATAAACAAGCACCATGTGAACGTCTGTTGGGTGCAGTTGCAGTAAAAAAATAATACCTGAATTATATAGAATAATGCTCTGTTTGTTTTCAACCATTTCAGTCAGTTCTGTTGAATACAATTTATCTTCAGCTGCATTTCTGTATTGAGAAGAAGCTCTGTGAGCAGAAAAGAAAGCAATACTTTATTTAAATGATATGATTGCCTACAAATTTTTAAACATGATTTCCTTTTTCTCTATAATAATTTAATCTATAACAGTAGCTTGTACTTGATCCCAACTAAGATATTATTAGGGGAATGTGATAAAAGTCGGTAACGGAAAAGCCATTCGCAAAGTGAAAAGTAATGCCTCTGCGCAAACAAATTTTGCTTTGCGCGAATTTAATATAGCTTTTGCGAACATGGAAACTGTTTAGCGACCTCTTCCGACAGTGGAAGGCTGTTTGCGTATTTTCTAGTTTCCGCCAATGCGCAGTCAATGTAATAAAACTTCTTACTGAAAAAGTCGCTATGTTTGTTCCAAAAGATTTCAACACCTTCAAGGACTTCTTAAGAGTGCGCAATTACAATTCACAATGCAATAACCGCTTAAGGAATAATATATACATTACGACATGTGGATTTTTAATCTTATTGATGTGCATTGTTTTGCTCTTTGCAACTTTAATTACATTCCCCCCAATAGATCCTTATTGGAAGCAAAACCAGCCTATTCGGTTTATTTAATGTTTACATGATTTTCTAGTAGACTTAAGGTATGAAGATCCAAATTATGGAAAGACCAGTTATCTGGAAAACCCCAGGTCCTGAGCATTCTGAATAATAGGCCCCATACCTGTACATATTTTAGTAAAGCCTTCCTTTTAATAGAAATGTAACTTGACAAATTCTCATGCACAACCTTCTTTTCACTAACTTTGCAGAGACATGTTTTAATATGTTATTTCATTATTTTGAGTAGCTCTTTAAAATGCAGTGTAATCTCTGCCCAATACTCATGTATAAATATGTGGTATATTGCAGCAACTGTATTTTGTTTTTCATAATAAAAGGAATATTATGACAGCTGACTGTAACTTTAAGCACTGCAGTCAGGGTATGTTTAGCCTAGGCCTAATTTTCAAGCAGCTTTAGTGTGTTAGCAATTCTGGAAATATGTATTTGGTTTGTCATTTAAGGAAAACTGTAATATCCAGTGGATTTAGAAGCTGATAAGGCCAGATTACCTGACAAACATTTGTAGCTAATGTGGGGTCAGTTCTGAACACATCCGCTAGAGCAGGTGTTCGAAAATGGATGCACTTCTATGTTGTTGTGACTGCATCGATCCTGCCTCCTCTGATGAACAGTGTGCAACTGCACCTACTGACTCTGGTGAACCCTGGAGTCACTCTGACTTAGCCGTAGCTGCAGGGTTCCCGCAGTGGGCAGGCCCATATTTGTGGCAGGGCCTCTTATGCATATTCGTGATATGCGCTTATACGCATGCACAAGTGGATGGGGAGGGAGATGCAGACGGGCAGGGGAAGGGTCAGCACTGAGAGAGTGAGAGATCCGGAGGGGGAAGGGGAGGGGGACACAGACAAAGGAGGGGAGAGAGTCGCATAGGGGGTAGGGGAGGGGGACACGGACAAAGGATGGGAGAGAGACACTAAGGGGGAAGTGGAAGGGGGACACGGACGAGGAAACGGAGGGGGAGAGAAAGATGCGGAAGGGGACGAGGAAAGGAAGGGAAACACGGATGGAGAGGGGATGGAGGCGATTAGCAGAGACAGCCTTGGGGCGGCCCATTTGTAAATCCGGGCCTGGCAGTGGGGTTTCAACCCCTAGCCCAGACAATGCTAGCTGTACATTGCACCCATTTGCATTAAAGCACTAGTGCAGTTGCATGCATTTGACAAAGCAGATTCAACTGTGGGTGACACAACTCAGGGTGAATATGCAGTTATGCAGTCAGGCATTATGGGTAAATAACTTGGTGACTTGCATGCAAAATGTAACTTTGTATACTGCACTTTTGTTCATAAATGACTGACTCCTCTCTTGTATTCCAGCCTAACTGACATGCTCTTTTATGAGAAGTATGGTATAAGATTATCTGTTTTCCTGAATAAGTAATAAGTTAGCCTCTGTCTGGAATCTGAATAAGCAACATTTAAACAAATATGGTTCTAAACACTACAGTAATTTATCTCTCTTCAGAGATATGAATTATGTGTATCCTTAATCTTGTGTTTGGTAGCCGAGGATACGGAGAGTATAACAATGCTTTATTAGCAGGTCATGCAGCCATTACATAACAACAGTAAGTCTTTCTTTCCCTTTCAAGCTGTACAGAAAGTCCTGTGTATGCACAGTGCCACCTGCAGGCCATTTGTATAAACACCACATATTCCCCCTATAGTAGGAAAGCATTTGGACAAATATATAAACAGTAACAATTAAACTGTATGTATCTTAAAGCAATATATACATTCTTTACATGACATAGTCCTTGGTCCATGCAGGTAGTTTCCTAATTCTCTCAGTATGCCTTATAGGTTCCTTTTCTTCTGCCCTATTGCGGGCAGCATTAGGAGTAGGGAAATGTCCTTCATCAAATGGAACATCTCCAAAGTCATATCTAGCAGGAGCAAGACGACTTGCATTCCATATGCGTCCATCAGACAGTTCATATGTGTATGGTCCTCGCTGACGTCTCACTTCAAGTGGTGTAGTAAATTTAGATTGTCCTTGTTTCAGTATTCCTGGTTTCTTAATTCTGACTATAGATCCAGGCTGAAAGTGTACTTCTCTTGCACCACGGTTTCTATCAGTATAAGCCTTGCATTTGGCTTGGTGATGTTACACAATATCAGCAGTAGATGATTTTGTAGGAATAGTCTTTGGTGGAAGTTTGACGTCTGCAACATGTAACTTAGTGCGCATCTGTCTGCCATGTAATAATTCAGCTGGAGATGATTGGGTTGTTGCATGGCATGTTGCTCTGTAGTTATGTAGAAACTCTGTTGTAAATACTTTCCAAGATTTCCCAGTATGATTTGCTGTCTGTAGTGCTTCTTTCAGACTTCTGTTGAATCGCTCGATTTCTCCATTTGCTTGTGGGTAATACACTGAAGATTTCCTATGCACAATATTCCTCTCTCTCAGAAAGGATTCAAACTCATATGAGACAAACTGTGGTCCGTTGTCTGATATGAACTCCTTTGGATTTCCTTCTCTGCTGAAGACTGTAGACAGAAATGTTATTACTGTAGCTGATGTTACATGAGAAACAAATGCAATTTCTGGCCATTTATTGTAATAGTCAATCAGAGTTATAGCAAATCTGCAGTCTATAGGAGTGTCTGCAAAAGGACCCACAATACATAATTAGTACACAAATAGAATATTTTATAGCATATACAATCAGAATTAGAGAAGGAGACAAGCAGAGAAGGATATAGTACTAAGATGATACCTGTATCAGGAATGGGATTCCTTATCCAAAATCCTATTATCCAAATTTGTTTAATCTTTAAAAGGGATTTCCTTTTCCTCAGTAATAATAAAATTATAACTAAGCAGCATAAATCCATATTGGTGGCAAAACAATCCTATTGGGTTTATTTAATGTTTTTTTACAGACTGAAGATAAAAATTAGGCAAAGAGACCTTAGCCAGAAAACCCAAGGTCCCAGGCACTCTGGATAATAGATCATACTACTACTACATTTCCTGATACTCTGCTCTTTTTCTAATTTATTGTTATGTTACAATGCTTAGATATTCTTTTTAACCCATACAAGAAAACTTCACCCTTGAACTATGTTACAACCAATTAGGGGTTACTGTCCCAACAAGTCCTTGCTGTCCTGTAAAAGTCCTTTACAGTCAATAACCAGTCCAACCATAAACTTTAGTAAGACTAAAATTTAAGCAGCTTAGTTCTTTGTCCTGTTCTGCTTGTCTCCTTCTCTGATATTGATTGATTATATTTACTGTATATACTGTATATATATATATATATATATATATATATATATATATATATATTATATGTAATAGTGCAGTAGCAGCAAGTGCTTGAGGAGACATGAAGCAACCATGTGGGCAATGCCGGTGTCTTTTTCTTTCTGTATTTAATAGCTTATGGTTTGGCAAATGATTCCAGGTGCTTATTCAAGCACAAAATTACTTTGAGACACGCCAACATTATATTGCAGTGAATACTGTATTACCCATGTCATGGGTATTTCACTGTATCAGAAAGTTCCCAAAGAAACAGCACTTCATGATTCTAAAACAGTAATTTTATAAACAGAATATGCAAAAATACAGGAAGTTATTTCTGAATTTACTTTCTACACTGCTGACAGAGCTGATCAGAGCACATATCCTTATAATGTGCCAGGCAAAGCATGGGTCATGTCTAATAACTGCATATAAAAAAGAAATATATATCAAATATAACTAGTTTTTTTTTTTTTAATGATTCCGTGTTCTTTAAAATAAAAACACAGCAGTGCAGTGCAGGGATGCCTGCCAACAGCCTCTTTGAAATACTTTCAATGAAAACCCTTCTGAAAGAATCCTTTCAAGTGAAAAGTGAAGACTTTGGAAGAACTTGTTGACTAATATTAGTTTTGATAAATAATAGGCAGTGGATTTCTTAGAGATTTAGCTATGTACAGTACAACATGATTTTTAGTAATGTTCTGAAGCATCACAACAGATTTACCTTGATGTCTGACTTTCAATTTTTGAGCATGTTGAACAAAATGTTGTTCTTTGAATGCACATTTTTATTGTACTCCTCACTGTGTTTGATCTTATCGTTTTTGCGACAGGTTGGTGATCAAATCATAGAAATCAATGGGGAAAGCACAAGAGACATGACACATGCCAGAGCAATAGAACTCATCAAATCAGGAGGAAGAAGAGTAAAGCTATTACTGAAGCGTGGAACGGGTCAGGTTCCTGAGTATGGTGGGTGTTCATTTCTACGATATTGCAATTACAAATGAAAGAGTTAAAGATTTTATTTGTTTTTTCTTTTTCATTTACTTTTAAGAAATACAGTTAAGCTTTTCCAACTGAAGAAATAATTCTAGAATAAGCACTAGTATAGAAGATTTAACATCCTTCACCTTATAATGGCATCATTGGGTGTGATGTAATTGCCAGCTTGTACCATAGTCCAGCTGATTATATAACTTTTATACTCATCATACACTGGATTAACTAGTACAATAATTCCTTAAATCCTGTTACTAAACCTTATGGAGAAATGCAATTACTACTTGAGGTGGAGAAATGCAATTACTACTTGAGGTGGAGAAATGCAATTACTACTTGAGGTGAAGTAATTCTACTTTTTTGTTAAGTGGTATCATCATTAAGTTATACCTCTGCACTGACACAGTAATAATTGAGTAGTTCCATTTAGATTAAAATGAAGGATACAAGGCATATCTTTGTTATGATGTGAACTATGATGTAAGTGTATAGCTCTGCTTTAGTTTTGTTTTAGTTCTATTTTATTAATATGTTGAAAATAATCTGCTTACTGAAGAGTAGTTGTAACCAATAAAAATGATCAATGGGATGCAAAGGGTTTTTTGCATGTAACACAATTATAGCCACAATCATCCAATCCATTCACTGAGATTTTGCTGAATTAAATATCACTAATAATGGTGCTCCCTATATGGTTAAACAACACTAAAGGGGGCACTTATTTCCCTTTTAATGTAAGTTAAGATTTTGAAGAGTAGTTTTTTTAGTGTATCAATTTAAGTACAGTACATTCAATTAAGTCATGCTTTTAAGAGGTTACTTTATATAAAGGGAGCTGAAATTGCATCCACCACTTTAGATGAACTCCTTTATTCTCCAAAAGAAATCCTCTCTATAGCTTATACTTCTTGGTAAGATTACAAACCCTTGTCCAAGGGTAAAATGTAAAGTAGGATCTCTTCATAATAAGCCTTACACATGAGGACCTTAAAATGCATCCACCAAATATAGGATACACCCATTAAACTACAGGATGTAGAGACTACTCTTTAATGAATGTCTTAGATGTGGTTGCATGCATGTGGTCTGCTATCCAGAATGGTCTGGACATGGTGTTTTCTGGATAATGGATCTTTATGTAATTTGGATCTTCATACCTTAAGTCTAATAGAAAATCATGTAAACCCAACTGGCTGCCAAGAAGGATTAATTATATTATACATATATCTCAAATACAAGGTACAATTTTATTATTACATAGAAAAAGCAAATCATTTATAAAAAAAATTATTATTTTGATACAATGGAGTCTAGAGGAGATGACCCTTCTGGATAATGGGTTCTGAATATAAGATCCCATACCTGTACTTCAACCAAATCTTTGTTGCACCTTCTACATGGTTTTGAAATACAATTTAAAAATCTAGTACAACAAAAATTGAGGCAGAAGAAAACTACTCAAAGTCTAATGTACCAGGCAAACTGCAATCACATATTTATCTCAGAAATTATTTCCAATGTTTCGGCCCACATTGGGGCCTTCAGACGCTGGGGCCGATACACTGGATACACGAATGATGTTTAAATAAATCATTTGATTAAAAGAATTTTGCTGGTCCACTTTGTAATGGGTGCTGTGGTCAAATGTAATGTATAGCCTTCAAATTGCAGAAGAAAGAGGGCGGATACTTTCAGAAAAATTATTTATATATATATATATATATACTTTCTTTCATCTAACACCCCATCCGTCATATTAGGAGACTTTAATATACCTGTTAACAATATTAACAGCCCGTTCGTCTCTAAGCTTCTTCACTAACATCCTCCCTAGGCTTATCCTTGTGCTCAGACTCCCCCACACCAATGGTAACGCTCTGGATCTCATATTTACCAGACTCTGTTCAACCACCAACTTTACTAACTCACCGTTTCCCCTCTCTGATCACAATATGCTCACATTTCAACTCTCTCTAACTCCCTCCTCACCCCCTGCTAATCCCCAAACACGTAGCTATCGTGACTTGCAAGCTCTGGATGTGTCACATCTCTCATATAGCACACTCACCACTGCCCTTAATGAGCTTGCTCCTGTAAAAACTAAACGTGCTAGGCTCCTTCACCCCTGTTACTGGTGAGGAAGTCACAAAACTTTTGGCCTCCTCTCGCCTTACCACCTGCCCGCTTGATCCTATTCCTTCAAAACTTCTCCGCAATACCAATCCATGTCTAATCAAAGCCTTAACTCATCTATTTAATCGCACTCTCAACAGGACTATTCCCGTCTCAACTAAAACATGCTCTTGTCACCTCATTCTGAAAAAACCCTCTCTTGACCCCTCCAATCTTGACAACCTCCGACCTATCTCTCTGCTACCTTTCATATCTAAACTACTAGTCTACAACTGAATAAATTCGCGAAACGCAAGCGAAAATTTGGCTGCCGAAAAAAAACGAATTGCGCGCCGAATGTGACGCGACGCATCGAAAAACGTGCCTGCCGAATTTTTTGCCAATTCGCGAATTTCGCTAATTTTCTGCTAAACGGGATAGATTCGCCCACTACTGTCCTGGTTTTCTTCTAACCTCACCAATTTTTCCTTCAGTGTCTCTTACAACGGAGTAGCATCTTCCCCCTACCTCTCTCTGTCGAGGTACCTCAAGGCTCTGCCCTGGGACCCTTATTATTTTCTCTATATACTTCCTCCCTCGGCAAATTAATCAGCTCGTATGGTTTCCACTACCACCTCTATGCTGACGATACTCAGATCTATTTCTCCTCTCCTGATCTCAACCCAGAACTCCTAACTCGTGTCTCCTCCTGCCTGTCTGCTATCTCTACTTGGATGTCACAACGCTACCTTAAATTAAATCTCTCCAAAACGGAAATGGTTCTTTTTCCTCCAACTAACACCAGTAACATCCCAGAAGTATCCATCATAGTTAACAATTCCACTATCACCCTGTCTCCCCAGGCCCGGTGCCTTGGGGTCATCCTAGATTCTGCCCTGACATTCACTCCTCATATCCAGTCACTTGTTAAGTCATATCCCTTCCACCTAAGGAACATATCCAAAATACGATCATTAATCACCCAAGATGCTGCCAAAATTCTTATTCACTCTCTTGTCATATCGCGTCTAGACCATTGTAACTCTCTTTTAATTGGCCTTCCTCTCCAGTCCATAATGAACACTGCTGCTAGGCTTATACACCTCAGCAACCGCTCTTCCTCTGCCATGCCATTCTGCCAATCCTTGCACTGGCTTCCACTGCCCTTCAGAATTAAATTCAAATTATTGACCCTGACATTCAAAGCACTTCATAACTCTGCCCCTCCCTACATCTCTAAACTAATCTTCATATACTCGCCCAACCGCTTACTACGCTCTACTGACCTGCTACTCAACTCTTCTCTCATTACCTCCTCACATGCTCGCATTCAAGAATTTGCAAGGGCTGCACCCATCCTCTGGAATTCTCTCCCACGGTCTGTCCGACTTTCTCCCAATCTTTCAGCTTTCAAGAAATCTCTTAAAACCCACTTTTTTAGAGAAGCCTACCCTCACTGTTAACTTCCTGATGCAATACCGCTTACAGTACTACATCTTTCACCCACTTTACTCTGATCTTGCCCACTCCCACACCTTGTGTATCATTCCCTTCCCTTTATATTGTAAGCTATGGTGATGTATGTAACTCCATATTTATTGTGATGTATGTAACTCCTTGGGGGTTATGTAATAAAAGGCACTAAGTTTTCAAACGAGCAATAACCCATAGCAACCAATCAGCAGGTAACATTTTCTGGTCACCTGTTTAAAAGCTAACATCTTATTGTTTGCTATGGGTTACTGCACCTGAGCAAACTTTATGCCTTTTAGTACATATGGGGGTAAATATTCTATGTCTGTAATTCATGTGATTTAGTTGTATAATCACATTCACTTTACAGCGTTACAAATACGTTGGCGCTATAGAAATACATGTTAATAAGACATCTGTCTTTTTCACCACATATTCAAACACTTGCAAAATCCTGTCGTATTCAACTACGCAACATTGCCCGGATACGACCATATCTCAGCTCAGAATCAACCAAAACACTTATTCATTCTCTTATCATCTCCCGACTTGATTACTGCAACCTTCTCCTTGCAGGAATTCCAACAAGTCGACTTTCACTACTCCAATCTGTTCTAAATGCTGCTGCTAGACTTATTCATCTATCTAACCGCTCAGCATCCGCTGCTCCCATATGCATGTCCCTTCACTGGCTCCCAATCTCCTTCAGAATCAAATTCAAATTACTAACCCTAACATTCAAGGCCCTTAACAATGAAGCCCCTCCCTATATTTCATCTCTGATCTCCAAATACACTCCTACACGCAACCTTCGCTCTGCTTCTGACCTTCGCCTCGCTTCTCCTCTAATCACTTCTGCCCATTCTCGTCTACAAGACTTCTCTCGGGCTTCTGCTTTTCTCTGGAACTCTCTGCCTCGAGCTGTCAGACTTTCTCCTTCTTTCCAAACTTTCAAACGCTCCTTAAAGACCCTCCTGTTTAGAGAAGCGTATTCAATGTACCTTAAATAATCAATCACTGCTGTATCATAAATCACAAATTGTGTCTGAAACCCTAATGTCTCAATTGTACCCTAACCTTTAGTTGTACACTCTAATGTGTAGGGCCCTCTAATCCTATTGTATCTGTATATCCTTGATTGTTATCCACTTTTATTCCCTGTTTGTTATAACTAAGGAAAGCACTGCGTATCTTGTCGGCGCTATACAAATAAATGATGATGATGATGATGATGATGATGATGAATATATATGTGTGTGTGTATATCCCAGTAACACACTCCTGGAAAAAATATATCAAATGAGAGGTTCCAATCAGGGCCGGAAATAGGAGTAGGCAGAAGAGGCATGTGCCTAGGGCGCAGAGGTAGAGGGGCACCAGGAACGTACCTCTTCTGATGCCTTCCCCTAGTTCGGACCATTGTGCAGTATATATATATATATATATATATATATTCAGGAAAAGTTGATGAATCAAATCAGCTCCAGGCAGTGTTTCTTAACTGCAAAATGTGTTTTATTAGCAGTGTATGCACACTACATGTCTCGGGCAAAGCCCTTTATCAAGTGTTACAAAAACAAAGCATTATGGGAACCTTTTTCCTTGGATTCTGATCACTACTTTGATTATTCATATGGATGGACTCACCAATACAAAGGAATTATTGGACTAACAGTGATGAAGGTTGGACTGGAATAATATACAACACTGTCACTTTAAGTGGGGGAGGTGGTTTATTTTGTATGAGGGTATTTAGGTTCCCATAATGCTTTGTTTTTGTAACACTTGATAAAGGGCTTTGCCCAAAACATGTAGTGTGCATACACTGCTAATAAAACACATTTTGCAGTTAAGAAACACTGCCTGGAGCTGATTTGATTCATCAACTTTTCCTGAATATTGTACCAAGGGTGTAGCACAGACACCTGAATCAACAGCCATAAAGTTTTTGGAAGTTGGAGCGGTAACCAGGAACCTTACTATTATGTATATATATATATATATATATATATATATATATATATATATATATATACACACACTTCCAAAAAGATCAGCACTCTCAGGTCTTAAAAATATAAACAAAAATGTATTATTAAAATAATAGAGACTAATGTTTCAGCCTACCCTAAAGCCTTTCTTAAAGTGCCCAAATCAACTTCAAGCATGTCTTATAACTACCAACTGGCAGGATAGCCAACAACTGCAGCACTGTCACATGATCAACGTCATTAACAAGCCAATAAAATATTATACTAAATAAACATGCATTCCATACGTGTAAAATACATGGTTCTTAGACATCATTCATAATAAAAACCAGTTAAAAACAAGCAACATTGTAACAATAATGTATCATTATACATCAAGATTATTAGCAGAAGCAAATTCTGTTTCTAAAGATTACTATTGCTTTGTATAACACTGATATATCATATTGTTATTGTGTTGCAATTAATGAACAGTTTCAGTTAATTATGTTACTAATGTGTGAATTATTGAGTCAAACATAAACTATCTCTCCCACTCACTTTTTGGACTATTGAAACTTATCTAATAAGGCTTTCCCTTTGATTATAGGGATACTGTCATGTTTTTTTAAAATGCATCAGTTAATAGTGCTACTCCAGCAGACTTTTGCACTGTAATCTGTTTCTCAATAGAGCAAACAGATCTTTTTATATTCAATTTTGAAATCTGACATGGGGCTAGACATATTGTCAGTTTCCCAACTGCCCCCAGTCATGTGACTTGTGCCTGCACTTTAGGGTGGAACTACTTTCTGGCAGGCTGTTGTTTCTTCTACTCAATGTAACTGAATCACTGGGACTTGGCTTTTACTATTGAGTGCTGTTCTTAGATCTACCAGGGAGCTGTTATCTTGTGTTAGGCAGCTGCTATCTGGTTACCTTCCCATTGTTCTGTTGTTGCTACTGAGGGGGGGAGGGAGGGGAGTGATATTACTCTAGCTTGCAGTACAGCAGTAAAGAGTGACTGAAGTTTATCAGAGTGAATATAAAAAATGTTTGTTTTTTTGAAAAAAATTGATTTTAGTGCCAAATCTGATGGAGCAGCACTATTAACTGATGCATTTTGAAAAAAGAAAAAAAAATGTTTTCCCATGACAGTGTCCCTTTGAATTACTGCAGAGGCTCTCTTTAACTAACCCTATGGGACAGATTTACTAATTTTGAAGTGAAAAAACTTCCCATACCAGTCAGTTGAACTGAAGAAGCTGCTCGGCAATTACTCAGCAAGTCCAGTTGTTTTAGAAATACTTATATCAGATATACCATGACCTGGATGAATGAAAATCTTCATAGTCAACAAATAATAAATAAAAACCACAAGGAATGTAAAACAATCATCTCCTTGATGAACAATATTGGAATAATATATGAATAATCATTATCGAGAATGCCTGCTTCATGTTGTGTGTGTATCTATCTATCTATCTATATATATATATATATATATATATATATATATATATATATATATATATATATATATATATATATATATGCATCTGTCCTATCTTCCTCTGCAAAGGCAAAGGCAAAGTAACAAGCAAAACTCAATATTGAACTCCAGTCAAATAATTAGTAACAAAATGCTGTTCCTGTAAAAGTCAGTGAGACGTAATGGCCCATAGAAAAAAAAGTAGAAAATTGGTGCTTATTCAGTTTAACTAACTTATAACAATCAATAATATTTTAGGATAGATGCCATAAGTTCTTATAATCTTCTGGCCTGGTACAAGCTTGTTGTATTGTGATCTTTCATATCTTGCAGTTCACCCCAAGATGCCACTATTCCAATGTACTTCATTAATAATTTCTATATCTTAGTCTTCCACTAATATTAAACATATTTGCATGCCTTTTGTATTTAAATACTATTTCCCTTTATGTAGAAATCTGTTTCTAAACTTTGCTAATCATACTAAGAATTCTTTGCTAACACTAATTCTATATCTTTGTGTCACTGTTCTGTTAATTCTAATGATTGGTCCTAGGCTGTTCCTCCCCTTCCTTTAGGAATGGTTCCTTCTTCCAGTCTCTCCATGTGCATGAAAAGTGACAAGCATGGGTCCCCATATTTCTACTTATTGGGCCACCCTAAAGACACGGTTTGTAAACTTTGCATGTATATTATCATTTTCTAATCTAATGGTTTCATTTAATGCTGTGTAACTATGTATTATATATTTTTTCCTGTAGAAAAATGAGCAGTATTAATGGGATTCTCTCAGATATACAAATTCTGGATGTTTAGAATGGGTTGATACAGGTATAATTATTCCATGGTGCTATTTCAACTCATATTCTACTATAGTTACCCAAGTAATTCTATAGTGTTTCTAATAAAGACTTTCTAAAAATCTTAACACCATCCTTAAAAGTATAAATATTTCTCTCCCAATGCATAACTTATGCATTTTAGAATAATCAAGGGATACTTTAATACTGGGCTATTAACATTGCACTATACTTGTTCTATATTATATGTCAAATAGAAATCGCTCTTCAGTTTAAACACTGTAACCCTATCTTGGAGTAAGTACCTTTCCAGGGTAGAACTTGGTCAAATTGCACTCTTACCCAGATGGGCCCTCATTAAGTATAGGAGAGTGTGTTGTGCAACTACACCTGACTGTTGCTGTGTAGATTAAAAATAGGGGTTTTATTGAACCTCAAGGTTAATACTCACACATAATAGACATAATTGATGTATTATATGTGATCAGATATAGTCATAGGTAGAGCAGGGCTCTGTGACACCACTGAGGAGATGCTTGATAACGGTTGTCCTGAGAGTTAGGGGCAGATTAATCAAGGGTCGCATTCAAAAAATTTTTAAATCAAATTCCGATTAAATTTAGTGTACTTCCACTAGGGATTAGTCCAAATTCTATTCAAATTCGTAAAAAATTTGAAAATTCTAATATCAAAATTTATCATGTATCTAAAGATCTCTGGAAATTCTACTTGACCTGTAACTGAAGTGTGTAAGACAAAATGAATGCATAAAGATGTGTATTATACTACTGAAATAGTATATACACTTTGTGAAATGTATGTGAAATTATTGGAGATCTTATATGCGTAGATTCTTTATATGATCTCTCATTTTCTTCCCTATTTAACAGCCATTCCCCATCAAATATATCCATAAATGCAAGTAGCTGGAATACAAAGTAATGCCTAGTGTTAGTAACAAAACAGCAGCAGCATATTTCTTGAGAACTGACCAAGTGATATGTATAACCACAAACTGTATATCTAAGAGGGCCCCCAAAAATGCTCATTGCAGGTATAATTATAAATATTGAAACTAAAAAGTGGTACAATATTAAGTTCTTTAATTCACAGAGGTAAAATAGAGTGAAGTATTGACAAAACAGATTCCACCAGTTGAAGAACAGACATGGAGTGTGGGTAATATGACAAAAGATAATGAAATGTCAGATTTGCTGGGATAGCAATAAATTAACAGACTACACTCAAGGTAATAACATATGGATATTTTTTCATCTGTACAATCCTAACTGATTGGAGTGCAGCAATAAAAACACCTTTCCCTGCTAGTAGCTGCTTTCTATGCTAGTAAATGGCAGTCCTGTTCCTATGGGACACTACATTGTCATGAAGTAAACACCTCTTAGGAATATTGTCTTCCTGATTCCCTGTAGTGTTAAAAAATGACTGTGTGTCATATAGGGCTAAGTCTTTGATGGCATCAAACAACACAACACAACACAAATACAAACCTACTGGGCTGCTCCTTCAGAATATTTATTTACAACATTATACGATAAAATGCTCAAGTGTTAAGCTGACATTATAGTACATTAAGGCCAGTGGCCATGGGACTGTTTAATTGGCCTGATTTTCCTTGCGGCAAACTGAAGCAATCCAACGAGGGATTGTGCAGGAACAAAAGTCTCAAGATAAAATCTACTGTCAAATTGGTGTTGATCTACAGCAGTGAACCCATAAAGATCAATAAAGGAAGACATCACATAACACCCACGTTTAGAACATAGATTAGGATTTTGAATGGATAAGCATTAGCTATTATTCTAAAGAAAATATCTTACAATATTCAAAATACTAAAAGAATTTGTGTGGAGGAGTTGAATCAAAGCTTTATAGGATAGGATCCATCCACTAAACCTTTTAGTAATGGCAGTGGCCATTTCCAGCAACGTCAATTTGACACTGACGCACTTTTATGCATAAGACCCACTACTGTAAGTGGAGGTAAATTGTCAGAATGCTTAAAGCAATTCAGGATATGTGTAGGCATTTAAAGAAGAAAACAGTTATGGTATGTCATCTTGACATGAAGTAAGGCTACATCATTTTCTTACAATTATATGTATTTTCTTAACATAACTGTCATGTTGTGTATTGCATGCCATTAAAAAAACAGCAACTTGGGCATCTCAGAGGTTAAATAATGTCTTACAGATACTTTAACCTTCTCAACTGGCTCAACATATTGAGGCATGCATGTTCTGAAATGTATGATTTTTTTTTTACACTAACATAAAACACCAAGCTTTGCATTTGACTTCCCTTATGAAAATGCCAAAACAAGAAATAAGTCATTATCTTTTCATGGATGGGTCACTCTATTCATATAAAGTACACAAATTGCAAAGTTATTTCGGGAACTGAGCTAACAAAATTGAAACAGGTACTATGCAGCATGAGCAGAATGGCATTTACACTGTAGTGTGTATTAATCTATTATTTTACATTTCTAAATTTTATATTTGTAATGATACAAATATTGTGTGTGTACAGATTGACTACAAATCCAAATGCATGAATCCATATCTGAGAAAGATTAATGTTACCAGTATTTATTGAGTATGGACAAAGAGTCCTTTGGTAATTTGAGAATGGAACTGAAATTGCAAAGGATGCATTACAGTAAGACAGGACTTGAATCTATGATTGAGCAGGATAGGCATCTGCATAGGAAGCTGTTGAGAGTAGCAACTTTATTGCAAGATTGGAGCCTGGAAGGGGAAGAAATGAACAACTGAAAAGACCATTGAGAAACAGTTACATCAAGAGGTTGGATCAATGACAAGCGTGGGGGCAAGGTGGGTTTGAGAGTTGTTGCTAGCATGTGCCGGCCCAAAAAGTATTGCCCTGGCATGCAAAATTTACATGACTCATCTTTGGAGTGAAAGGAGAGCTTTCATAAATTATATTGTGCAAGGACACATGGACAATGACACTTAGACAGCCAGCACTCTAGCAGAAAACCCAGTATACTTCCAGAAGGGCAGAAGGGCTGCGTCACTTGTTTACCCGTATGAAGACTACAGATACGTCACGCAATGTCACAGTTGATAGATAGAGGCAGTCTTGGACGTGATGTTTGTATTTAAGACAGGCTTCCTCAAAATGACCACTGAACACCCTACTTGCACAACTATTTAACACGCTTGAGCAGCCTCAGTAAAAAGTATTATATAAAGCAGAAACGATAGCACACTCTACAGACTTATCCCATTAAAGGCTTTTGTTGATCATGCCAATGTCAATATTTCAACTTCTGTCGAGCTTTACTCAAGAAAAAGTGTCCCCAAATTGCACTCTTCAATAAAATTTCACCACTGGGCTTGCTCCTCTAAACAAAAGCAAAAAAAATTACTTTACCTATTAGGACCCCACCACCACTTCTGATCCCTAGAAGACATACTGCACCCCCCCCCAACACACACACCTTGGAACTTGTAGTTGTAAATCACCCAAGTCAATAGTAAACTAGTAGATAGATCTGGTTTCTTTTCCCTGTGAGGTATAGGGGCTTTGTGTTCTTGTTTCACCTTAATGTATATGAACACTGCAAAAATAGTGATAAAATACTTTAGTGTAATTTATTTTTTTTTCTTTGCAAATGGCATAGTTCCAGCATAACAATGTACAAAGAAATGCTTGAGATTAAGTAGTCTTAATTATTATTGTGATAAGATATTAAACCTAAAGCTGACTGCGTCCTGATTTTTTTGTCAAGGTGACTGCTATGAGCTTCTCTTTGATGTGGGATTTTTTCTCCAGAGTGTTACTGAACAACTCCTGCATTTTATATAAAATATACTTAATTGTACTACTTGGCAGTGAAATCAATCTGCCTATTGAGAGAAATGTACAAGGGAAAATGCAGAGAACAAGATGAGAGCAAACATAATTATGGTGCTTGGTAGTTTGTCAGCAGTCCCAGTTCCATGTGGAGCAGGTTTTGTAGATTATGTTGCATAACCATTTCACGTCATATGCACTGGAGTTATTAGATGTGTTTTGAAATTAAGTTGAGTTAGTGGTATTAAAGGGATTCTGTCATGGGAAAGATTTTTTTTCAAAATGCATCAGTTAATAGTGCTGATCCAGAAGAATTCTGCATTGAAATCCATTTCTCAAAAGAGCAAACAGATTTTTTTATATTTCATATTGAAATCTGACATGGGGCTAGACATATTGTCAATTTCCCAGCTGCCCCAGTCATGTGACTTGTGCTCTGATAAACTTCAACTTCTTTACCGCTGTACTGCAAGTTGGAGTGATATCACCCCCTCCCTTTCACCCACCCAACAGTCTAACAAAAGAACAATGAGAAGGTAACCAGATAACAGCTCCCTAACACACGATAACAGCTGCCTGGTAGATCTAAGAGCTGCAATTAATAGTAAAACCCATGTCCCACTGTGTACTATTGAGAAGGAAAAACAGCAGCCTGCCAGAAAGCAGTTCCCTCCTAAAGTGCTGGCACAAGTCACATGACTGGGGCAGCTGGCTAGCCCCATGTCAGATTTCAAAAATGAAATATAAAAAAATCTGTTTGCTCTTTTGAGAAATGGATTTCAGTGCAGAAGTCTACTGGAGCAGCACTATTAACCGATGCATTAAAAAAAAAAAAAGTTTTCCCATGACAGTTTCCCTATAAGCCCACAGCAGTTGAGTTTGTTATATTAAGCCCACAGCCACCCATGGGTTCATTGAATGGGACATGATTAGCCTTTAGAGAACATGACAGATAGCAGGAGCTATTTTTCATATAGAAAAGAACAAAGAACCAGAGGCCACCCCTTCAGACTAGAGAAAAAGAAATTTCATTTGAAGCAGAGTAGGTGGTTCTTCACATTGAGGACAGTGAGGTTCTGGAATGCACTGCTGGGTGATGTTGTGATGGCTGATTCTATTCATGCCTTTAAGATTGGCTTGGATGATTTCTTGGACAGGAATATCTAAGGTATCAAGATCTACAGTTAGTATAGGTATCAGTATTTCTCTTTAGTGTGTTAATAATAAGGGATATGTATTGATAAGCAGTAATCACAAGCAGCAGGGTACAAGGCTTGTTGTTGAATTTGTGAAAAATGTGTAAAAATGTTAGTTCTAGAAGTATAAGCATCTATTGAAATAAAGGAATTGAATTAAGATGAGGGAAAACAGTTAGCTTAACTGGTTTAAACAATATTTTAACATCTTATTGTAAATTGTAGTATGAATGATGAAAGTGCATGAAAATATACAGACAATGTGGGTGGGTTTCTGTAGCGCTCCATATTTAAAGATCTAGATTTCTGATTGATTTTTCAGTTTTTATTGTTTAAGTTTTTCTCTTTTATACTATTTGATTTTTTTTTTATAAAGTACATCTTTTACTTTAGAAACAAGTTTATATAACAAACCTGGTAACTGGTCCTTGGTGAATACTATTATACAGTTAATGCGCAGTTCAAAGAAATTAGGTATGCGCCGAATCCAGGATTCAGCTGAATCCAAGCCTTGTCAGCAGTATTTGGACAAATCTAAGCGCCTGGCTGAAGCAAATCCAAGTCCTAAAAAAGGTGTAAACTTGCCGAATACACAAAAATGATGCAATGTTATTTAACTCAGCCTTCAGATTTGGCCGAATTACATGTAATCCCAAAAGTATGGATTTGGTACATCCCTAAAAGAAATCCGACATCCATAATTTCAATAATTATTTGGTGGCCCACAGATACAGAGGAATGGCCCTGAATTAGATAAGAAACATATAGGGGTTGCTTTATCAGCTTTAGTTACCTTCTAATGAGAGGTACTGGTATGTACCATCCATAAAAAAGTAAATAACAGTTTAATATTTACCAATTTATTTAATATGATAGATACATTTTAGTCCAGAATCAGTCAGTAACACTGTTAAATACTAGAATGGATCCTCCTGGATTCTCTAGCTAACTTGGTATATCAGCCCCTTAGTGTCCAATTTATCTCATCAGACTATGGGAGGGAATTCTGGAATTGAATTTGAAGATAGAGTTCTGTCTCTGAATGTAATCTTCTACAGGCATCTCCACCTCCATAAAGAGCTTTATGGCTTCCATGGACTTCATATATTTGGACTTCAAAAAAAACCCATAGACTTCTTTGTGAAGAATCATTATTTTAGTGTAGTATTGCCTTTAAACGTGTAGACTAGACTGGATGGGTGTTTCTCCAGCAGCAAATATTCAATTCAAAAATTTCAGTTATGAGTATAAAAGGTAGCATGTGTGCTTTACAGCAAATATTCAAAGGGAACTAAACTCTGCAAAACATTTTCCAGTCATAAAACACTCTTACTTTCCATAATCTGCCACTGAATGTATTAGAAAACTGTAGTCAACCTATCGGTAAAGATGATTAATTTATTTTTAACATCCTCAAGATATGCAATGATTCATCCACATTATGTTAAGATGAAATCGATCTCCTGTTGTCTGACCCTCCATGAAAATGCCTTAATTTCGTACAAAGCCATAAATCTGCATACAGAACTGTGTTCTACCTCAGTATGTATACATAGTTAACTTTTGATATCTTGCTTGTACAAACATGTAAGTGATCACTGTTCCCATCAGGGAAGATTTGCATGCTGCCAAACAATGGTTGATTCTCAATGAATCCATATGCTTTTACAAAGAAAAACTGTGCAAACTGCACTGTTTTTAACCAGTGGCATCCTTCGCTCTTGGCATGTTGTCAATGAAACACAATGCACTTTGCATGATAAATTAACACAACAAAACAGCGTAGCTTCACTTGCACATTGCTTTAGGGCAGAACACTACCATGTCATTAGCAGTTTGAATTCCCTCTTTGCATTTATGTGGCTATTATTCACATGTGGGTATATGAAAACAAGCAATGTACAGAACTGGAATATGCAAGGGTCCTGTTTAATCATAAAGTCTTGGCAGCAGATCCATCATTTACTGTTCTTTTTTTTCATTGCGAAATCTGGGAATTGAGACTACAGTATTTATTGCCAAAACTGCTCTGGGCTCTGTTTTATTACTAAGAGGAAAATTGACTGTAAAGCAATGAATTGGACTATGGAAACCCGTGCTCAGATGCCCAGGGCACAAATTAAAGTTCCCATTACCATGCACATATTATTGATTGCCATCAATAGATTTTTAGATTTTGCCAGTTTTATCTCTTTAAGCATTCAATTTAGGGGACTTAATCTTGATGGTATCCACATCACATGATGTTTAATTACAACTGTGATTTGTAGAGTGTTTATGCTACAGAATGATAAAGTTAGTAAGTCTCTGTTGCTGAGGAAATAAGAGTTGTTAAGAGATGAATGGCTGCATCTTCTTGGAGCAACACAATTAGCTGGGAAATCCCTACCACCACAAGATCAATGACAGGCAGTTTTGTCAGCATAATGGCAATAATGGTGCCAAATAACACGTCTTGGTAGATAACTGCATACTTACACATTTTAGTTCAGTAGTTGCTAGCATATGCAACAATATCATAGATTTCAGTTTACGGTTTGCTTTCTTAATGGTTGCACATGAAAAGCACATTCTTTCCATTTCTATGGTTTCCTTTCCACCATTTATTCTGCTTTTGTTAATGGCTAAACATTTGGCTATTATTAGAAGTAATCTGGATTCCTTCAAAAACGCTGGCTATTGTCATACCAGGATATTCTGTACTGCCAAGTTGGCTTGGGAAAGTAATGTCAACTGACTGGAAAAATCCTTAGGTATGAGGCATGCCTGTATACTGTCACCTGAATATATAGCTTGTTTTCTACAACAGTTTGCAGGTAGGCTATATTTGAGGTACCCATCATAAAAGGAACCATGGCAAAGACTGACAAGTCTCCTGGTGTGCCGGAATCATGACAGTGTTGCTAATCTTCCCAGACAGTTGTAGAGCAGTATGCAGTGCTTCAAAGTAGGCCTTGCAAAGACCAAGGCAGAAATATGTTGCTAAATGAAAGCATCTGAGCATTGGTCTCCCTGGTTTTTATAAGCCCAACCATGTTTTATTTAGAGCTCCTCCCTCCAGCAGTGAGTAAATGGATTTCTGGGTAAAAATACCACATATTCTCAGATTGGCTTTATTAAATGCAAGATGCTCAGAATTATTGTCTTGTATTTTTTCTTATTGGGAAGCATTATCCTGTAATCATTTCTGGGTCACTTTTTGTTGTCTAGTTATATCATCAGCATCCAGTAGTAGAACACGTACAGTACAGTTATCACAGTAACCTGATCTTAGCCTGGTATCCCTGAATAGTTGATATGCCGAGGTGTTGTCATGTAATCACAAATAATTTATACAGTTTAATTCAACCCAAATCATCAGCCAGATAAATGTGCAAACATATAATCTTCTGTGTATACCAATAAGTCTCTTTTCTACATGCATTTACACAGTTAACTTAGTCTGTTCCATCAAATATTCTGCATGATACTTATTTAAAATAGCTGTAGTTTCTTTTGAGGGACTTCTGTCTCATTGTCACATTATGGTGTGTGAAGTGTGCAATATACACAACACATTGGACAGGGATTTGTTTTAGACAGCAGATACAAGATGGAAATCATACATACTGCAATATAAGTACTTCTTCTTTAAGAAAGGAAAACTTCTATGCAGAATTTAATTTTTGCTGCTTGTTTTGATGTTACCAATCCTTTAAGTAACGTTTTTTCAGTTCAGCTGAGATAGACAAATTGGTAGACCTGCCTGACCTGAGATAGAGATTGGTTTTGTCTGCATTGTCCTCTAAGAAAAAATATTCTCAAAGCATAAAGTGCACACAGTGGAAAATATAAGTGCTTGTCAAAGGAAAGAATTTTACATTTGCCTGATGAACTGACCACACTGCATTACACAGTAGTTTATGGATGTGGTTAAGTATTACTTCACGTAAATATCATAACTCACTATTAAACACAGTAACCTAAGTCAATATACGTGGATGTTCATTAAACATAAAGTAAAACTCTATATAGGGTATTTTTTAAGAGTGGTTAAGAGGGTAATTTGTAAGATGCTTATTGTGCTCTCATGCATATTAATGAAGGAGAAATTCATTATAATCAAGTGCAAGTGCCAAGAGTTTGATTTAACCCTGCTGGAGCTGCAGCATAGCATCTATTAAGCATATGCATGGCTTTTATTAAGCAAATAAACTATTAGTGTTGGCTACTTTCAGGGCAACCCCTCAATCACCTTCGCTTAGCTTGCATGTTAGAACTGGCTGCTCAGCTGCAACTCGGCAGTATATGTTGAACAGGAATTTGTTCTGCATGATCGAGTGGCCTCATAATAAAGCAGCTAATTAGTTATGGAAATACCAGTAAGTATGCAAGCCCTATGCATTAACTCATGGCAAGCACTATCATATAAAAAGATCAGATCTATTCAAAGTCAATCCGTCATGTTGCTTTTAATAAAGCCACTCTTGTTACAATACATAGGATCCCTTGAAGAGATAACTCAACTATATTTGATGACTCAGAGGTAATTCAAAAACCGTAAATCATCAGCCTATAAGTCTGTCTCCATTCATCATCCAATGCTCCTTATATGGCTTCTACTATTGATTGTCCTCTTTGCCACATGCAGGCTTCCAAGCTTTTTATATTGGTCTCAGCATTCAGAAGATTTGTTCAGTTGGTAAGTGTAATACTCGTCTTTTACCACTTCACCCGGAAGTCCTCTATATTGGCACAATGAGCAAATGTATCTTATGTTTAAAGAAAGCTTTCACTTTTGTGGCTTTAGCAACGTCTTTATACAATCTTAAAACTGTTATGTAACTTGCAGAACACAGGAGCTGAGTTTTTTGTTGGTTTGATTGTGGAAGAAAAAAAACTGGCCAGAGTTAAATAGTCTTTATTAAATATTTGTTTTCTCTTGATAAAATTGCAGCTCCACTATGATTACAGTCCCAAACCATTATAATGTTACTGAGAGTATTTGCTTTCTTGTAATGATTAATCATATTGAACTGGAAAAATATTTTATGAACAAGTTTAAATGATTCTGTGACAAACTATGATGTGCATAAACTGGCTAAGTTTCTTACCTTCCTTCCAGTGGGGGGGGGGTCCTTTTCCAGCTGTTGTTTTTGGTTATAGTGGTCTTGGTCCATGCTCTTTATCTGGCTTGTTAGTTTATTGTTATTGCATATAAAAACAATTACTAGAAGAATTTGGAAATACTGTATAGGGCCTCCATGGCAAGGAAAAATCTAGTTTAACTTTTTGTCAGAAGCTGTGGAAATTCCAACAACAGGAACACTATGATGTCTCTTAATCTTTCCTTTGACAAATATAAAAATACATTTTCAAACAGAGCAATGTGCTTTTAAAGTATTGACCCACACAATTGTCCTCCTTTAAAAGAAAGCATTAATGTAACATTTGGTGGCTGAAATAGTTGAATTGTATCGAAGATTACCTGAAATTTTTTATTTGAAATTTTGACAGTTTTATCAAGTAATTCACTGAATCCTATGATCTGTTCATTATTTGGCTGAATCCGAGCCAAACCAAATCCAGTCCATTAAAATCACAGGAGAAAGTGAGAAGTGCATGTTTTGTGTGTGTGCACGCCTTATTGTTTTTCAAGATTTTGCAATTCTGGATTTAAAAAAAATTGGTCCATCCCTAATTTTACCCCATTATTATATTGGGGAAGATAGCATTAAGCAATATATTAGGCAGACTTTCTTTCTGAGTAAAATCTTGGCACAATACTCCTTCAGTATCTATGTATCTTAGTATCTTATTTATTACAATTCATGTAATATTTCTATATTTATTCCACTGGGTTGTGATACAGTCAGGGTTGGGTTATTAGCTCAAAAGCTGTAATATTCTTTAACGAGATACTGACACCAGAAATGAAAAGTTATTTTGCGACTCTCATAATAGTCTTTGCATGAGAAAAAAAAAGTTACCTATAGGAACTCATGCTCATGCAAAGACTATTATGACAGTTGCAAAATAAGTTTTAAAATTTGCGCTACGAAATAAGTTGGTGCTATAGAAATTCATGTTAATAATAATAATTTCTGGTTTGCTACTCTAAAGCAATTTAATTCACTGGGGGGATGGTTAACAGACCCCTAGTGAACTAGGATTTCATTGTTTATTAATGTTATTGTTGTTTTTAACATAGCTTAAGAGTTTGCTGTGAAATACCGTGATTTGTGTATAACTATATAAAGTATTTGTCATGTGTTGTCCTGATAGTTGTGCATTCTCAGGACTGAAAGAATTGTTGGTTAAATAAGGGACAGTATGAGAGTGAACACATAGAATGTTCAAACAGTAATGTATCTCCTAAATCAAAAGGTTGTGAATCTGGTCTTATACTGGCTAGTTAAGAGTAAATGCCTTAAGTAAAACAGGGGTGTGATATACCTAATCGATAGGTTTAGTTAGTTAAAAAGAAGTATTGTAACCCCCGATTACTTATTTTAATAAAATACCGGTAGCAAAACCTCAATTGGATTCAATTGATAGAAGTTTGGTTATTATACTAAATCATTGAATAGAAGAATAATTTAACTACAAAATCACCGGTAATGAACAAGTGGCTATCTTACAATAAAAATATCTCTAGTTGGGGTTTTAATTTTAAAATGTGGTGCAAGAGATCACAATCTATTAACAACAGGGTGATTAAAAAATATTAGTTGAAAAAGTGTGATGGTTTAATTTATATAATAAATTACTAAATTGATTAATAATTTAAATGTAAATATGAGGTGATGAATTCATGTGAACATAAATTCATATGTGGGGAATCAGGGGTCTATGTACAATATGGGGTGGGTGTGTGTGGGTTTTTAAAATTGATTCAATTCTATTCAATGGTAAGACTTTAAATTAGGGTACATTGCTACTTAAAATTCTAATGGATAAGGTGTGACTCCCAAAAATTAGTGCTCTCAATCTGCATTGAAACAAAGTAAGAAAGGGAAAAAAACAGGGTGGAGAAGTCCCAAAAGGAACTACTACCTAATTATTTCTAGGCCCTGGGACCCCACTGTGGGAGCACGGCCGGCAGTATGGACTGTGGTCTCAGGACTCAATCTGGCTATCTCAGGGAAGAACTACGCTTACCTCTAAAACCACAAATCACATATTGCCATGTAAAACAGGAAGGTTCAGAATAAGAAATGCAGTTGAGTTAGCTAAAAAAATCAGAAACAATTAAAAAGGTGAAAGGATAAAAATCCAAATACTGATATCGTAATATGTATACTCGCCAACGCGTTTCGCCACGGCTTTATCAAGGCAAAGAAGTGTCTAAAGAAACGCCGATACCATGCGTTTCCTTTTCAAGCTGACGGATCGGGTTGGTGCGCCGGAAGTGTAGAGCCGAATGACAACTTCCTGTCACTCGATGGAACACAGTGGAAGGAGAGCGCATATTTTACGTTCCACTCAATTGGAACGCAAGCTCACCATTCCACGTGACCACCCTACCGAAAACTTTAGTTAAAGGAGATTTAATGTACAGTGATTAGGGAAACTGAAACAAAAGGCTCTTAGTGTGAGGATAATATAAGGGAACATTGCTTGAAATGCAAATGGAGTAACACTCATCTCTGAACACTCATGAGTACAAAGAAGCAGAATATAATGGTTTCAATTAGTTAAAACTTGTAGGTGTGCTCAAGCAGGTGTCAAATGCATTAAAAAACACACCCGTGTGAAAGAGCCCTTGAAAAACATTGGTGTGCAAAGGGCATGATATGTACAGGAGATGGTTTTTGCAGGGGGGTGGCATATAATGGGATGGTGTCCCACCCCACTTTCACCACTGGTTAAGGTCAGGACAGGACAAAGGTAGAAATCATATATAAATTTGTAAACCTTGCTTTACAGAATTGAAGGTTAATGAGATGCAGCATTATTGACCAATGTATGTGAAAAAACAAGGAAGGAAAAAAGGCTGTGGACCAGCTATAACCAGTATGATCACAAACTTGAAAGCCTCCTTCCTCCTCCCCAATAGAATCTTTTGTCTATTGGAATGGAACTACTTAAGAAACAAATGTTTAGGAGTCACCTGGACCCTATTTAGGGCAGGAAGGTCCTTGTGGACTTCTTTCCTGTACATTACCTACCTTTTTCTAAACCGAGTGTCTACATTATAAAAAGTGACCTGTTCGCTGTTTAAGCGCATCTTAATTCTGTATTACCTGGGTGAAAGGGCGGCCCATCTAAACTAAAAGGATTCTAGTACAGTCCTGAAATAAAAAGCAAAATTACTGGGAAGGTTAATCCAGCCACAAACAGTCATATGTTCTCAAAGCAAGTTGCTGTAGATATTTCTTTACAAGGATCAGGCTTGCTTTACTAGCTTTTTACTAACTGCTTTATTTAAGTGTGTATATATTTCACACAGAGGTTCTTTTGTGTAGAGTATCACTGAATAAGTCAGCATTGCAAAGAAATAAACATTTGTGACTTCCTCTAATGATTCTTTTTCTATTTCTAAAACAAAATTCCTTTAATAACAAAAATATAATTAGTAGGGAAATTATGAAAGTTTGCCTCATAAAAATACCACTATACTGTCTGATCAGTAAATAACTCAATTAAAATGAGCTATAATAAGTTAACCGTTACTCTTAAATAACACGTAACATACATTGTAATCAGTGGTAAAAGTGCAGAAATGTATATTTGAGAAAATGGGAACAATTGTGTATCTTAGGTGCTTGTTGTAACATATTGTTTGAGAAATGTTGCAGCCTGTGAATTGTGGTTTGGATAGATGATGATGAAGTGGAATGAAATGAAGAGAAAACAATATAAATATAGGCATCACATTTAAACACTATTTGGTTTAGCAAACGTGCTTTCTTCAGTTCAGAAGCCACTAAAGCTGCTTCAAGTGATCTATTAAGCACCACACACAGTCTTATTTTGCAGCTGCTAGATAACTGAAAGAGAACCTGCAATCCATTGCTCTCCATCCATATTAAATAATATTAATAGATTCTGCAATTAGCATACATATAGATGTATATACTACAAATCAGAAATAAGTTACCCACATAGACTGAATAATATTAGTGCAAACTTTCCACCATTCAAAACAAAATATAAAATCCATTGTCTTTCTGGACTTTACTGCCCTTAAGGCAAAGGAATGATTTTAGTACTTTGCCAAAAACACACTCAAATTAATTAAAGGAGAAATGATATGCTATAATATGCTTAGTAAAACACTGATTAAACAAACTCTGTGTATTTTATACAATTTGATATGTCAAAGGTCACGCTTGCATTATTTTGCTAGTTTTAGCTTAATGAATGAGAAATTTGAATGAATATAAAGGAAAAGTAAAGCCCCCAGCCATTTTTAGTTTTAGCAGCAATTAAACACTTGACCTAAGGTAATAAAACATATTTCTAAAACAAATCCCTATATAATGCACAATAGCATTTCTTGTATTTAGACCCTTATATCTGGTTACAGAATTGTAATTACACACGTAAGCAGATTTAGAAAGCCTGGGTTATCCTGAAGGAAATGATGTATCGTTTTCCAAGGTAAAATAAACCCCCTCCCCCCAAAAATTCCAATCTGATGGCTGCTTGACAGGTATAGTAAGAGCTACAGACAAATTCATGAAAAATTATAAAATATTTTCATGAAAAATGATAAAATATTTTTATCTCCACTTTTATTTTGTCTTAATATCACCACTTTTGTGAATTCCCCCCTGAGTTTTTTATTTTATACAGAGCAAACATGCATTTAATTGGACAGAGTTGCCTGATTAGACTCAACATTTTAGCAGCAGTACAAGCAGCAGAACTTTGCAAGGCTGTACAGTATAGAAATGAGAAAAATGCTTTGTGACAGATATTAATATTTTATTTTAGAAATTCAAGGTGGATATTTGTGAATGAATGACAGACAGACCTACATGAACAAGTCGAAATTACCCCAAATTGTGTGATTAATATATATTATAATATAGTAATAAGTCTATCTAGTCAATGTGTGCATGTAAACAAATAAATATATGCATTACATGGACACCTGATCCAAATGTTGAATGATTGTATCAAGGCCCATATTGATCTGAACCATCAGCAGATGAAAAGAACCACCTTCACCACAACCCACCCCCGTTTGCAACCCCCCTCCCCTGCCCGCAGTTTGTACAGGCGCAATTGCATCAATGAATAGAAGAAGAAAAGGAGCGGCGGGGAGGAAGATTTGAACACTATAGAGGGAGTAGACCCTGCTATCCAACCTCAAGGTCTGCTTTCTCTATAGTTACACCACTGTCCTCCACCCTTAACTCATAGGTCCCCAGGGCACTGCAGCCATATAGGAGCCCTTCCTAAGGGCAAGTAAGCATGATATTTGGGTTAATTTCTGTCTAGGTTATCCATGAATGCCAGTTACTGTAAGGTATTAGATCAACTCCTGCTAACATCATCTATAATTACACAAATCTGACATACATGTAATAATTGTCCTTTACATATACTTGAACAGTGTAAAAATCCATTTTCAAAATTTTTAATTAAAAACAAATATCATTATCTTCTTACAGACGAACCAAACTCCTGGAGTTCTCCCTCTACCACCTCCCCAGGGCCGGAAGTAGGCGTTTCCCTTGATGACATAATTGCACCATTATCTTCATCACATTCAGCCTTGCCCTCTGACCCTACTCACCAGATACACCCAGAACCAGCATGGGATATCTACAGGGAACAAGATATGGGAAAACCAAAGGAGAATACTGCAAATGGTTATAAAAAGAAAAGGTTGGGAGAAACTAGAGAAAGATCAGCAAGCCCTAAGAAAGTAGACCGATCAATGCATGAAGAGAATTTCAAAAAAGAAATTCAAGAAAGCAAGCAAAAAAGAACAGAAAGTAGCAAGACCATCTCAGTGGGCAAAGTGACTGTTAAAAGAGTCTTAATCGAAGCAGAAGATTGTGGATACTCTACAAGCGGTGAAAGTGGAGGTCGGACATTCCGGTCCGCTGAAACAAAGAGTGAAGGGACTTTATGTGCAAAAGATGTACACAAAGATGCAACCAGTGAAAAAAAGTCCATGTCAGGTCTGGAGCAAAGCAAGTCAGATTCTGGTGTCATCTCAAAGGTGTACAGTAGCAATACATCCAGCTCTCGAGTGAGTGCCATGGACCAAGATGAGAGAGAGGCTGCAGCTAAATGCAATGACCTTCAAAAAGAAGGGCAGCTCCATTCCACCAACACCCGCAATGTCAACACTGCAGCTCGGAAAGCAACTGTTTCACCAGGACCGTGGAAAATTCCTGGCTCTGATAAGCTACCTAGCACCCTGAAATATGGCACTTCAGCCTTGAGTAGATAACTGAATATGAGTTATCCCTTTAACTGTTTCATGTAGACACAGAACATTATTCTTGCTTTTGTCTCAAATAATTTAATTTTGTATTTATTTTAGCTCAAAAGTATTTGCCTACACAAAGCAGCATCTTGGACCAGGAACATGTATTTTATAATGCTGTGAGTTTATGCACACTGTCTAACAATTTCAAAGAAGCAAACCCAGTTCTTGTAAACGCCTACATCTGTATCTGTAGCCAATAGGGCGTTTGTTTGAGCTCTTTTAGCTACGGAAGAACCAAAACAACATGAAGTGTGCCTGGGGCAGACAGTGCAGTGAAACTGTTAGCAATTTTACCACTGTATGAAGGATATGGGATACACTCCAGTCTGTAGCAAACTAATGGACACATTTAAAGTAATCAACAAACTGGAACATTGCCTTAAATAAAACTGCACTGAGTAGGATAAAAGAGAGAATGGATTATGCCTTGTAATTCGACATTGGTATTGTAAATATAGAGCTAGCAACATATCTAGACAGGGGTTATGGTATTTCTCCAATGCTTTTGGATCTGGACATACTTTGTCCACACTGAACATATCGACATTAACCCGCCTGATACAAGTAGCATATATTAAACGTGTGCTGCTCGTTACTTTGGAAACAGTGTTCTCATGTGGTTCCCATCTTTTTATGTACCTTTCCGTATAGTGAAGATAAACTTTCTTGAGAAATGGTCAGTTCAACTAGAAACTGTACATGGTAGCACATTCAAGACGTAATGCCTTGAGTGGGGTACCCAGCCACAATCCCATTCCTTACATTTTTAAGCTTTTATTTGATCAATATATATTTTAAATATGCACTGTTATGTATAGTTCAACAGACATACAGCCTGATGAAGGAGCTTAAGGCACCCGTAAATTAGAATGACTAGATGTATAGCTAGACTTGACTGACGGGTATAAGCAATACTAGTACTGGGGGAACTTTCACTCTAAGTCTAAGTTCTAATGTGAGAACTGTCATTCTAAATCAGCAAGTTCTCTTCCATCGGAGGGAAAAATACCTTGGGTGGAGCACAATGAGGTTCTATTGAGTTTCATACTTTAAATATAGTCTAAATCCTGGTTCTCTAGGCCAGGAAAACTCTGATTTGCAAGAACCGTACTCCCCTCTTGCCTTAGACTCCACCAAAATATAGTATAATAGAAGGATTAAGACCTGGGATATCACAACTGCACTTTCAGAGCATTCATTATATTTATAATGCGGTAAAAAAAAAGAAAATTTATTATTGAGAAGCATATTTTCATTAGTATATTCTACTTAAATATAAGAAATATATATATAAAGAAAAACATCTGAAAAGAAATGAAGGCGTTTATCATTACTCAGTACTAAACATGTTTAAAAAAAAAAAACCCTCACTTTTTTTCTCATCTGTCTGCAAATATTTCGGAGATGCTGAATTTTACTATTTGTTTTAAGAAGCAAGTCACCAAGACATGTTGGTCTCTTAAAGAATTGCTTATGAATGCTAGTATAAATAAGAATTTTTGCTGCTTGAAAATATCTCCCATTGACAACAGGAAAGCACAAACACAGAGCATTTCAAAGTTGTTTATATGGCCAGCTCCTGCCTGTAGCTTTCATAGTAGAAGGTTACATTTACCTTTCAGAATCTGGTTTGGGAAAATGCTTCTGTAGTATAAAGTGCACGTCCCAAATTGTCCTATTTTTTTTTTCCATATGTGAACAAGGTTAAAAGATTACACTTGCATAGATCAACTTTCCACATGTGACTCTGGCCTATTCTAGCAACAGTTTTATTGCATTGCTGTAATCAACAACCTGGCAGAAGAGCTTACCATCAGATTTCCATTCCAGAGAATATTCTGTGTAGTGTTAGCTGTGAATTTACCTTGTACAGCTGTATCTCTATAAATATAATTCCATGTATTAATAGTCACAGAAAGGCTGTAAGTGAGCTACTATTTTTATGAAACGCACCACTATGGTTAAATTAACTTTTACATAAATCTTGTTTACTGTATGATACTCTAAAACACTGTCAAATAAAGTATATATCCAGTACCAATATGAATTGTGTGTTCTCTGCCATAGTTTGCTCTATAGCTTTACAGCCACTGAATTGTGCACATTACTGTATGTTTCATTTCAAGCACATTTTCAGGGATGAAATTCCCTTTTATCTCTATGTAAAGCCACACAGGTTCTGCAGGAGACATGTGGCTTCCACTGTGGCAGTGTCATAGCACAGTTTACTCCATTCCATAAACCAACTACAATCAATTCTAATGTAACAGTTCAGTTAGAACAACTGTTTGTCACGGCTACAAAAAACTAGCGAATACCCTGCCATAGACAAAACTGAGGAACTGTATCTGCTAAAACACTCATAGCTCATCACCACTTTAAAATTCCTTTGTATGCATTTTGACGAATTGCGTGATTTAACGTTTTAGCAGAGCAAATTCTCCTTTTTTATACGGCGGGTATTGTCTGGCATTTTGTAGCTTGTATTGCCCTGTCGTTACCCTTAAAGGAGTTAACTTTTTAGTATGATGTAGAGAGTGATATTCTGAGACAACTTGCTACTGGTTTTCGTAGTTTTTGAGTTATTAAGCTTTTTATTCAGCTGCTCTCCGGTTTTAAATTTCTGCAATCTAGTTGCTAAAGTCCAAATTACTGTAGCAACAATCCATTGATTTAAATAAGAGACTGGAATATGAATAGGGAGTGTAGGAATACATTTTGCAATAACAAATTAGTATCCATACAGAGCATTTGTTTTTAGATCGGGCCAGTGTTCTCCATTCAAAAGCTTAAATTTGTGAAGAATAAACTATTAAAAAAACATAATGAAGACCAGTTGAAAAGTTGCTTAGACTTTGGCCATTCTATAACATACTAAATGTTAACTTAAAGGTAAACCACACCTTTAACTAGGTTAAGGTAGGCAACAGAGGCCCAAAGATGATGATGATGATAAAGATGAAGGATGGAAGTTGAGGTCATGTGTTAATAAATGAGTGATCAGTGACCCCATTTCAAAGTTGGAAAGAGTCAGAAGAAGGCTAATAATTAAAAAAAACTAAAATAAATAAATGATAACTAATTGAAAGTTTCTTCAAACTGATCATTCTAGAACATGCTAAAAGCTAACTTAAAAGGTGAACTGCCCCTTTAAGAGTAATCATGGCAAACTGACAATTGGCTCTCTATTAGTCATGGGCGACTCTGGGGCATTTTTGATGAATTAACAGTGAAAAATCTGTGAAACACCGCTGGCGTCTCATTTTGGACATGGGCATCTGTTTTGGATGCCAGTGAACATTTGCTGGCAAAAACTCACTGGTGTCCAAAAATTTTCTCGAATCGCGGTAATTCTCAGTGAATTTGCGCAAGGCGAATAAATTCGTCCATCACTAGTTTCTATGGGTAACTGGCCAAGACCACTAAGAAAGAGCATGTTCATACAGTTCCGTTTGGAATAACAATCAAGCAATCTAAATGTTAAAGATTGATTACTTTTTACTGTAAATCCCAGCTTTAAAGGGCATGTAAAGGCAAAAAAATAGAATCACATTTTTACTTCCTTTAATGAAAAAGAAATCTATCTCCAATATACTTTAATTAAAAAATGTCTACCGTTTTTATAAGAAAACTGACAGTGTGCAGTGAAATTCTCCCTTCATTTACTGCTGTGGATAGGAATTGTCAGACGGTCCCTAACTGCTCTACAGGGAAACAATCATACTTATGAACAGCAGGGGGAGCCCCCGCCTTACTTCCCAGCTGTGTAAACCTTAAACAGCTTTGTTTCCCTGTAGATCCCTAAGCAGCCCAGATCACACTGAGCATGTGCACAGTACAGTCTTGGTCTTGCAAAGATGTATAACAAAGTTACAAGATGACAGCCCCCTGTGGCCAACTCTGAAAGCATAAATCATTTGTTTGATTAGGCTTGTGGTGCAGTAAGTTCATGTTTACGTTTAGCATATAAAATAAAAATTTTTTAGCCTTATTCTATGTTAGACTTTCCTTGTCCTTTAAGGAGAAATATATATTATCAAATGATTCCAGGAACCACAAGAAGCATTTCTTTGTTATCGACAGGGCAGTTTCAAATCTTTTGGCATAATATCAGGCTTCTAATCATACTGAACATGGAAACCATAATAACCAAACCAAATATCTAAAATCTATTTGAAATTGTAACAGATGAAAATGTTCAGCTGTTTCTTAGGTTATGTATATCCTTAGAGAATTCATTAGGGTTATGTAGAGTGATAGGATGCTCCATCTATAGCTGAACATATTCCCAGTAGTCTACCCAAATAGTTTTTATTGCATAGCAAACACAGTGAAGCCTCATTCATTAAGTACATGGGAAACTGCCAGGAACATCCTATCTACTTCATGCTCAAAATGCAAACAAGCCTTTTTCTACAGCTTTAAATAAAATAAGGAAAATTGTGATTTATGCATGTCATGCAGAGTGTGCTAGTTTGCAAAATGAGAGAAGTCTAAGGGCCGGTACACACGGGCGTTTTGGACCTGCGCTCCCCTGCGTTGCGTTTGGCTGCGTTCAGCCGCAGGGGAGGACAGGTCTAGACGCACCTCATTTTGTTCAATGAGGTTGTACCCACCAGACGCGTGTAAGCGCCAAACGCAGATTCAGACGCAACATGCTGTATTTTTCCTGCGTTTGGCGCCTACATGCGTTCGCGTGAGTACAGCCCCATTGAAAATAATTGAGTGCGTCTATACCTGCGCTCTCCTGCGGCTGAACGCAGCAAAACGGAATGCAGGGGAGCGCAGGTAAAAACGCCCGTGTGTAAGGGCCCTAAATCAAATACAGGTATGTGACCCATCTCCCATAGACTCCATTGTATCCAAATAATTAGAACTTTTAATAATGATTTCCTTTTTCTCTGAATTAATAAAACAGTACGGATTTTTAGAAAGATGTGCACTCTGTTGCATTACAAAAAAAAAAGTAAAAACTGATGGTGCATGACACTAATGAGAATAACTATTTCAAACAGTCTCAGCTTGCACTCAGTAGATAACGATTCATTCATTGAATTTTATTAGAAAAATATGTCATTTCAATTGACTTTTTCAATTTCAATCACTAACCACCAATTCGTGCATATATACCATATACCATCAATTCATCATTTTTTTTAACATTGTAAAATAATTATTTATTTAATCTGCATCACTTCATAGGTTGTAACAATCCTTATATAATGAATGAATGTAATTGCAAATTAACTGAATCAAACAAGAAGCCCAGCAGACAGAGCAAAGCTTAGCCAGAACATTTAATAGTATTGTAAAGATATGGGACTTATCTAGAATGCTTGGGAACTAGAGTTTGCAGGATTTCTGTAATTTGGATATCCATGCATTAAAGCTACAAAGCGTAATTGAAACATCCCAATAGGCTGGTTTTGTTTCCAACAGTAACACTTCTCAGGTTCCAATGATGAACTTCAGAGGGGGGTCTGGGAGCCAATGTAATTGGTTTAAATACAAATAGACATTATGTAGCATTCAGTTATCAGTTCTACATAGAAATAACTGAACAAATAAACACATCATACTCAGCCCTTTGCCCAAGTGAATGCTGCATTCATTCAGATGAAGGTGACTTTTTGAGAAAAGCCTTACTGGTGGTGTCTAACAAAGTCAACTGAACTTTCCTATTATGGAGTGGCAGTACTGTAGCTGCAGCTGTAATATAAAAACCTCATTATTAGCACATGCCCTAAACTTCCAGCTTTAACATCTTTGGGCTGCTGTTGCCTACTTAACCTTGTTAGAGAGGTGTTTTACCTATGAAGGAGAACTAAACCCTCACTTCTCTCCCACAGCCTAGTTGCCCTCCTGGGCAAATGCCCATCATTTTTTACTTACCCCTCCGAGCAGTTTCGGGCCTCAGAAGTTCACAGGCGCCATCTTCTTTTTTTCGGAATCAGACTGGTGTTTTCGGGGCAAGTGCAGTTGTAGTGAATTTCCGGTACGGAACAACTGCAGATACGCCGAAAGTCACGGAGATTTCCGAAACATTTTCGGCGCATGAGCAGTTGTTCGGGACTGGAAATTTACTACAACTGCGTATGCGCTGAAAATCCGCACATTTAAATCATTTTGGAGACGCTAAAATTTGGGAACTATTTCCTTACTTTATACTTGATCCAAACTAAGTTCTAATGAATACTTGTTGGAGGCAAAACTAGCCCATTGGGTTTATTTAATATTTACATGATTTTCTAAACTATCCAAAAGATCTGTTTTCTGAAAAACCCCAAGTCCTCAGCATTCTGGATAACTGGTCCCATACCTACCACATAACATCTTCAAGGGGCTCGTATTGAGTTTTTCAGAAAAGCATTGCAGTTTCTGAAATCTGAAATTCTTGAGGACACCCCTCATTTCAATAGGTTTCTCACATACCTCCTACCTGTCCCGTTTAGGGAGGGAAAGTCCCACTTTAAGTAGCTTAGCCCCTAGTCCCTCGCTTGTACTGGAAAGTCACAATTTCTCTGCACTGAATGGGAAAGTCCCAATTTTTCTGCATTGACCAGCCAAAAAAGATACAATATTTATAACTTAATTGGCTCTTGGCAGAGAGCCCAGAATAGATTCTTAAAGATACATTTGTAACAATTTTTTCCCTTGGGAGAAGTTAGACTCACAGCTTAAAGGGCAATAATAAAACAGAAAAACAGAAATCCACCAGATTTTTTGCCTGCAAAGATCTGCCATTGTCTGGCCCTGGCCAGAAGGCTGAGCACAATGGGTTTGTTAACTACCAAAAATGTAAGCTGAATCAGGTCATTGGTTTGGCCAGTGTATTGCACCTGAGATTGATCTTGCAGTGTATAGTCAAAGAGGACAGAGATTTGCCATACAAGTGTCCAATCAAATGGGCTGCTCTGATTGGGTGTACTTAGCTTAAGGGTCATTTCCCCTCTGCTCCCATTTGCCCTAATATCTGGTCCAGAATAACGTGTGGGATCAAAGCTGAAGAAGAAAGAAGTATCTTTGGGCAAAAATGTGAAGCTTTGTAGTGAAAATGATGATCTCAATCGTCCACAAACTAATGGTGCAGATAAAATGTTATTCTATGCAGGAAAGGATTCATGGCATGCTTTTAAATTGGTGTCTCTGCAGTACAAAGTCTTTCATTCCCCATGATCTATGAAAAGAATGGCTGATGGATGCCTTGCTTGATAGATAGCCTTAGGAAATGGAAACTGTGACTGGCCTGAATAAATGGTGAGACATATTCACACATAACAATCTTGTTCAGCTTGTCAGCTGCTAGTGTGGATGTCTCTGCTTCTCCATTGCTTTATCACCAAGTGATTATATCCAGCATTTGACACAGTAATTAGGAACCTCAGAAGCCATTTAGTAATGAGGAAATGGAGCCTTCCCTGTGCCAATATTACATCGACATTCATCGTCTTGGCTACATTAAACCCTAAATTGTGTATGTCTGTATTTTCAAGGAATATTACAAACTGCTGGAGCCACGTTTACAAGAAGCCAAAGAATGGAGTTGTATTCTCTGCAACCTGTGCTGGTTTCCTTGTATTTTATGTTCTTGCTCAATGCAAAGATCTACATGACTCTACATGGTTAGAAGAATTATCATTTAAGTGCAATAGAAGAAACAACTTACACACAACCAGCCTTTCTAAAGTATGTGGTACCTAAGGCACACCAGAAGTTGTTGCTTTGTATTCCCCATGGAATTACTTTGTAGACCCAGTATAGCTTATATATATGGATGTCTTTTTTTTGTCACACTACTTGTGTGCTTCCATCAAATACAATACTGAAGGCAATTGTATATATCCGAAGCCCTGGAATCTAGGTTTAGACAAACAGTTTTAAAGGAACGGTAACACCAAAAAGTGAAAGTGTTTTAAAGTAAAGAAAATATCATGTAGTGTTGCCCTGCTCTGTTAAAACTGATGTGTTTGCTTCAGAAACACTACTATAGTTCATATAAACAAGCTGCTAAGTAGCAATGGCGGAAATTGAAAAATGGCTACAGGGTAAGTAATGGATAACAGATAACATTGTGTTCTACAGAGCTTATCTGCTGTGTAACTTGAGCCTTTTCTCCTTTGAATGGCTGCCCCCATGGCTACACAGCAGCTTATTTATATAAACAATAGTAGTGCTTCTGAAGCAAACACTGCAGTATTACCAGTGTAGGGCAACACTGCATTATATTTTCATTACTTTAAAACAATTTCATTTTTTGATGTTACTGGTCCTTTAATCTGGCATTTTATTTAAAACTAAAGAAAAAAAATCAGGCAAAATGTCCCCTTTAAATAGACTTATTATATTAATATTATTACTAACTAGGCAATGGGCAGAGTCCCCTCCTCCTATGTCCTTTGTGACATTACGTTTCAAGCTGGGCCGCATTCATATCCACCCTGGGCCACAGGTTCGACACCCCTGCTCTGTAAGAAAGTACAGATATCAGTGAGCTATGGCTATTTCATTATGCCACTTATCTTATAGGAACATACACATGAAGCAAGCTTTCTTTGATGAGCGAAGACCGCAAACACTAAAATGACCTTCATGAATCATGTTTGCATTTAATTACATTTCAGAAGCCAAAAATAAAACGCAGGCCTCAGAGTACAACAGTGGCTAGAAGTCAGAGGACAGAAAATAGAGATGGTTGGTACATCCATTTCTAATGTAGTGGAAAACAAAATGATTCATGGGATACAATTACCGCAGGCAAAGCATCTTGGCAAGTACTATTTTTTCTGCTTAGATGAATGTTAATACAGCGGAATCATTCAATCATGCTTTATGCTGACAGTAATATACCATTTTTAGTTATTTGCCCATGAATTAACTGCAAGGCTCAGCCTTCATTGTTTAAGTAATGGGGAGGGACAGTTTTTTTTTACAATGATATCAATAGATAAATAGTAAAGGCATGCCTGTTCTCATATCCAACATATTAGCTCATTATTAACCCATAATATTGAACATTCATATCTGGCACAGTTTCCTCCATTTCAGTAAAGCAGAATGAATAGAAATGCATCCTGTAGTGACCAGGAATAAAGGAGGTTGTGACTTGTGCAGATGGTATATATTCTTCTTACATAAATGACATTATGTGCTTCACAAACACATTTTTATTTGCCGGGTTCTCTTGTTCTTTTTGTTTGATTTGTCCCAGTGGTGCCTCTATCCAAAAGCCAAACACTCCCAGAGCAGCTGGAGACCTGAGCTGCTGTTCTGGCATTGCTGTACAGTAGGCAGTAAAGATGCTGCTCAGAGGAAAAAAACATATGTGACATGATTGATAACAAATGAAACCTTTTCTGAAAGCTGTAAACAATAAGTGCCATGGAAATGTCCCATGCAACATCAGATCTCATCATACTTCTAAACACAATATACAAAATAAGTCAAATGATGCTGCTGGCAAAGAAATCCATCATTCTTTCTGAACGGCTGCCCATATGTATCTAACAATATGATCAGTCAACCCCCCCCCCCCCGAACAACTGTCACATTACCAGGTCTACCGGTATTTTGTTGGCCCAGATACTTTTGGGACCAGTATTCCAGCAATACAATTGTTCAAGGATATTGTCTAAATGTGAAAATGTGGGAAAACCAGCACTGGTAGCTGTAATTGAATGGTAGTCATAGAATTTTTTTTTTCTTAGAATCACTGTCTTTGGTAGCTATTTTTCCTACATTTGCAACTATCTTGCAAGCAACATATTAAAGGAACAGTTCAGTATAAAAATAAGAACTGGGTAAATAGATAGACTGTGCAAAATAAAAAATGTTTCTAATATAGTTAGTTAGGCAAAAATGTAATGTATAAAGGCTGGAGTGACTGGATGTCTAACATAACAGAATACAACACAACACAACTTCCTGCTGTGTAGCTCTGTACCTGTTAGTCAACAAGCTGAAGGGGGGCCACATGGGACTTAACTGTTCAGTGAGTTTGCATTTTAGTCCTGAGCATGTGGTTCAGATTCAAAAGCAAAGTAACCGAATAGTTATGTCCCATATGGCCCTCCTTCCAGTCACTGATTGGTTACAGACTGCTAATAGGTTTCAGGGGTTTTGTAATTTTTTTTTGCACTTTTCCAACACCTTTAGAGAATTAGGGAATGCCTAGTAACATTATTATTTTATTAAAGCGATACTGACGCGTGAAATTAAACTCTTTTTTACATCCATTATAATATTGGCTTTGAAAGCTACTTGTAACTTTGCCATAAAGTATTTGCATGATGCTTTTACATTACCTGTCTGATCCCCCATGTTCCTGTATGAGGGGGCTGCCATATTTGTGCAGCAGGAGATGGGACAGTCAGGTTGGCAAAGTCAGAGTGTCAGAGAGTCAGGCTTAGGAACTTCAACTAACAATTATATACAAAAACAAACCTCAGAAAAAATGATATAGTTTTTTTTCATACCCCGGGCAAATGCCCCTAAATCCATACTTACCCCTCCGTGCAGATTCAGGCATCGAACTTCACAGGCGCCATTTTCAGCTGCTTCAGTAATCTTCAGAGTGAGACTGGCGCGTTCACAGTTGTAGCGAAGCAGAAGATTGCCCCAACTGTGCATGCACCAAAACACCAGTCTCATTCCGAAGATTACTGAAGCAGCTGAAGATGGTATCTGTGAAGTCCGATGCCTGAATCTGCACGGAGGGGTAAGTATAGACTTAGGGGCATTTGTCCGGGGTCTCACTTAGGCTGGGGGGGGGGGGGGGGGGGGGGTCTTGGTGGGGATGAGGGGTAGGGGTTTTTTAAATGTAGGGTTGAATTCTTCTTTAAAGCACTTTGTGATTTCATTTGCAAATAAAAGAATTCTGTTCCTTTCCCAGACTGCCTGACTCCAGCAACACTGGAGAAGAAATCAGCTCTACACCAGCCAGGACTTCAGTTCCCACAATTCCTTGCATGCTTCTTTTTGCCAGGTCTGTTTATCACATGGAATGCCAGGCATTGTTGGTTGTTGCTGAAGGACAGTGCAGTGCCAAAGTAGTAGTCAGGGAAAGAAGAGGCAAAGAGAGACAGAATACATTTCCAAATAACTTTAAAATCATTTAACATCATGTCAACATCAATCAACATGATTTGGATGTTGCTTGCAATTACTTTGCAAAAACATATTTTCTTCATTCTTTGGGTGTTAAAACACAATTAAGACTTAATCTGATGCAGTTTTTAAACATTTCAGTCTATTTGTTCTATTTTGTTTGCAACCCAGCGGTGTCTATCTGCAAACCTGTCGCATACAAGACGCTTTATACTGTATGTAAAGTATGTGAGAACTTTATATCAAGTTGAAAAACTCCAGCCACTGGCTTGTAGAAAAACAGTCTAAAAATGGTCTAAATAGAACTGAAAAGTTAGATGCACTTTAGAAAGTGGTTGATGCAACATGCTGTGAATAGTAATGCATTCTATAGAAGGATTACATTTAGAAGAAAATCTGAAGTCAGGCTGTGTTTTTCCTTTGCTCAGAATGAATGTATTTTTCATATTGACATAAGGAGGGTCAGTTTAGAACCATACAACTAAAATAATATCTGCAGCAGAGGAGAAGCAAACACTTTAGACACAGACACCCATTTTAACTTATTGTAACCCTTTCTTGGCTGTATTAGAACCAAACCAACTAGCATGAGCAGGTAGGGCTTTCGCTAAGTGGAAACACACGTGTGAGGTAGTTGAACTACACCTCAATACTGCATGTAGTGTAAAATAACAAGTGTTGGGCGCCAGGGGTTCTTTGAAACAAATAGAACAACCTTTATTTACATAGATCACCACAGGGCATGTATCATACTCACGAACAGTAGATGATAAACAGCAATTGCAAAGCATAGGTGCAGCAATAGAACAAGCCCTCAGATAGGATGTGGATGATGGGAGTTGTAGTTTCACCAGCAAGGTTAAGGTCAGTTCAGGGGTTAAGTTCTCTTCCTACAGTCCTGACTGTCCCTCATTCACGGGGCCCTGTTCCCCGACTTAAATATCAGTGATGAGGTACCTGTGGTTTCACTGGGGCCTTAACTCCAGGCTCGATGGAGCACTGCCCCTCTCCTCTGCTGCAGGCCAAAGAGGAAGTGCCACTCCCTGCAAGTACTTTTATTACAGCACTGCAGGGGGGTGGTCACTACCTATAACCAATAATAGGATACATTATAGCTACCTGGACCTTAGTCCAATAGCAGGTAGCTAATGTAAGGGCAAGGGAAGAAGCCATAAGGGCCATGCTACTTATGGGTCCCTACATTTAATACATGTACACACTGCATACAAAGAATACACTACAAGAACATCTTAAACAAAAAAATCAGTTTGTACTCCCTACTGGGTTCCCTCGCGGTAGATGTTGTTGTAAAAGGGGGGGTTTGAAACGTGGAGAAATAAAGCACTGGTTTACACATATTTCTAAAGCAATGAGTGTATCCTTTGGGGCTCAGAGTTCAATTAAGTTTAATAGTGGGAAATGCATTTCTACTCATAGTATTGGGGTGTTGTGCCAATGAGGAAAGTTGAAAAACTCGCCTCAGGAAGCAGCACTGAGCAAAAAAGCTACTTTAAAGGAGAAGTAAACTCTATTGGCCCCAAATGCCTCCCCCCATAGGCCCCCCTCCCTCCGGCCTACCTCCCTTCGTGGGGCAAATGCCCCTACCTTGTTACTTACCCCTCCTTCTAGGTGCTCTCCAGCGTTGTTCACGGCTGCTTTCTTCTCATGAGCGGTCTTCTATTGCACATGTGCCCGAAGATCACGAGAGATCGGGAACTGGCAAATGCAAGAAGACGGCGCTCACTACAGGAAGAAGACTGCTCGTGAGAAGATGGCAGCCGTGAACTCCACTGGAGAGCGCCTAGAAGGAGGGGTAAGTAACAAGTTAGAGGCATTTGCTCCTGGGGGAGGTAGGCTGGGAGGAGGAGGGCCTATGTGGGGGAGGCATTTGGGGCAGACAGGGTTTACTTCTCCTTTAAGAGCCAAAGTGTCCAGTCCTTACACTGGAAATTCATCCCTTTTAGTGCGATGTAGCACAATTGTACTCTGTGCAATAGAAATGTGGCCCTCTCTGGTGCAGACAAGGGCTCCTGCTTCAGAAATGCCACTGCAAGATATAAACCTTAATTCGATATTCGAAGTACATTTTTGAAAAACTTCCACCATCGAATAGGCTACTTCGGCCAATCGAATTGAATGGTCGAAAAGTAAAATCCTTCGGCTTCGAAGTACTGTCTCAATCCTTTGATTTTTTTTTATTTTGCCAAATAAAAGCTGCCGAAGTGCTATGTTAGCCTATGGGGACCTTCTAGAAGTTTTTTTTTTTTTTCCAAAGAAAAATCCTTTGCTCGCCCCATGTGCGCAGGGCGGCTTCTCTTGCGCATCAATGCATGGTTGCTAGGATTATTTGAGCCCTAGTTTACCAGATTGCTTAAAATGCAAATTAAAGAGCTGCTGAATAAAAAGCTAAATAATGCAAAAACCTTCAATAATAAAAAATTAAAACAAATTGATAGGGGGCCACATGGGTCATATTTACCCAGTTTTTATTTTTACACTGAACTGTTCCTTTTAAACACACTTCTTTTGAGAAGTGTATACTCATCTAGTCATAGCATCCCTTCAGTATACACTATATTCCAAAGTGCAATTCAGTGGTGTAACTATGGGGGCCTCGGTCCCCTACAAATTTATTTCCCGGGTCCCCCCCTCGGCTGAAATCTAGCACTCACGGCAACCATCTTATAAGAAAAAAGATCTGTTTATATTATAATAATGCAGACATCTACGCATTTTGGTCCAGCAGGGACTGTCATCAGGACCAAAATGCATCTGCATTATTATAATATAAACAGATCTTTTTTCTTATTAGATAGTTGCCATGAGTCCTTTCAATTTTTCTCCTTATATAAATTTTGGTTAGCACCTGATTCCTGATTCCTAAAAATAAAATACCCTTGTCAAACTTCTTATGACCCATTTTTCACTTTAGGAAACTGTATTTTTAATCCACAAGGCAGCTGCTCTTTGATCTGATATTTCTAAATAACAAAATGACACAAAGGCTTCAACTACGGCAGGGGTTGCAAGCAAATGAATTGCTTTCAGAACAACTTGTGCATGACCCTGTCTGGAAGGGCAGCTTTTTATCAGGCTGCTATGGGACACATCAATACTAATTACACACATTAAGGATTGAATCTGCTCTTTAGCACATAAAGTCTGGAAAAGTGCTATGAGGAAATGTGCATACATAAATATCAAGAAGCCTTAACTATTACACTGATTGAATCAGAAAAAATATTACATTAATGTAGATGATGCAGAAGAGACTAGGCAAAACGAAACAGTGACCCATAAGTGCTTTATAAAAGTACAGATACAGAACAGATATATTTTGTAAATTGTAGTGGAAAATTCGAAATCACAGGTTTAATTAACTATTTCACTGCCACTCAATGCTAAATTAAGTTGAATTTAAATTTAGGTTGCGGTGCAATTGCTAGAGGAATATTTTGTTTACATACATTTTTAGGGCAGCTTTCTAAAGTTTCTGGCACTTTTGTAACATTTTATTGGACTTAAAATACCAAAAATAAGAAAAGATATAAATGACATTTTTTAGATATTTTCTGTAGAAATGTCTCCCAAGCATTTGCAAGCAGACAGTGGAGGATACTTTTTTTGTTCTAATATTCTGAGAGCTTTCAGCTGCATCTGAAACCGGACGCAATGTGGGAGTGAAAGACAGAGATCTGTCCATTCACTGGTTGATGCATCCTAACTTGTATTTGTGTTCTTGATTTGATGGCCTTTAGTATTTAGACTGAAAATTTTCTCCGACTATTTTTTAACTACACTTAGGGGTTGGCCTCCTTTGAGTTAACTTTAAGGGGCAGATTTACTAAGGGTCAAAGTAAAATTCGTATGAAAATTTGAATTTTTACAATTCGAATTCCAAAGTAATTTTGGGCTACGTTGACTATCGAATAGTCCAAAATTCAATTCAAATTGAAAATTTTTTAAAAATCAAAGTACTTGCTCTTTAATTAAAGCTGCTGAATTGCCATTTTAGCCTATGGGGGACCTCGTAGAAGCTGTCCTGAAATTATTTCTAAGTTCCAAGAATTCAAAGTATTTTGCGGAGGATCGTTTGATCAAATCGAACGATTCAAGCAATTTTTTATTTGATCGAAAATGGACCTGTTCGATCGAAATAGGTCAATTGATCAAAAAATCCCTTTAAAAATACTTAGAGGGTCGTAGTTTGACATTTTTTCACTTCAAAATTTTGTGATATTCTTAGTCAATTTGCAATTGATTATCATTTTTATTATTTGTGGTTTTTGAGTTATTTCGTTATTCAGCAGCTCTCCAGTTTGCAAATTTAGCAAATTACCTGGGAGTCATTTGACCGGCAATCAGACTGCTGAAATTGCAAACTGGAGAGCTGCTAAATATAAACAAATAATAAAAAATGAAAACCAATTGCAAAATTGCACTTTTAGTATGATGTAGAGTGTTATATTCTAAGGCTAACAAGCCCTTACACAAGCCTGAACATGCCACTCTGTGTTGCTAGATAAAATATTAAAGGGGAGTTAGCACCTGGGGGTTGAATTCCTCGTTAAGGTTATATCCGATGGAATTGGATTGGACATATGATGAGCATATATTATTGTAGTTGGCAAGGAGTTTCTAATTGGGTCACCTGTCCTAACATATCCTTATTTCATTACTCGCTTCTACTTGATGAATGTGTGGTTTGAGTTCAAGGTGGTCATTTATTAAAGGTTGCATTGTGTTTTTTCCAACAAATTTTAGTTTTTTGAGCGTAGTTTCAGTAAATACTGAATTTTTTGGGATAAAAAAAACTTGCATTTTTCAAGATTTATTATGCCTCAAAGCTGCAAAAAGCCCAAATCCTAAAATATTCCAGCTAAAACCTGTCAAGGTCATTTGAAGATGTTTTTAGCCTTCGTAATTTTCTGGGGGGTTTTTTTTTTCACCAATTGCATTAATTCAAGTTTTTTACATTAGGGTTTTTTTCATAAACATTTGAGTTGTGCATTTATTTGAGGTAGAAAAACCTCACAAACTCGACCATTGATAAATAACCCTAAATGTGTTATCACAAGAATTCTCTAGAGGAATTAAAATGTAACTGTTTCCTCACTAACAGAAGGTAGATTGCAGCACTGATGGACTTTAAAAAAAAAAAAAATATATATATATATTTACTATCTTTATTTTGCTCTATGTCAAAGTTACTGGATCAAGTGGACACTTCTTGTAAATCTGATATGCAACACAACTGGCTGTTTTTTTCTTCATAAAGTGACCATAAATATTTGATCTGGTATCCTTAGCCTAGATTAACCTTTATAACTTTTGTCTACCCGATAAAAACCAAGCACTTGGTGAAGGGATTTGGAATATTTTTGTTTTGCTTAAAAAGAAAATAACTAGAAATGCTGATAGTGGGCTTATTGTATTAGCTTTAGAGATTCAGCAGCCCTATAATAGTAATGCACATCCTTAATGTACTCTGGACAGCAGTGCCGGGCCAAATGGACCTGGTGCCCCAGCGATCTCCCTTCCCCCCTATGCGCAAATGTCCCGGAAGCTCCCCCCCCCCCGAGTGCCAGAGGGAGGGTAAGCGAAGGGAGGGGAGAGAGCGCCGGTGGGGCATCTGGATGGCAGAGCAGCGAACATGGGGTAGGCAGAAGACAGGTACCTGCCCACTGCCACCCTTTGGTTGCGCCCTAGGCAGGTGCCTCTTTTGCCTACCCCTAGTTCCGGCCCTGCTGGACAGCTGTTGAGAAGCTATGTTTTGGGGATTTAATTGAAAATCAAAACATTAGAAAAAATTAGTTTACAGATCTCTACAGGGTGAATTATTAATCAATTGCAATGCAGAGTGCACAGGGAATGCAAATCTGCATTAATTGCTAATCAGACTTGTATCATGAATGTTATATGGTAAATAAACTGCATATACCTAAGTTCAGGTAGCTGACAGCATCCCAGAGCATGTTCTGAAAATCAGCCAAAGAGATGATGGGGAGCTACAGTTGGAATCTTTGGATGAACATATCTTCTCTGCTAAAGGGCTGTTAAAGAAGTACAAGACAAGGTTCAACACTTAACTAAAAGGTATCAGAAAACATATGAATATTAATATGTACTGTACAGTGTTGTAGCTGTATATTTGTATTTTAATATGTTTATTTAATGTGAGGTATCTACACAGGACAAATTATTTATTAAATATTAAGTATACAATTTAAATCAAATAATACAGTGTACAATCTAGTGGCACACAACCAATGTAAAATGGTAGACTGACTACCTTCTACAAATGATAAGCTATAAAACAATAGTTCATCAGCTAGGGTAGTTCTCCATATGTTTTACTTGGAAGGAAAGCCTAAAAAAAACTATTTGTGTATGTAATCTATGGCTGTTCAGTATAATATCTCTATGTTTTCTTTAAACATTTTCCAAGGTAATTGAAATCTTTGGGCAAATTCACTTGTGACTAAAGGGTGCTTGTCTGTATAACCGAGAAAGCATTAATCATTATTGTAACCCTCTTCGGCATTAAATACCCATCAGATCAATAGTAAAGCAATGTGCAGCACACTAACCATGTTTCTACAATGATCGTAAAAGGTTTTTACAGACAAAATAAAATATGCTTTTTGCCTTTATAGTAACATTATTCTGGGAAGACCATATCATATTGTGTATGAAAGATCTTTCATTTTTAAGACCATTCTAAATCAAGTGTTGGTTACTTTACTGACAAATAGTTTGTTTGCTGAATGTTGTTTATCTGCAAAAAGATTAAGTATTTGTATAGAAAAAGACTAGAAAACCTAGCTGATTGCCTAAATACTCGAAATTTGGGTTGAATCTAACCTGAAGGATTCAATGGTGCTATGCTATTACTTTTTCAAATCCCTTCTCCCTGAAAGAATAGTAATAAGTAAATAAATTATATACACATCTATACATACATAAATTCAAAAGGTTATTGCACGCCTTAGGTCTTATGCAAAAAAAGCACTTATTATTCTTATTTTGGCCACAAAATATAAACAAAATATTGTACAACTTATAAAATCTTGAATTCCCTTTAAGTTCAAGGTCCAAGAACCTTTTTTTTCTGAAACACAGTCTATGAAGCTGGGTTTGGCAGGACATGCACTGCTAAGTTTCCAGGCAGCTTGTGTTAACATCTAGAGGCCCATTTATCAAAGGTCAAATTTCAAATTCATGTGACTTTTTTTTTTTTAACTCTAACAATTTTGAATATACTCGAATTGTGAGGTTATTTAATAAAAAAAAAATTAAATATCTAAAACTTGGAACGAATATTACCAACCCGAAAACTCAAATTGAATTCAAATCGAATTAGGCTAAACTTGAATCGAGGTTTTTCTCTGAAAAAAACTTGAATATCAGAAGGCTATTAACATCTTCAAATGGGTCACTGGACCTCTCCCATTGACTTATACAAGAACTTAGCAGGTTTTAGGTGGCAAATAATGGAATTTGAATTGTGCCAAGGGTAAAGGTTTGATAAATCAAATAAATTAAAATCCGAATCGAGTTTGGATTGTTCTCAATTCAAATTTGAGAGTTTTGACCAAAACATTTTTTTTGAAGATTCAAATTTACAATTTGACCCTTAATAAATGCCCCATAATCTATGGGGATGCCAACCTGATGTTTTAGTACTTCTTCAGTGTCACAGATTCTACTGCAGCACAGAAAGGGTAAAGTAACGTTCACCTAAATAATTGTTTTTCTTGCATAAGCCTGAAGGAACACTCCATACATTATATATGTACAGTATATATTTTGTATTAAATGAAGGACAAAATGCACAGTGCTTACATAAAAAGTACTGGGTAGAATACATATACAGAAAGTAATAAGCTCGGTTAAGTCTTAAAAATGTATATTTTAACACTTATTTTTTAGGAGAAATATGTATTCCACATACTGTTTATTTAATGTAACCCATAGAAAAATTATAAAGATTTTTAAACAATCAGAGTATTTTTCTGGAATTTAACCTTGATTAATAAAGGTTGAACAGCACAATATTCACCTATTTACATAATCAGTTTCACAAAATATAGTTCTATATTTTATGCAAAATGTTTTTTTCTGTGAAGTGTGTAGCATACTTAAATTTTTCTTTTCTTCCTATAAAAAAAATCTATTTTGTTAAAAACTATACATAAACAAAGTATTGCAGAAATTCAGTGTACGCCATTTCATATTCCTTTTCATCTTTGGTCATTAATATGTTAAAACTAAGTATTATACAATTAATACTCCTAAACGGACTTTAAACACAAGTGTGAATGAGGAGTGACTTTAATGTTTATACCTACATACACACATACCACAAGTTAGTTTAGTTGCAATAACCTACACTAGATTATAATTGCAAGATTACTATCCAGTGCAAAACTCTTCTTAAAGCAGAAGGAAAGGCTAGGAGTACTTGGGGTGCCAAATGTTAGGCACCCCAAGTGATTGTATAGACTTGTAACCCCGGCTGGCGCTCACAACGGCAGAAAGCTGCAGTGTCCCTGGGTTCTACCAGTGAGCAATATGGTATTTTTTCACTGCACACCCGGATTTTTACTCACTTTCACTGCTCCAGTGGTGCTGGTAATCCGCCGACCCGACAAGGTCCCCTAGCAACAGCAATTCCAAATCATGGATCCGCACACACTTATTTTTCTGCAGTGGGGGAAAAACCCCTTTTCCTTTATTTAGCCACCAATCTCAAAATAAGTGTGTGTGCGGATCCATGATTTGGAATTTCTACCAGTGAGCACCACGGAGCGATCCACTTCCTTCTTCAAGTTTCCGGGGGAAATCGCATGCGCAGTAGAACGTAATAGCTGAAGTTAAAGTTTGGCTTCTCGCTTTACTGCGCATGCGTGAAGGAGGAAGACGGAAGTAGAATGCTCCATGGTGCTCACTGGTATAACCCTGGGCCGGTGCAGATTTCTGCTAATAGAAGCACTGGCCTGGGGTTTCAGGTAAGTTGGCACCCCCAAATTCTCCTAGCCTTTCCTTCTCCTTTAAGGTGGCCATAGACGTGCAAATTATTATGCTATATTGGACAAACGAACGTCTGTTCCAATATTCCTACCTTCAGCTAATCATTCAGATTAATATAAATATAAAGTAGTAAAGAGAACAAATCTCAGGTCATTATTGACAGACAGCAATAGTACGAACGTTACGTCCGACAAATTGTAGCAACAGTCTCCAATTGATATCATCACATAGGCAATACATGAAGAGATCTTATCTTTAGCAAAGATATATATTTTGACCGATTGCCATGGTACGAAAAACGTCAGGACAATCCACACACGGTCTTAAAATTGTTGAACCTTTGCTACACACGATGGTATCTTGCATCTATGGCCAGATTTTCCATTTAACACCATTATCAGAACAGCAACTAATCTGTCTTCCAGACAGGACTTTTGGTGTGCTTCAGCATCTATGTTAAAGGAACAGTTCAATGTAAAAATAAAACTAGGTAAATAGGCTATACAAAATAAAAGATGTTTCTTATATAGTTCACCAAAACTGTAATCTATAAAGACAGGAGTGAGTGTATGTCTAACATAATAGCCAGAACACTACTTCCTGCTTTGCAACTCTCTAACTCTTTTAGTCAGCAATTTGAAGTGGGGCCATATAGGACATAACTGTTAAATTAGTTTGTTTTTTAATCTGACCAGCGTACTCTGTAAACTAATTGAACAGTTATTTTATTTTACCCAGTTTTATTTTGTATACTGAATTGTTCCTTTAAGCACTTTCAATGTAGGGAGATAATCAAAAAAATTCTATTTTGGACACAACTAATTTTTATTGTGAAAATTTTTCAATTGAATTATCTGGTTGTCCTGTAATAAAAGCAAAATAATCAGTTCTTGGGATACAAGTTACTGGGAGAAAAACTCTGGGCAGTTACTTTTATTTTAAGTCATCCAGAAACATCACTTTTAACTCGGCATACTGGGAGAATAAATTTATATGCCAATATCTAAAAATGATTAAAATGAAGCTCATGCGAACTCAAATGAAATCTAGAATAGAAAAAAAACTATGCACAACTGATTGGACTCAATACCTCCAACTGATTGGAAAGGAATTTGATGTACAAAAAGAGAAAGATTGATTATTACTTAAAGGTGGCCATTGCTGCTATACACAAAAATACTTAACTTTTTACTACTATGTCCAGAGAGAGGTGGATAGCTTACCACAGCTTTTCCTCTAACAATAAAGTTATAATAGCAGAGTGATAACTTCACTGGTGGAGCATGTTGGGGCACCATAGCTACTACACAGTGAAGGTATCTGCAAGCGGAACCTGGAAAGTCATGTTGGTGGGACACCGTAAGTAATACACCATACTGGGGAACACAGAGTAGTAGAGACACTCAGAAACAGATAGTAGTGGGTGTAATTATTATCATGTATTTGTGAAGGGCACCAATCAGAGCATGAGTCTTTAAATGAAAACACCAATCCTCTGTGACATATGTTGCCTTCTAGAAATCTTAATGTGTAGAGCAGGAAGGACAGTTTTAATATATAATCTTTAACACAATTGCCGACATTAAAACATGATAGAACATGAACAGCCAGTTTTTATATTGATCAGAGAAAGTGGAACTACTTAACAATAGGGGACTAGCAGCAGTATTTTTTTAATGATCAATTTTTCCACCAAGTAAACATCAGGAACACATTCTGGATTGGGATTAATTTCAATTTAACAGAATATGAAGTGGGACTAATTAAATAACCGAAAATATTGCACAGCTGATTGGACTCTATGGCGCAAATTCACTTAAGTCCGAAGTGACTAACGCTGGCGTAAATTCGCCAGCGATAGTGAAAATCGTAACTTCATAAATTCTTCAGCGGTGTAGATAGTCTAGCGCAACTTCGCACCCTAATGCTGGCGAAGTTGCACTCTGGCGAAGGGGGCGAAAATTCGCAAATTCACTAAGTTAGTAATTTTTCAGAACGTTAGCCCCTTCGCCAGAGTTCACTTCGCCAGGTTAGAGCAGGTGAAGTGCAATAGAGTAGATGGGAGATTTTGTAAAAAAAAAAGTCGAAATTTTTTAAGTCCCAAAATAGTTGAAAAACGCTGGCGTTTTTTCCTTAGCGTAGGGTGATAGAAAAAACAATGAACCAAATTTTTTTTTTGGGTACCCTGTTCCCCCCTTAATTTCCTAATATAGGGCAAATATACTAGACATGGGGCACATGTGTAGGGCAATAAACCAACTAGGCTTTATTAGGGTTCCCTGGGCTTGTGTAGTGTAATGTTTGAACTGTAACATATACTCCATTCAAACTTACAAGTTCCCGCCGTATGCAAATTAGCCTTCACTAGCGCAACTGCACTTTGCCTGGCGAATTCTCGCTAGCGCAATTTCGCTACCGTTCGCTTAGATCAACGTAACTTCGCTTTGTAGTGAATTAGACGAGTGCTGGCGGAAATTCGCCAGGCGAAGTGCGGCGAACTCTGCACTAGCGCAGCTTCACTTCTAGGGGAATTTGCCCCAATAACTCAAGCAGATTGGAAAGGAATTTGAAATGCAAAAAGATAAGGCTAGAATGATTTTTACTTAAAGGCAGCCATTGCTACTATATAAAAAAAAGCTAATTAACCGCAGCTGATATTTAATACATCAATTTCAGAAACAATACTTACAATTTTTCTTGTCACAGTTGTTTTTATACATTAGATGACATTTCTTAGTTCCTCAATAAAAGTTTATTAAGAAAGGAACTAGCTCAAGCATGCTGTTTGTCAGAAGTGAACCGAAAATCACTGTCTCTAGCTGAAAGCAGACAGTTTGAGCAGCTAAATCTGTCTCTAATGCCAGAAAATAATGTTAAGTTGAGAAAACAAAAAATAAATTAATAGAACCTATCCATGAAAAAGAATTCTTAATCATCCACAACAGTTTGGGTGCATGTTTATACAAATGAAATGCCATTGGGATTTGTGACCAGCTAGCATTATTTATACAGTTATAGAATCGGTCATCTGGAAACCAGTTATCAAGAAGCTCGAACAGAAATGCCATAGTGTATTCAGCCCAATCTAAACAAACAATTCTATTTTTTTATTACAGGTTTGTGATAATTAAGCTAGCACTAATGCATATTGTTGGCAACGCATCCTTTCCCCCCTAAATTTTCATTGTTTTTAGTAGATTTAAGGCACAGTAATAAAAATGTGTTTAGGATTGTTGCATAATTTTTAGGTGGATATGTATATAATTGATGTCAATTTAGTAATTGTGCACTTTGATGCCTTTGTACTACCAATAATTATCTTTCTGTTTTGTATTCAATATAATTAATGCTAAATGGTCATAATGTACTACCATACTTTTAAACTCGTTTAATACAGGAACCCATGTTATAAAATGTATGACAGCAGTTCTACAACTTGAAATACTTTACAGACTTATGCATGAGAGAAAAAACAGTCCATCCGATTGTTTCAGATCACTAACTCATTGAATATCAGTTATTATAAGAAAATGACTGCAACTTTTAAGTTTAATCCTAGGACTGACGGGAAGGCAAGTTTGCATGGCTTTTTACATCAACTTTACCGATATGGATAAGCCTTCCAATTACTTATTATAGTATTTTTAAAGAGCCTATACAAATAAAAACAAAATGAAATCTGATATGCTATTAAAACTTGGGCAATTTTATTTACCTTAACCTAAAGGTATATTAGACAAAACTTTGCTTATTTTGTCCATGTCACAATCGTTATTTGCAGTTAAACAAATTGCATTATCATTAATGACTAAGAGCAATCTATAACTTGTTAAAATAATGACATGTCTACAATATAAATCATATAGATATAATATGTAAAAATAAGAAAAAAAAAGATGGGACAATGCATAGCCCTCCCACACAATAGCAGCTAATTGAAATAAAAAAGCAAACCAAGATTATCAATCTACAAATCCTATAAACTTGGTAATGATTTTGTATAATGGAGAAGTGACCTTTGTAAAGCTACAAGGACCAAAATGACCATTTTTATGTCTTAACATACAATATAACAGATTCACAAAAAGCGTTGTCAACATTACAGACTCTGACAATTCAAAATAAAGTACATATAAGTTTTGTTCTTATGTGAGCTTTGTAAATCTTTGCAGTGTTTCATTGTTTCTGTTTTGGCACTAGTAAAAACAGGATGTCCACATTTTCCCATTGAAAATAATGGGTGTAATTCACAGACACATTTGCAGTGATGCAAATCGATGCAAATCGATACTAAAAAGGCAAGTTAATTCTACAAAATAATTATCAATCTTAACACATTGAAACATTTAAATGATATAGACTGAATTGCATATCACAGTGCTTTTACAAGACTATGTAAAGCTTTGACCATATGATATTAATAGTATATCCTGCAAAGTATACTGATTTTATATTTACCTTAAACTTAAAAGTAATCAGCAAAACAAAAACATTACAGATAAAACACAACAAAGTTAATGTAACATTGAAAGGGAAATAATCCTGGTAAACAAGTGTCTCTAAAAGTGACCTGAGTAACAGCTACATTATGCCAAAGGATAAACAAACCGAAAACAAATGGTGACGTACACTTGAAAAAGACACACTTTCCAGTTTCCTAGCTAGTCCATCCATCCTAATACACCACATGACTTCTGTCATCTGCCTTTCATGATTCAGAGGGATGTATAATTGAACAGACTTGAAACACAGTGGCTACCAATCTATAATACCTTATCTAAATAAGGTACCAATTAAATCAGTTAGGTTCATGTGTTCAACACAGAATATGTATTAAGGTGGCCATACACGGGCAGATAAAAGCTGCCGACAGACTGTGTCGGCAGCTTATCTGCCCGTGTGGGGGGCCCTCCGACGGGCTTTCCCGATCGATATCTGGCCGAAAGTCGGCCAGATGTCGATCGGGCAGGATTAAAAATCCCGTCGGATCGCGGCCGCATCTGTTCGTTGATGCGGTCCCGCGATCCGACCGCCCGTACTGATCCGAACGTTGGGCCCTAGGGCCCACGATCGGATCAGCCTGATATCGCCCACCTCAAGGTGGGCATATCGGGGAGAGATCCGCTCGTTTGGCAACATCGCCAAACGAGCGGATCTCTACGTGTATGGCCACCTTTAGATGTATTTAGCATGTGTTAGGGTACAAGAAATAGCTTTTCTATGCAATCTGCTTTCTGATTGTATATAAGGTGTAACTACAGGCAAAATATACCAAGGTATTAGGAGTAGCTCATACAAACCATTTGTTTTATCACATTACACTGGTGTAATAGATTAAAACTTTGGGGAATAACACTTGTTTCCCAGCAATATTTATCCTTTAGCAATGATTGGAAAGTTCCATGGGCAAAAAAAGCAAGACAAACAAGTGTCAATAAATACACACACACTTCTAATAATATTTTCTGTAGAAGAAAATTATTATATTAACAACATTAAGTACAACTATTGCTTAGGTAGTAGAGAAATGCACTAAAGAACCAATACCACAAGGGGCTTTCTTTGTTAGATTTGGTTCTGTAACTAATTATTATAACACCATGGTGTATTGCTTATACAAATAGAATACCCGATTCTTTACTAGCATTGAGGCTCATGTCACAAATATAGTTTTGCCCATCACAGACTTGTCAGGGAAATCAAGGCTGGTGAAGGCCCATCTCTACATGAAGCCATTTACCATTATTTGCATGGGAAATATACACTTCATATTGGTTGATGCTGGCATTGTTAACAGGGATTGCTGTGAAATGAAAAAGTGAAGTTTCCTAAGTGATCCCTGTATTGTCTGCAACATTGTGCTACAGTTATCTTTTTCCATTCAAATAAATAGAAAGTGTCTGCATGACTGCTGGAATTCTCTCTGATAGCACAGTGGCACTCAAAACATTGTATGTGCCATAGCACAAGTTCAAGCTTTCCTTTGAGAAGCAGACATTAGTAGTTGTATTCCTCTGTTAATAAAAGGTATAATGTATGCAGGAATTGCACTCTAAAGCAAACCGCATTTTACAAAAATGTTAACCCAAAAACTATTGCAAGAGGACATAAACTAAATGTATACATGACCTACAGTGAATGCTGGAGATTGGAGGCTTCATTCCTCATGTTGCCTAATATTATAAAACATATACAATTTTACATTGCACAATATTTTTCACTCAATACTTACAAAATAAGGATATGTATAGTGAGCAGAAAATATGAAAACACTGAAAAGGTAAATAAATAAAACAATTGCACAAGTCCAGAAGTAAACACTTCAGTTTGAAAAACAGTATCTTGCTTCAGGCCTTAGTTTCTGATCAAAAGTGGTAACCACTTGAGGCAGCTTATATTTGTTAGAAAGTTCGTAATCTTCCTCCAGAAAAGGAGTCAGTCAGTATTGTGCTGTGCATTGTCATGATTTGATTTTCCACAGCTACAAAGAAAGGGAAAAAAAACGGAATATATTTAATACCAATTTGTAATGGTCGTCTATTAACCGTAGCTGCATTACAAAAAATATCTTCTGTAAACTAAATTGAATGTTGATAACTAGCCCAGCTCAAAAACATTTAACACAATCTTCAGAAACAATCATTTTCTAAGGAAATGTATGTTTACACCATAATAGATATTCCTTAGTATGACATATACTGTAGATGTATAATTAACTACCTCACAGGGAAAATTCACATACAGTGTTTACCAAAACACTTACACAGTGCAACCTAGTCAGAAAAGGAGATTTATAGTTAATTTTTATTTGTCTTATGAACAAAAATTCAGGCTAAAATCTACAGTGTAATATTCTACTAAAGCTACACTAAGCTAAAAGATTTAAAAATAAATAAAAAGCAGACCTGAATAAATTGAATGGTATCAGTAATTTAAGTTGTAATTTCCTGACATTTTTTGAAAACACAATAGACTATCAGGATGCATCAAGAACAGGTTATCCAGAAAGATTAAAATCATGGGAAGGTTGTCTCGAAAGGCTCAATGTTAATGAAATTGTTACAATTTTTAAAATATTTCCTTTTTCTCTAAAAAACAAAACAGTACCTTGTACTTGATCCCAGCTAAAATATAATTTATTCAATCTTATATTTTTTTTTTTACATGTAAACTTTAGGTATGGAGGTTCAAATTACATAAAGATCCCCTCATCTTAAAGGGGACCCGTCACCCCAAAAAAATATTCAAAATCATATTTTATCACGTTAGTCAAGCAAAATGAACATTAATTACACTATATAAATTATTTTAATCTTGTTTTCTTCAGTCTGGGAATTCATAATTATAGCAAGCAGGCAGGAGCCATTTTGTGGACACTTATTAAGGCAAGCCTTGCATCATCTCAGAATCTTGTTTGTGCACCAGAATGGGGACCCGATGTCTATCCCCATGTCCTGGCTACACAATTAAATGGTTAAGAGAACTGGGGGAATGTGCGGGGAGCAGTGGCATCTAGGAAGTGCTGAATGGAAAGTAATTATCTGCCCCGCCTCTATGCCTAAGGCATAGAGGAGTGGCAGGCAATATTTGATTGACAGGGGAGATTTTTAATTGAGCTTAAGACAGCTATGAATGCGTTAATAAAAATTTGAAATTGGATTTCATGTTTAATTTGAAAAGGTCTTTTATTATACAGATTTATGTGTCTGGGTGACGGATCCACTTTAAGCATTCTAGATAACAGGTTCCATACCTGTATTAAAGCAACTAGGCTTTCTATGAAATCTTGAAAATATTTTACTGCTTAAAAAGAAATATTGTAAACACTTACCTTTAGATTAAATCCCAGCAGATCACTAATAACACCAGATACAGCAGATAAGATGACTACCTGTGTTATGTTATAAAGCAGTGGATTCATTGTAAGTCCATATAACCTAAAGGGACTATCCAATTCCTTTGAGGGAAAAAAGTGAATGGTTACCTATAAATAGGACACTGAGCAGCCATTTGTAAAAACATTTCACTTAAAAGTACCCATAAAAACACATTTTCAAAATGCCATTTTACATAAATAAAGTATTTTCATGAAAAAACATTTCTAATACCATGTGCTGTTGGACAATCCCCAGTCTAACTCCCACACGTCTGACTGTTACAACTGAATTTCCTCCTTTAAGGTGATAAGTGTGAGAAACACATAACAAAATGGTGGTCATTTAAATATGTATATGACAATTTGGTATTGTTCTTAAAAAAGTCAAAATAATAATATAAATGATCTGTTAAAGCACAGATTACGCTTGGTATTTACGTTCCCTTGGTATTTCACATACAAATCGTTTGAAAACCCAAGCTATAAACTTGTAGGAATAGGTTATGAGTTTATTAGCAGCTGTATGGGTCACTTTAACAAAAATATTACCAACATAGTTTGGCAGAGGAAATGTCACACACTGGACAGCATGGTGGCACAGTCTGTATGTTCTTCCCACTAGCTAAAAATATGCAGATAAATTGACTACTTATAATATTGGCCCTGATGTGATAGGGACCTTAGACTGTAATCTCCACTGGGGTAAGAACTGATGTTAATGATACATAATCTCTGTAAAGTACTACAGAAATCTGTTTGCACTATATAAAGGATAATAAAATTATACAAAATCTAAGATATGTATCAGTTTGTAAGATCCACTAGTGAAGGGGATGCTGTGAATGATCTAAGATTGCGCTGTGCAAATAAATGAGAATTTTAAAAGCTGGCTGTGCATTAAGTAAAAAGGTGACAATACACAGAGAAATCCGCTCATTTGGCAATGTCTCTCCCCGATATGCCCACCTTAAGGTGGGTGACATCGGACTGATCCGATTGTGGGCCCTAATAATACTTCTATCATATATGTTGTGAACTCTGGACTGAAAGTCTTATATGAATCGAAAAGCTTTACTGAGATCACACTTGTAACACGGTCATGATGACTATCAATCCTGCTACTGTTATGGAAAATGTAAATAAAGTGACAGTTTTGGATCTTGTGGTTTGATCACTCCTCATATTGAAGGTCTAATGCTTTGGTTTCAGCAGAAAAGCTAATTCTTCTGAGCAGATATCCACTTTAGCTCATTACTCAACCACATTTTACTCCAATAAAATGTATCTAATCATATCCACTTTGCATACATTTGTATCACAGAAGGTTGTTGCCAAAATCCACATTTGCCCACAACTATGTCCCATTTGTCTAAAGTACATGCAAACTTTGTACCACTGGGATGCAGTATTCCTTTGATTACATGGATATACATGGTTGGAGAGTACCTTAAGCAACTTTAAAGCCAGTTTTAAGACATTGTTGACAAGTGTCAGCTCCTCCTTTTTGTTTGGTTTCTTCTCCATTTTCAAGTACAAATTGATCTGTAAGTAAAATTTTTTCCATTTTAAATAGTTCCAAAAGCCAAGAAAGAGTTGTAGAAACAAATTAAACCATTTAATCTCTTAATTCTGATTTTATAATGATTTTAAGGAGAACAGGAAATCCTCTATCACCATTTAGCAATTTACCTTAAATATGTCCAGTAAATGATTGATTTAACAATGAATACAAGTCGTTTTCTATTAACTACATGGCTATAAAACCATATACCTTTTTCTTACAGCTTACTGAACAACTGCACCATATACACAAATGTCATTGACTCAAGTCATGAATAGATATTATGTGACTGGTGAAAATAATAAATACAAATTAACTAAATTTATTAAAGTAGTGCAATACTTTAATTTAAGAGGTAAGACACAAAGTTGGGTTTGTTTTCCGTGTAAAAGAGAAGGTAAAGTAATGCTTTCCAGATGTTTAGGACAAATCAAGGGATTTAGCTCACTAAAATTCTTCACCAAAGGGATTGTCACCATGAAACTATGGAACATTCTGCCTCATTATGTTTATTCCCCTAATGTCACTAAAATGGGCCTGGAAATCTACTTAGCTTGACAAAAAAAAATCATAATAATATTTATATTTAAAAAAAACTGAAAGAACCAGTAAAATATTTTTATCAGTTGATCGAGCACCTAAAAAGAACCTTCAGACCTTTTACTATTGTAAGTTAGCAGTGTGTAATATTTCAACTTTTATGAAACAGTTTCCTTTTTTATGTTACTGTTCCTTTAACCTGGTTTCATATATTCTAGTTTGTGACCAGAGAATAAGGGGCTGATTTACTAAATTCACGTGAATAGATGGAAGTTCGATCGCATAACGATCGTAGGATTAATTCGATTGGTCGAATATGCAAATTTGGCTTCTTCGATCGACGAATAGCGAACGATCGAATAGATCCGAATGAATTGTAATAGAAGCCTATGGGAACCCTCCCATAGGCTTCTGACGCCAAGTCCTGATCGAATAGGATTCATATGATCGAAGTCTTCGATCGTTCGAATTGTATGAATTATTTGAATGATCGAACGATCGTTATTCGATCGTCGAATGATCAAATATGGAATAAAAGGGTAGCCTAAAACTATTCGATTAGCATTCGAAAATTGAATGCTAATCGAATATCGAGGAAAAACAAATTATTTTTGGGTGAATTTAGTAAATCTGCCCCTAAGTATTCATTTTATTAATGATTTTGGAGTAATATATTAATATATCCTCTTCATTAAAATACTAAATATGCAGGAATAGAATGAAAACTTTTGGTTGCTTTATTAATAGTTATGTCTGGAAGTCCCACCTGTTCTGTCAGTAATATTGAAGTATTGCTGTATTTTTTGCTAGTTTCTGATCCAAGTGTAACAAATCTGAGTAAAAAGAGTGTTAATGAAATGCACCATATTACTAAATCCCAGTTGTACTGGCAATCAAGGAAGGTCTCATGAACATGAAGAAGCTGAAAGATATAATACAGGCAAGTAAGTTTTAAGTACACAAATGGACATAATCAGACTTTGAAATACTGGGAGTTTAGTGACCCTTTAAACCAGAAGTTCCCAACCTTTTTAACCCATGAGCCACACTCAAATGTAAAAAGTGTTAGGATGCAACACACGCATGAAAACTTTCCTGCAGGTGCCAAATAAGGGCTGTGACCTGCTATTTTGTAGCCCATATGTGGACTGGCAGCTAACCTCATTTTTTGCAAACAAAACTTGCCTCCAAGCCAGGAATGCAAAAATAAAGACCAGCTTTGAGGCCACTGGGAGCAACATCCATGGTGTTAGTGAGCAACATGTTGCTCATGAGCCACTGGTTGGAGACCGCTGTTTAAACTAAACATTCTTGCACAATAATTTCTCTGACTATAATGGTGAAAAAATTAACACTATAACAGTGTAAAAAGACAAAACAACATGGAAACATATTTCCAAATTGTAATGAATAACAAAACAGTTGACTAGCATTTCTATAATTTAACAAAGTGGTGGTATAAAGGCGATATCTTTACTGCCGAAGATAATCATAGCAAGCTTTCAGAACATTTTAGTTCCTTTTTCAAGCTAAACATATCATACTAAAATGTTCTGAAAGCTTGCTATGATTATCTTAGTTAGCCAATAATGGGATCACCTTTATACCATATTTTTGTTATTTTTATGCTCTGTGACTGGCTAACACCAACCTATAACTTATTTTAAAGACCTATTTTACAAAAATGTATTGAAATTTCAGAAGTCATAAAACCTACTTGCCTCTTAATTCAGACCTATAGCTGCTGCTGGGTCTTTTGCCTTTACTGGTCTGTTGTTGGATTATATATTACACACTAATTTTTTAATATCTGAAATGCTAACTAGAACAAAATACTGATCATATGAAATAAAAGTGCAGTTAAGGTGTGCAATGTAACCCCTTCCTTTCTATTTTTAAAGTAAATTCTAATTTACCAAAATATTTAAATATTAAAAATATGGCATGTTAATTTAGGTACAGGTATGGGATCGGTTATCCAGAAATTTCCGTATTACAGGAAAGTCTGCCTCCCATAGACTCCATTATAATCAAATAATCAAAATATTTACAGAGGATTTCCTTTTGCTCTGTAATAAAACAGTAGCTTGTACTTGATCCAAACTACAATGTAAATAATCCTTACTGGAAGCAAAACCAGCCTATTGGGTTTATTTAATGTTTACATGATTTTCTAGTAGCCTTAAGGTATCAAGATCCAAATTATGGAAAGACCAGTTAGCTGGAAAGCCCCAGGTCCTGATGATTCTGTGTAATAGGTCCCATACCTGTAAAGTCATCTGCTGGGAAAAAAAGTGGTTGAATTTTTTAATCTGACCCTACATCATGACAAATATTGTATATAGCTTGACCTGCCTCTTTGGAATAATAAAATGTCTCTACCATGTCTAATTTCAAATTCGGTGAGTTACTTGTGCCTTTTAGCATCCCATATCATACATATAAAATGCGGCATATAACTAATAATTATATTGAGAGAAAAAAACAACTTAAAGGACCAGAATTGTTAAACAAATACTTCAGTTGCTCGAGCACCTACAAATAAAGTGTTTCTTGGCAACAATTATCCTATTATATATGAGAAAGGTTTTCATTCCATAGTTGTGTAGAGAATCATAAATGTAGTTTGACCTCTTGATAAGGTTTTATGCAAATAATATATACTTAAGTCAATTGTTTTAACTGGCAATGGAAAATGTCTTTACCATGTCTAATTCAATAAACACATGCTTTATATTGTTACTTATAGCTTCTTGCATCTCATATCATACACATAAAAGAAAATTAATGCAAATATCTGTCTCATATGCTCACCTGAGCACAGCATATAAAAACAACTGAAATGGTCAATAGAAATGCAGATGAAACAATGACATCAACTGAACGCTGAGGACCTCTTCGCTAGAAAAAGAGAAAGAAAAAGCAACAGTTACCATTATCTGTTATATGCATTACAGCAAAGAATTTTTATAGGCCATTGCTTATATTCTGATTGAAAAGGGTAAGGGTTCATCAAGCTTTGGTATCACTCAAATAGCTTAAGTTCTAAAGGGAGTCAAGGAGATGATCATGAATGAATGATCATTTAGCACCCTAGCAAAATAAAAATAAACTTTGTATGTAATTTATACATACAGTTAAAGGATTAAAAGTAAAAGATTGTGAAATGCACTTCTTACTTTTGTTTTTAGATATTTTAATGAAAACAAAAATTAACATCTTCCTGTGTAAGCCTTCTAAATCATCATTATCAGAATTTTACTGGAATAGTTCAAAAGGGAACCAGTGTTGGTGAAACAGTTTAGCTTAAAATGTTGGATGGGCTATGGCAGGTTGGGGGAAAGGCACCAGCTATTCCAATACCAGCAGTTAATCCACTTCCAGTTAGTAAACAATTATTGCTACTAACTGGCCTCCCAAACTCCCATATTTTCACATTACATTCTGTCTTAAATTATGTAGCTAGAATTTACCTCCACTGCTGAAATTATTATGGCTTCCCATAAAGCAAAGAATACAAAGAATACCTTATAAACTCCTCATGACTTTCTCAGCCCATTTTTACTTTGTATCTTACTACATCTGCCTCTTAGTCATTCTTTCTCTACATACTGGCCAACTCCTCAATGTACCTCAGAGCCAGGTTACACTAATTACTTCCACTTCAGTTTCCAACACTTCTTTCAGTTCAGTTGGTTTCAGATAGTTTCAGATACTTTCTATTTTCTATTCGTAATTGTTGTTTCTAAACGTACGTTTTTTTTTACCAGTATGTCTTTCTGAAGCAGTTCTTGGACAGGGCGGGTTGTTGTTCTAAATTAATACTAGTTAAAACATTTGTTTTCTTTAGCCCTCCTAAGTAGAATCCCAGAATTTCATAAAAGGCAGCTGGTAGAACGGATACAATAATTGATAATATTCCAGAGATGCTGCTGAGAAATGTATCAAGTAATGTAGCAAAATTGTAACAGTTCAGAATCTGCACCGAGATGACAGCTGCCAGACTGACATTTACCAGAGATAAGGACATTAAACTTAGGTTTTGGAAAAACAGTAAAAATAAAAAATGCAAAGGAATTGAAAAAAATTACTATTTCTGGTGAATAATTTTAAAACAAAGAAACTGAAAAAAGTTTTTGGAAGGTGAACAATCCATTTAAACCTTTATCTATTGCTGCTCCTTTCCTTTGCAATTCCTTTGATCTGCTTGGTACTGAATGAAACAATATGTCTGTGTTTATACATTTTTTTCTCATTTCAGGTCTGTTATAACAATGTATAATTGTAATGTGCAGCACTGCATATACAAGTAGTGCTACAATACAAATATACATACAAATACACAATATATAACCGATTTAGAAAATCTCATGTCCCTCAAGCATGCCAATACCAAATAAAGTTTTATATAGATTCCTGAACATTTCAAGAACCCACAGCAGAACAAAGGCAAATACAATATGAAATCACATCATATCTGGTATCAGAAAACCATATACATTTATTAACTAAAAATCCTGATGAAATCAAAATAATTCAATGTCTTTCTATTCCAGATAACAAAGGTTTGCTAAAATAAAGAAAAACACCATAATTATGAATGGAATCATACCTGTGTTAAGTCCATTCTTAAAAAAGGCATAGGACACATGGGGGCAAATTTACTAAAATTCACATAAAATCCCTCGAATCCCCTCGAAATTCGATAAGTGAAATATCGCAACAGCGCAGGCAATTACTTTCACCTTTCATTCTGCATTTGATGGAGGTCACTACACTTCTCAAATTCTCCCTCCCCACTATCTATACTTGGGTGGCCAGTGCATGGGTATGGGCATCAGGTCCATTCTGGTGCTTAGCCAAAATGTTGGGATAATGCAAAGCTTGTCTTAATAACAGTGTTCAGAAAATGTCACCTCCCTCTTGTTCTGCAATATTTTTTTGAAGGAGACCTGTCACCCAAACATAAAAAGCTGTGCAATAAAATACATTGTCAAATTAAACTAAACTAATTAAATTAAACTAATTAAATGGGCATTAAGTCACCCTTCTCTGATGCTAAGACAAGATTTCGAGACGTTGCAAAGCTTGCCTTAATAACAGTGTTCACAAAATGGCAACTCTCTGCTTGCTGTGATTGTGAATTCCAAGACTGAAGGACACAAGATTAAATCATTTATATAGTGTAAGTAAAGTTTATTTTTTACAAACACAACAGAAAATAATTTTGAAAGGTCCCCATTGACAACATTCAAGTTGTTTTTAATAACATTTCCCTGGTGTATAATGACAATAGAAAATACGAATACTTGTTCACATAACAGTGAAACATTTCACTTACCTTTAGGTATGATCGAAGAGAAAGCCACATTTTAATATTCTCAACTTTTTTTAAGCGGAAGTGTGGAACTTCAGATTTCCGGGCTCTTCTTGCAGATGTCAGATGGCCAAATAGTTTGGCAAATAATAATCTCTTCAGAGAAAAATTAAATAAAGAGGAAGTAAAGCTCAGATTTAGAATTTGATATATCCATAAAACTCGGACACTGAATTCACTAAAATATATTAACAAACTTCAGGTCACTACGTTCTCATTTGTACGCATGCAATGTTTGCAATAATTTTACAATAATTTAAGGAAAAATAATAATATACATTATTGAACTCAAAAGACTTCATAAATGCACTACAAATGAAAGTTTTGGGTTTATAAACAAAGGTTATAAAGAAAGGCCTACTAAAATGTGGTGCTTTCTTTTAACAAAACATGCCTTAAAATTTGAAGGCCATAGACCCAACTAGTCTGCCTAATTACTTACATGTGTGAAAAACAGTTTAAAACATATATGCCCATAACAAGAATATTTAATCTTTAAATTCTGTGTAATTTTATGCATGGGTTTGATGACTGATTTCAAGTTACGCAGCAGTCTGTATGCAAAAAATTGGTCTTAGTTGTTTTATTGCAAACAGGGTTCTGCCTACTCACTGTAGGTATGGAGTACAGTGCATCATAGGAGCAAGAAGGATGCTACAGAGTAATGAAAATTGAAGGGTACCAATATGGGAATGCCCAAAGGCATAATACCTTAAACCACTTCGATGGAAGAAAGAATTTTTGCATGATAGGTGTCCTTTAAGGCATTTTGCCCTATGATTGTGTGCCATTTAAGGAAAGGTATGAATCACATTTCTCTTCGTGATGCACGCCAACAGATTGAATGAATCAATACAAATTATATCAGTCTTAGCAAGATGCAACTAAACAGTGCTTGCTGTCAAGTTATTGTATATTAAAGCCTAGCACAAGAAGCTAATATCTATTTAAAATACTGGGCCAGTTGCTATAAGCACACTTAATAAAATTCTAATTAAACTTACTTGCTTGTATGTTCTTTCTGCCACACATAGCAAGAAAAAGAAAATCCAAACAAGTGAAACACGGACCACAAAACTAATAAGCACCAGAGAAATGACCATAATGTCAGTGCTGGAGCCAAATGCAATATTGTACAGTTCTGATGCAGAAAGTGTTGCTAATTGTTCCAGGTCCTTGGATTCAGCCAGCCGAAATGCAAATGGTGTTAAACCCAGGATAAGAGAGATAATGTTTCCAAATATTTGATAACCGATGCCAGGGGTATAGCTGTTCACCTGTAACAAAAATATGTAGTGAAAACAAATTCTGAATTCTTACTAAATCAGGTTGAAGTCAGAGTAAGGTTGGCAACACCAGGGATGATTTTGATCAGTGACTTGAGGGGGGCACATGGGTCATAACTGTTGCTTTTGAATCTGAGCTGAATGCCGAGGATCAATTGCAAACTCATTTAACAGTCATGTCCCATTTGGCCCCCCTTCAAGTCGCTGACTAATTCAGAGTTAGAGGAAGGAAGCAGGAAGTAGTGTTCGGTTCTGTTAGACATACAGTCAGTCCAGCCTTTATACATTTTTGGCTAACTAACTATATTAGAAACATTTTTTATTTTGCTCAGCCTATCTATTTACCCAGTTTTTTACACTGAACTGTGCCTTTAATGTATGGATAAAAATTACAGTGTATTTTTAGTAGCACAACGCACAATATGTCTAAATATCCCTATAATATATTGATATGGGTGAGTACAGAGGACCTTATGTCTTTGTATGAATTTTGTGGTCACAGCCTCATTGCAGCTCGCTTAATTTAAAATTGCTTAGTGGTTAGCAAACTTTCAGTCTTTTTGCTATATGTTATATAGGAGCAATGGCCAGCTCCAGTTATTCCCAGCTCCAGTCAGGTGATCCCAGTGGTGGCCAATAAAGAGTGCAACAATTTGGGAGTTTTAACTTTGAGAGCAAGCAAGCTTCAAGTAAAACTTAGTCCCAGTTTAAAATGTATTATTAAAGGGCAAAAATATTATCCCCAACTAAAGGTGTGGGCTAATATTGCCCACATTCTGGCTGGAGGTAACAGCAGTTTTTTTTTTTTAACATTGCCCCCCTCCAGTTCAGTTTTAGTAGCTTAATGCACAAAATATTTTTAATTCCTTAATACATAGTAACTAACATAGTCAATTAGGTTGAAAAAAAGAAACACATCCATCAAGTTCACCCTTTTACCTTTTTTTCTAACCTGCCTAACAGTTAGTTGATCAAGAGGAAGGCAAAAAAAAACCCCATCTGATAATATACTATACTGATAATGGGTAAGTGCAGATGTTGTCTAGTCTTTGTCTGCACAAAAAATATTTTGGACTGTTACTGTCAGAATCTGAGATTGTAATAAAGAAGTACTTACCCTGTTCATAACCATTCCACTGATTTCCAGTACAGACATGTCTGCCTTCTTGCAATCATTGCCCTCCCATACAATAGCACTGACTTTTTCAAGGCCAGGGTTGGTAGTGTGAAGCCAAGGCGAGTGACTCTATTAAGAGTAAAATATTTCCATAAATAAATAAAAATGCACTTTTCACTTTAAAGGACAAGGAAAGCTAAACTAAAGAAGTAGCTAGAAATGTTGTTCATTATGTGTTGGGCTTCTACCAGCCCCAGGCAACCAAAGCTCTTTAGCAGTAAAGATCTGTGTTTCCAAAGATGCCCCAGTAGCTCCCCATCTTCTTTTCTGCTGATTCACTGCACATGCTCTGTGCTGCTGTCACTTACTGAGCTTAGGAACCGACTCGAAATATACAGAAAACATAGAACATAAATTTCACAATATAAGGCTGATTAGTAATTGATACAGATAATTACTACATGGCAGTACAGAAGCCAGTGCAACTAGGATCAGAATTTAATTATCAGTCTTGTAGCATCAGCTTATACAACAGGCTAGCCTCATTTTCTGCTTGATAATTGGCGACAACTCCTAAGCTTAGCTTCTCAACAGCTCACTGAGCATGTGAATGTCACAGACACTTTCCAAGATGGTGAACCCTGTTACAAGTTTGAAGTCCTGGATCATTGCTGCTATTGACAAGCTGAAACTTTAGAGCAATACATTCAGTATATAAATTTTTTTAGCCCTATTCGTGTTTAGAGTCTAGTTCTCCTTTAAAGAAATACATGTAAAAGATGTAAATGAAGTGCAATGGGGGTATACGTAGTTTCTTACAGGGGTTTTCACCTTATAACCATTTTTTCAGTTTGGTTGCTATTAGATTGTTCACCAGAAATAATTTTTTTCAGTTGTTTTCCATTTTTCCAAAATTGAAGAAACTGTTCCCATCTCTGCTGTTTCAGTCTGTCAGCTCAGTAATCCAAATGCAGATTCAGAACTGTTTCAGTCTGCTACATTAGCAGATACATTTCTCAGCAGAATCTGTGAACTATTAGCAACTATTGTATCAATTATAACACCTGCCTTTAATGAAAATCAGGGATTCTGATCAACAGAGCCAAATTTAAGAAATGTATTGTATCATTTAGAACAGTTTACAGTCATTGACCCCCCCCTCCCCACTCAGAGCTGCTTCAGATAGATATAATGTGAAAAATTAAACTTTAAACTTCAATATTAGAAAAACAAAAGTAATTAAAAAAGGTTTTGGAAGGTGAACAACCCCATTAATGATAAAAAGCTCCTATAAAAATAATGAAAAGGGAAAAAGTTAGGTTTATATTTTTCTTTAACATATATTTTATTAAGAATGGACTCTTTAAAGGGATATTACTATCAAGCAGCTGTAAGGAAAAAAACTTTTACTACAAGAACTTAGTATTGTCTTTGCTGCATCAGTGCTTTATGATCTAGAGAGGCACATAACAAATAAATACATTTGCCTGAATCCCATACTTATTCCCATCACATTTTCCCGTAGTACTAAGCGTAACTGAATCTGAACCTGTAATTTCATGCAACTGAACTGGTGATTCTAATTACTGAAACAATGTATCAGAAACTAGTTTATTAACAGACCATCTGCTACTTTTCTTAAGTAGGAAAGCACGTGAATAATTGAATTCCGATTGTATAATTTTATCGGATATTCGAATATGCAAATTTGGCCACTTCGATCATCAAATATGCAAAATTCGAGCGTATCGAATATTCGATAATTCTACCATTCCATGATTGAAGTACTTCAACTTTAAAATTTTATTCGACTGCCTACTTTGCCAGATTGAACCTACCGAATAGCAATAGAAGCCTATGGAAATCCCCCCATAGGCTTTTCTTTCTATTACCTGCTCGAATACCATTCGTACGATCGAGCGCCTCGATCATTCGAATCGTATGAATTTTTCAAACGATCGAAGGAAATTTCATGAAATCGAATGATCGCTGTTCGATTGTACCATTTTTTCATGAAATTGAATAGCGCACAAAAAATAGCCTAAAACTATTCGATTTACATTTGATTTGTAGTTGAATTACTACCGAATTTTTGCCGAATTCGAGGGCCAATAGCCCTCGAATTTGTGAATAATGATAAATTTGCCCCTTAATCTCTGCTATATGTTAAGTAAACAAATAAATAAGAGAAACCTGTTGGAAAGGGTCATCTCTGTATTCCCTTTTCATGCATAGGTTGCCATGATTACTGTCTATGTCTGTTTCACTACTGCAGGAAGTGCGACACTCTGTACAATGCAGCAGATCCTCCCAGAGGACATCTTCTGTTTCTGATTCTGGCCTGGTGCTTTCAGAATCTTGTCTGGAGCTAGAACAGCGAGAGCTGCAACTAGTGCCTGATTTCTGGATGTCCTGTGAAAGACATTTGTAAAAGGATGAGATTAATGGTAGGAACTGCAGTTGGTCTGTTGGCAGGTCTGTAAGCTTTCAAAGTCAAACTACTTCAGATTCATTTGAAAATTCATTATAATCTAATACATGCCCCCCTTTACGTGCTATCCTTTGAAATACACCTATTAAGAGGTACATATAATAAGTTATCTGTTTTCCCAATTGTTTAAACAACCCCCCCCCCTTTATTTTGTGGATGACATACCTCAGCAGGATAGTGCTTTTTGTAATTGTGAGGTTTTCTATTTCTGATTACGCTGTCACAAACAGACCGATCCATATTACGTTGTGTTGTATATCCTGTGCTCGGATCATCTTCACTAGAGACTTCATCCGAAACATTAACTGTAGCTCTGTGAGTGTCCTTAAAGACAATATTTTAACACCTTAGATTTTTTTCTTTACAATAAACTAAAGCGTAACAAGAGCAACACATTTGAGTCAAGTCAGAAGCCAGTAGTTTTGTAAGAGTTTCTAAGCAGGAACATTTAATGGAACATACAAATAAAAATATTTATATGAAGCACTGTTTTTACATATAGGCTGTTTTATGTGATATATACACAGACCTGCAGTATTTGGGGTACAGTTTAACTAGTAACAGCTTCGATAAATATGTTCAATGACCGTAAGTACTGCTTTTTTAACAGCTGTCCAGAGCTCACTGAGCCAACACCCAAAAGGATGGTCTAACAAAATCCACAATGACAAGCTTGTGTGTACAACTTTAAAGGCTTGTACTGTAACTGTTATAACACATAATTTGTCCTTCTTACATGTGTGCTCAATTGTTAGACAATGGAAAATATTGGCCATTGTATATACACCCTTAAACAGGAATAAAATGTTTACATTGTGCCCTTGTATTTTACACCTATTCATCTGCCGGTTTGATACACGCAGTGGCGTATTTATCATGGTATGTAAAACTTGAAATCTAATTGCTGATTGATTGCTATGGGCAACACCACCAGTGATGTTTTCATATCCTACAACTTGTAGGTGACTGTTGAAATCTAATTGCTGATTGGTTGCTATGGGCAACATCATGTTCTCCTCCAATTTTTACACAGCATGATATATAGGCCCCTCAGTAAAGCTCTGGAAAATAAATCCTAAAAAATTAAATGGCTATTATAAAAACTTAACCTGTTACAAAAAATCTAACTCAGGTACAAACATTTTAAGAAATACAAGGCAGAGATAAACAGACTTAATAATTAGGAACAAGAAGGGGGGGGGCGCAGATAAAAATATTATGTTTAAAATTTTATATTAAAAACGCATGTTGTAATGTATTACATTGCTTGTGAGATATGTATACTTGAAAACGTGAAACGGGCCAGAGAGCGCTGCATTGGGGGTACCAAAATGTCCAGAGGATGTACTTCGGAACGTTTTCAATATAACAAAAAAAAAACCCACACTGAATCCTAAACAAAGCACAAGTCTAGGGTGTTTATATAAAGGTTGTACTAGATTTAACTTATTTTAGCATGACTCATCCTTATACTATCAATTTCCTGGATGATTGTGTTGCTAAACATGGCCTTTACCTTGCCATTTTTCATGGTAAACAAACAGTGGCTGATTTAAGAAAGATAACAGACATACTGTGCGAAGAAACAATTCAAAGCTCTTACCACACAAATGTCAAGTCTTCATTGTGTCAAGTATTTATATATAACATGAAGACTGTAGTTAAGGAGAAATGTATTAAATGGAGATCATGTTGCATATTAATTGGTTTGACATCAGTCAAGGAGATTTAACAGAAATGTGAATTAAGAGCACTAAATACGCTTTATTTTATTTTCTTCTTCAGTGACAATATACACTATTATGTAACATTTTCTCACAGACAGAAGTATATTTGATTAACCTTCTGACTAACCCAACGACCTTTAAAATGAAAGAAGATAAAATAGATGACCTGTCTGTCATCTACTTATCCCCTCATTGTTTTTTAAAGTGGACCTGTCACCCAGACACAAAAATCTGTATAATAAAAGTCCTCTTCAAATCAAACATGAAATCCAATTTCAAATTTTAATTAAAGCATTCATAGCTGTTTTAAGATCATTTAAAAATCTCAGCTGTCAATCAAATATTGTCTGACACTCCTCTATGCCTTAGGCATAGAGGCGTGGCAGACAATTACTTTCACTTTCCATTCAGTACTTCCTAGATGCCACTACTCCCCACACATTCCCCCAGTTCCCTTAACCATTTAATTGTGTAGCCAGGACATGGGGATGGACATCTGGTCCCCAATTCTGGTGCACAAACAAGATTCTGAGTTGATACAAGGCTTTTCTTAATAACAGTGTCCACAAAATGGCTCCTGCCTGTTTGCTATAATTATGAATTCCCAGACTGAAGGAAACAAGATTAAAATAATGTATATAGTGTAATTAATGTTCATTTTGCTTGACTAATGTGATAAAATAGTGATTTTGAATATTTTTTTGGGTGACAGGTCCACTTTAAAAGAATCTTAAACAAGTATGGTCAAAAAATATGCAAGGGGTAACCCTGATTGGAATTTGCCTTGAGTGCCAGTGTTTTTTGAAGTGACAAAAAATATGGTCTTGCTTCATAAAGGAAAATTCAACATGCACAGTACATGGGATTTGCCGGTGCGGATTTACTGCGCAAGCACCGAAAGTCACAAAGTTTCTGAAAAAAGAAATCCCTCGTACTGTGCATGCGCCAGAAAATGCTGGTCAATCCAGGAAGAAGAGCGATCGGGAGAAGATGACGCCTGTGAACTCCACTGGACAGGACCTGGAAGGAGGGGCAAGAACAAGTTAGGGGCATTTGCCCGGGGGGGGGCAGGTAGGCCGTGGGGAGGAGGGATTTTTTCATGTAGGGGTTGAATTCTCCTTTAATGATACCATAAAAATAAAATACAAAAGTAGGGTGTCGTCCAAATGACTAGGAACCCCTTTTCTCAATAAAGACATTTTGGAAACGAATTGTAACGATAGCTATCTCTGCTATGAAAAGTGAAAGCAAGCATTTCAGACTAGATGACCACCTGTGACTGGCATGCTGGTGACAGGAAGGGTCATTTTTACCACCACCTGATGGAACTGGCAGTCAAGACATCCTGTGTGAAATCAGCCTTTGTTCAGAGGTTGAAAGGTTTAAGTCCCTTAATTAGGTACATTTTGTTATACTAATATTAACTGAATTCCTTGCCTCACCAACACATAGACATTCTCCTAATTTTGGTACACACGATTTAGTAATTTCAGCAACTGTATATCCATTATACTACAATAGGCATATTGATATCTCTTTTCAACATGTTTAACAACACAGCAAAAGATAATTTACCAGTTTTGTTTTATACTTGATCTTTATTTGCACTGGGGGATTCCTGTTTTTTCCAATGCCCCACATTGCCTCCTCTGAATGAAGTACTTCACAGTTAGGCTCGTGAGCTTGAACTCCATCTTCACTACTTTTACCAGTGAGTCTCCCTTCTAGTGAGACGTAACCATTGTCAGTTTCTGTAGATTTGTCACTGGAATGTTTTGTCTTCTTTGTACTGAAGTAAGAAGTGTAAAAATAGCAAATGTTATTTAAAAATCAAGTATAATTAATGACCTATACTGCACAAATATGTTAAAGGGGTTGTTCACCTTTGTGGTCACTTTTAGTATAATGTAGAGAGTGATATTCTGAGACAATTTGCAATTGGTTTTCATTTTTTATTGTTTGCGGTTTTATAGTTATTTTGCTTATTATTCAGCAACTCTATAGTTTGCAGTGTCAGCAATTTGGTTTCTATGGTAAAAATTACCCTAGCAACCCTGCATTGATTTGAATAAGGGACTGGAATATGAATAGGAGAGGGACTGAATAGAATGATAAGTAATAAAAAGTGGCAATAACAATACATTTGTAGCCTTACAGAGCATTTGTTTTTAGATGGTGTCAGTGACCCCCATTTGAAAGCTGCAAAGAAACAGAAGAAAATTGCAAATCATTATAAAACTATGAAGAATAAATAATGAACAACAATTGAAAACCTTCTTAGAATTGGCCCTTCTACAATATACTAAAAGTTAACTTGAAGGTGAACCACCCCTTTAATTGTCAACATGTGGTTGACAGATAAGTGATTAAAACATGGCGCTGTGAGGACACTGGTCTGAACAAAGCTATGGAAAAAGATACATTTTTCATAAATATAAAATTATTGGTTTACAGTAATCAATACAGCCCTCCCCGCCACATATACACATGATAAAGATATACCGGCTAAGCCTACTTAGTATCTGAGAAAGATTTTTTTTATTTGTTTGTTTTCTATTTAACATGTTGCAAACATCGAATGGCATTTTGCCACTACTCATCAAGGCATTGGCATTGTTAAATGATTTAAATGGCACAAGGTCCAAAATATCACACAAAATGTGGATAGGTGTGTTACATAGATACACAGTGATTTTAAGGGAATAGGATTCAGATATTAAGCACTACTGACATACACTGTATGTTATTTATAAAATGCTTTTATGTTCCTTAATACGTAAAAATAATTTGAAAATTAAGACAATTAAGCATTTTAGCCTAACATACATTGGTTATGTGATGAAATAATTATTGCGTAAGTATTGCATAAGTAGTTCAGGAACTCATTCTCATTTCCTGCAATCATTTTATTTTTTACAAACCCGAGGGCTCATAAATCTACTCCTATGTGACCATAGGAGGTATATAACTATATACAAGGTATATAACTAGTTAGTAATTTGCATCTGCGAAGTACTGCATATGCTACAGAGTATGAAGGATACATTGGAGGAACCTTGAATGAGCAATTGGGGATGTTAAAGAGGGTTGTAATTTAGCATAGTACTTTTGGCTTTGGAAAGCAGCACAGCAATCATGCTTCACAAGGACCAATTTTATTTGTGGACTTAAGGTGGCCATAGAAAGGGAGATCCACTCGTTTGGCGATCTCTCCCCGATATGCCCACATTGAGGTGGGCAATATCGGGATGATCCGGTCTGTCTGCAGCTTTTAGTGGCCCGTGTATGAGGGCCTTAACTCTCTCTTGTCTCTAATGTCTCTTTCAAAATTGTAAGTGAAAAGTTCTTCCTACTTATAGATCATCACAAAACTACAAATATCAAGTGTAAAACATCTAGGAAAAATTACAGAACAGTCTATCTGTGCCAGAATTGCTTCACGCTCACCTTATATATGATGTCAGTAATTTCATTTAAGAGTAAAATCAGACATAGTAACACTGCAATATGAAAACCTTTTCTTACATCTGTAAGCTAAATGTAACAATTGTATCAAGTAACACAATGAATTAAAGTGGTGATCACAGATCAACCTATTTTATTTCACAGGAGTAACACCAAGCAACAAATATTAAAACACAAGACAATTTGTGTGTGCAAAATATTTCTGATAAAGTAGAAATAAAATAACGGAACTACAAATTCAGTAGTTTGGATACGCATGATAATCAGTTAATAAAGTGTAACACATATATATATATTTAAATAAAGCACACACATGTATGCGAATTTTTTTTACGATAAATGCCTTATCTACTTTTGTAATCCATTGCCCCTGTAAAGGTACACCCTGCATCAGATCTACTAAACCATTTAGTTACTACATGTAAAAGCATAAAATAAAAAGGGCAAAATTTTCTGTTTATACAATAAACTTTTCCCACTTTATCAGAGTGTTTAGCACACAGTAAAAACATTTGAGAAACCATACATTACTTCTTCTGGTTGGTTAGTATTTCTCTTCTAGGCACGATCATAAGATGAAACTTTTTATCATAAAATATGCATGATTTCGTGCACTAGGCTTGAGCAGCTGTACATACGTTATTTGTTTTGGAAGGATTTAAATTTTTAAACAGGTACAACATCTATCCGGATCAATTTCCTAAAAACAATTCCACTAATGTGTACACCAAAAGCTGCTTTCTTTTTTCTATTACTTAATTACACAGTTCTTCACTAAGAAATTTTCTGTCATAGACACAATGCTAAATTGTGTCAATGTAAAGAGGACAGACACTGCAATGATGCTTTATTCCGTTTTTATTCTGTGTTAAAGAGTCTTTGCCATGTGCAGTGCACACAAGGCATGTGTTAATATGGTACTGTAGATTTCCAGAGAAGAAATATTGCATGTTTCTGAATTTACAAAGTGAGTAATAAATACAAACCCTGATAAGAAGAAAGCTGCATGCAAGATATCCCTGAAGACTGTGCCAATAGTGTAAGAGGTGCTTGTGCCGTAGTTCTGCAAAGTTCCCTCTTGTGTATTATCTGTAGTACTAGAGCCATCACCTTCCCTATGCACTTCCAAATGTGCTGCTTTTCTTAATTTCCTTCAGCAGAAAAAATCAAAAAGTTGAAGGATCTTTATCATTGACTTCAATTATGAAGATGAAACTATGCTGTTTAGTTCTTAAAATAACCATAACAATGTATATAGTTTGCAGAAACACATAAAAGTAGACAGTATTGGAAAGTGTGTGAAAAGGTCGTTCAGTTCTGTGTTGGAATCACATCTTTACCCCAAACCCTTGAGAAGTGTAATTTTGTTTGTGAAACAAATTAAGGAAATGTAATAGACAAGTTTAATTTTTATGATCTACATAGTAAAGCAAAAAAGTGGGCATGTGCTTAAAATTAAATCTGCAAGTTCTTTCTGACTTCATAATACATACATGCAAGCAAATGAAAAATCAGTAAGCCCAGTAATGAAAGGCAGGACACTTCCATTGCAGTATTTACATTTTTTAAAACAGAAACATTTTGACTCAAAAACAAGAAACTGAACATAAAACCGCACATTTTAGTACAAATTGTCGAAATGTACTTTTTCAAATATTGTGACATACTTTATATGTTCTATTGAACCTCAGCAAACACAAATGCTACTATTTCCTGAGAGTAAGTTACCACTTATCTCAAATTAAAATAAAATGTGTAAATAAAAGACATGTAGATGCCACAAGTTTTAGCACACAAAGTGTTAAAAAAAACCCATCTGCATCAGCCATTTTTTTTTTCAAAACATCTCATGCATTCACAATGGATATTTTACCATACTATTTTTACTTTTTTTTTTTTTACCTTCTTCGCTTTCCACCTAAGATTGGAGGCGATTTCACAGTCCGTGTTGATACAATCTGGCAATGCACTGTTCCAAGCAAAAGCATCAAGAAAACTGGGCCAGTAACCTCAGTTAAAGGGACACTGTGGGGCCCAGGTGTAACGATGAACAAAACTATTGCAGCAACTGAAAAAAAGAATATGTAGGCTTTTTGTAGTGTGGATTATATTTCAATTACATTTACAGCTGTGCTCATAAATTTACATACCCTGACAGAATTTATGATTTCTTAACCATTTTTCAGAGAATATGAATGAATACATAAACACATCTGTATTCCAGGTACATGAAATGCCAAGCCCATAAACTCAAAGCTCAAGCTTTAGCTTTTTTCAAGCAGATTTAACTATGGAGCTATGTAATATTTCGAGAAAGATTTGGTCAAATACCGAACCCTAACTTGCATATGCAAATTAGGGGTAGGAAGGGGAAAACATTTTTTACTCCTTGTTTTGCGACAAAAAGTCATGCAATTTCCCTTCCCAAGAAAGATTTGGCCAAATACCTAACCCTAAATTGCATATGCAAATTAGGGTTCGGATTCGGTTCGGCTGGGCAGAAGGATTCGGCCAAATCCAAATCCTGCTGAAAAAGACAGAATCTTGGCCGAATCTCGAACCAAATCCTGGATTCGGTGCATCCCTAGTAATATTGAAGATTATCATTATTAAGAACTATAGGATATCATCTCTTATCCAAAAATTAATTATTCAGAAATCTCTGAATTAAGAGATGGCACTCTCAAAGAGTACATTTAACAAATTACTTTTATTTCCCTTTTCTCAAGCTGGGTTTGGGGCTGAAAAACCTGAGCAATCTTAAATTGGCCCCTTAGTGTTAAACTGTTATTAAAGGGATTCTGTCATGGGAAAACATGTTTTTTTTCAAAAAGCATCACTTAATAGTGCTGTTCCAGTAGACTTCTGCACTGAAATCCATTTCTCAAAAGAGCAAAAAGATTTTTTTATATTCAGTTTTGAAATCTGACATGGGGCTAGCCTTTTTTTCAATTTACCAGCTGCCCCGGTCATGTGACTTGTGCCAGCACTTTCGGAGGGAACTGCTTTCTGACAGGCTGTTGTTTTTCCTTCTCAATGTAAATGAATAGTACGCAGTGGGACATGGGTTTCTACTATTGAGTGCTGTTCTTAGATCTACCAGGCAGCTGTTATCTTGTGTTAGGGAGCTGTTATCTGGTTACCTTCCCATTGTTCTGTTGTTAGGCTGCTGGGTGGGGTTGCTATCACTCCAACTTGCAGTACAGCAGTAAAGAGTGATTGAAGTTTATCAGAGCACAAGTCACATGACTGGGGCAGCTGGGAAATTGACAATATGTCTAGCCCCATGTCAGATTTCAAAAAGAAATATAAAAAAATCTGTTTGCTCTTTTGAGAAATGGATTTCAACGCAGAATTCTTCTGGAACAGCACTATTAACTGATGCATTTTTTCCCTCATGACGGCATCCCTTTAATAAACTTTGGTATGATGATTTAAATTAAAGGAGAACTATCATGAAAATGTAATATAAGCTTCAGCATACTGAAATAAGAAACTTTCTAAATACAATCAATTAAAAATCTGTACTATTTCTGAAATAATCAAGTTTATCGTCATTATTCCTCTCTCGGCATCTGTTTCTCCTCATTCTGTCTTAATTCAGGAGATGACTGATCCAATATATCTTATAGGGTCCCCTTTTGCCTAGAAGATGTATTAGAGCTCACTCACACTAGACATCATGTCTCTCTACATGCAGAATTTGTCCAGGGGCCGTTATTTTTGTTAGATTTTATTTGCACTGGAATCAGTTATTTGAGTGAGCTCTAATACATCTGCTAGGAAGGGATCACCCCCATAAGATATATTGGATCATTCATCTAACACCTAACTACTGCATGAAGACAGAATGGAGAGAAACAGATGCGGAGAGAGGAATAGTGAAGATAAACTTGATTATTTAAGAAACAATACAGAGAATTTAATGGATCATATTTAGAAAGTTTCTTATTTCAGTATGAGGAAATTTATATTAAATTTAAATTTTTGTGGTAGTTCCCCTTTAAGGAAAAATCCTTATCCAAGAAACAGCAGGTCCCAAGCCACTACAAGTATGGGATCTGTTATTCAGAAAGCTCAGAATTATAGGAAGACCAATTCACATAGACTCCATTTTAATTAAATAATCCAAGTTTTAAAAACAGATTTCCCTTTTCTCTACAATAATAAAACAGTACCTTATATTTAATCTAAGCTAAGATATAATTAATTAATTCATACTGCGCATGTGCATTAATGTGAAAAGCCGAACTATAAATAAAAAGTTGGCGCATGTGTGTACACCAGGAAATTTGAAGAAAGAAGGAGGAAGAGGATGGCTCTGTGGTGCTCACTGTAATAACCCTGGGCCGGTGCAGATTTCTGCTGATAGGAGCACCGTCCTGGGTTTCAGGTAAGTAAATACAATCATTTGGGGGTGCTCAACGTTTAAATACTCTACCTTGGAGTAGGTATAAAAGAAGCAGCCATGAAAAAATGACCCTTGATGTCACCTGAAGCCACCAACTAAAGAAGAATGGAAAAAACACAACTCTAACAATTCCCTTTCTTGTAAGAGATGTCCAAGGACTTTCGGGCTTTGCTTTTGCAAATGCAGATCCTATAAGCAAAGAAAAAATTGAACATATCAGATTCAGTGGCACCTGAGATATAGTATACTTTATAACAATGTCTTTGTGCAGGCATGGGGAATGCCAATCATATCATTCCTGTTTTCTTGAATTATACTATTTGATATTATTGTACTATATAGTTTTATTAATATTTTATTGTATTGTGTACTCTGCTCTTTTTTAAGTTATGGAAATACAGGTGTTTATTTTGCATTTTCCTAAGGTTACCTTCTTAATGATAACTTTGAACACGTACATAGCATGCTGGCTGCATGTCAATACAGAAAACATCTAACATGTCTAAACATGTCTAGCTGTATAAAAATAAAGCTGCAGAGACTATTCTATAATAAACTCGTTTTAACTCATTCTAACTATTAATTGTGCCAGATCTGTATAATTCTCTTAAGGTGTTTTATAATTACATGTATAGTTGTAATTTTGTACTTGTTTATGATAATTAAATTGTACGTTTTGCATTGAATTAGAGAGCAAAAAAAAACATGACATAGCACAATAACTTGCTTGGGTCTCTGACCAAAACATTATTATATTGAACCTACCTCTGACAAGATCAACATCAATAAGATCTGGTTTGACATGTCCTGTTTTCTTTGGTTTGTTTCTTAAACCCTGTTTAAAATGAGAAGCAAAATTATTTCAATAATGATTTATGTAAAAAATAGTTGACAGGGCATAAAGGCATTAGAGACCATAAATACAAATGGCACCCTAAAGGCACAGTATTTGGGAAGAAGAATGGAAAAATTCCCTGAAATCTAACACTAATATAAAGGAAGCAGGCCTACATGGAAACCACCTGAGGTCTCCACATACAACAGCAAGGACATAAGCCTAACAAATCAAGACCATTGCAATTTAAACTACAGAAAGAGTTAAAGCGGGGCTACCCTCTGACCTTGATCCAACATCACAGAAAATAATTTGTCAAGGATAGCGGTACTAATGGAGGGGGAAGGAATGGTTTTTTTACTTAAACATTTTTTAGTGTTACTTTTCCAAGCTGTGTGATTCTAGGCATTGACATTAAGCCGAGTCTATATAGAGAGAAACAACATGAGTCTTTGAGGTATATAGGCTTTTTAAATGTGGACATAATCTGTGTATCACATGTCAATACATACAAATTTCCCAAGAATTTTGTTCAACAGTGAAAAAAAAAAAAAAAATATAAAATCAAACAATATATTAATTGCTGCAGCAAAAGTGTGATATACTTGGTCACATTTACCAAGTGCGGCAAACAATATGTAAGGTGTACAGTGAGGTCACTAAAAGAACACATTAGGGAACACATTAGTCAGGTCAAGAATAGTAAATTTAATAGCAGAACCAATGCCACTTGACTTTTCAGTGAATGCAACAATAGCAATTTAAAGTATTTTTCCATACAAGATAGAACAGCTTAAAACAGGTATTAGGGGAGGAGACCTTTTGACAAAATTGTGACAAAAAGAAGTATATTGGATTTTTTACTTACAGACTAGGTTGCCACTTGGCTTGAATTATACTTTTGATGTTACTTACATTTAATTTTACTTAATAATGCTTTATACTGAATAATGTATTTTTACTTTTGCTAAACACCCTGTAACATGGATTGTAAAATATATAGATACGTGTAAACCTGAGCTCATAGTCTTGGCTTTATTGGACAATAATTGTCACGTGTGAGAAATTTTGATTGGTTTTGGAGTGGGGAGGGTCTATGAGGGTTGATATTTAAAGAGTGAAAAGGAATTGCCATTTTAGTAAATGCCTATGACTAAGTGCTAGGTAAGCATGAAACGTGTTAGGCGTAATGAGGGGATTGTTTAACTATTAATGATGTAATAATAAATGACTTTATAGACAAGCATGCTTTTTGAGATTTTTTTCAAGTTGTATATTGACATTAAGCCTCAAGCGTTAGCATGTACTGGTAAAAGCTGTGTGTTTGTATCAGAAAGACTACTATAGTTTATATAAACAAGCTGCTGTGTAGCCATGGGGTAGTGTAGTCATTCAAGCTGCTGGAAAAAGGGCACAGGTTAGATTGCACACAACAGATAAGCCCTGTCCAATACAATGGTGTTTTATTTTTTATCTGCTATGTAACTTGTGCCTTTGTCCTTTTTTCCAGCAGCTTGAATGGCTGGCCCCATGGCTACACAGCAGCCTTTTAATATAAACTATAGTAGTCTTCTGAAGCAAACACAAAGTATTTACCAAGGCACAACAACAGTATATTACATTTTTAATTACAGGCATGTGACCTTTTATCCATAATGTTTGTGACCTGGGGTTTGCTGCATACCTGATCTTTCCATAATTTGGATCTTCATACATTAAATCTACTAGAAAATCATGCAAACATTAAATAAACCCAAATAGGATGGCTTTTGCTTAATTATATCTTAGTAGGGGCAAGTACAAGGTACGGTTTCATTATTAAAGAAAAAAACAAATCCTTTTTAAAAATTTGGAATAAAATGGAGTCTACGGGAGACAGTCTTTCTGTATTTCGGAGCTTTCTGCATAACAGGTTTCTGGATAACGGATCCCATACCTGTACTTTGATCGATTATCGGTTTTTGGTGTTGCTGTTCCTATAAAAACAGTGGAGTAGGAGGTATCATGAACCGTGGAGTTGAAGTCTAACGATCTATGTAACGACTCCACAGCTCTCGTGTTTTTAATATGCACAGCAGGCATTGAAAAGATTTAGCTTATAAATGCACACACACACATACACACACACACACACAGGTATGCAATCCATTATCTGGAGAGCTACGGGATGGGCATCTCCCATAGACACTCGCTGTGATATAAATTATCAGTTTGTTAAAGGGATACTGTCATGAAAAATGTATTTTTAAAAAATGCATCAGTCAATAGTGCTGCTCCAGCAGAATTCTGCATTGAAATCCATTTCTCAAAAGAGCAGACAGATTTTTTATATTTCCTTTTGAAATCTGACCTGGGGCTAGACATACTGTCAATTTCCCAGCGGCCCCAAGTCATGTGACTTGTGCTCTGATAAACCTCAGTCACTCTTTACTGCTGTACTGCAAGTTGGAGTGATATCACCCCCTCCTTTTTCCCTCCCAGCAACCAAACAACAGAAAAATGGGAAGGTAACCAGATAACAGCTCCCTAACACAAGATAACAGCTGCCTGGTAGATCTAAGAACAGCACTCAAAAGTAAAACACATGTCCCACTACGTACTATTCAGTTACACTGAGAAGGAAAAACAACAGCCTGCCAGAAAGCAGTTCCCTCCTAAAGTGCTGGCACAAGTCACATGACCAGGGGCAGCTGGGAAATTGACAAAATGCCTAGCCTTGTGTCAGATTTCAAAACTGAATGTTAAAAAAATCTGTTTGCTTTTTTGAGTAATGGATTTCAGTGCCAAAGTCTACTGTAACATTATTAACTGATGCATTTTAAGGAGAAAAAAAAACATGTTTTCCCATGACAGTATCCCTTTAATGAATCATTCTTAGGGTAGTTTTGCACTGGAATATGAATAGGACCCAACTCTGATTTATGATTCACGGATGCTTTTTTACCTAATTTTATTGTTCCTTTAAATTGCTCACATATTTTGGCATCGAGATGCCTTCTTTTCTTCATTGCGATAGCAAATGCAAACAAGTTCTTTAACTCACTTGTGTTTTCTCGGATACATTTTTTTGTGAGGTGCTTTTTTTCTACAGTAGGGATTTTCTAAAAATAAAAAGTTTGCTACTTAAAAACAACACAATCATTCTAAACAAACCCCACACAAAGAAAAATAAACAAAAGAAAACACAAGTGAGTTAAAGATCATTTCAGCCAAACATTATTATGGATGGATGTCATAAAAACCACTAAGATTAGCTTGGTTTTGTGGTTGTTGTAGAAAGACATATTTTTGGAATGTACACATTCTGCTGAATCCAAACTGGGTAAATATGTGGTTTTCTGGGGTAAACACATTTTTTGTGGCGGTTTCCCACATAAAATGCAGTAAATGTATTGCTTAATTTGTTATAATTTTGGACGCTCAGAAATTGTTAATTTTAATAAAAGATAAAATAGTCTGCCATATAAATCAGCAGTCCAGAATAAATTTAGGAATGAAGCTCTTACAGAGTTAATTCGCTTTTCTGGGATCGAAGATACAAGTATTCCTTCTATAACTAGAATTGTTACAGAATGAACTCGTTAATTCAACTCGTTAAGCACCCGCATTGCTTAGGAGGAAGCTTTATGCAAAACGCGCGCCGGCACGATTGTTTTTAACCTAATTGGTTTTTTTCTTTTTGTTGAACCTGATTCCCTAGGGGGTTTTAACTTTATCAGCAAGAGTTCTGATCCTTGCGATTGGCGGTGCTCACTCAGTTTTCACAAATCTTTGACTTAAATCTGTTTTCCTATAAATGCGCTCTGAGGTATGTGGTTTTTTTACGATAGTCAGCCTTCTTACTCAGCTAGTGTTAGTTAATTCATTGAGACCACAGCCTCGGAGTGGCAGACTTCTCCATCTTGTGGGGTCCCGTAGGTAGAAAACAAACAGATAGCTAACACGGGACTTCTCCACCTTCTTTCTTATTTCCTTTTCTCCCTCTCTTGTACTGTGGAACTGATTAATATTTAGTGATTGTATGAATTGATCAATGAACCAGGCACAATAACTAATTCTTAAATAATTTATATTTTTTTACGGATTTATGAATTTAATAATTGTTCACATTAATTTAGATATTAAATCAATTATATGAATTGATTATTTAGCACTTAGGTGGGTTAATTAATTGAGAAACTTGATGAAGTAATTCATGAATTAGGAACGGATAATATAATTCAAGATAATTTATAAATTGTCAATTAGTGCACACATAATACCTGAAGTATTGTCACCAAATAATTAATTAATAGGCACTTGCACTTTATTTCTTGATTAAGTTCACAATACAAGGTCCAGGTCACGGAGGCCCCAGCTACTTAGGTCGTAGCTTGTAACTGTGGAGGCCCTTACTTTTTAATTTTTGATCAGCTCTGATTAAGAGGGGATTTCTTTTCTCTTGAGCATTGTGATAATTGTTAGCCTGACTATAGTCAGATTCCTCTCCTGATCATTACAAAACCTGTTGATAGACTAACTTTCCAAGCTACAATTTTACATTAGCTGAAGTGATTTTGATTAGAATTTATATGCACTATTTTCATTTTGCAGTCTCTATGCTCATATTTACACTGTTTTAGCTTGGTAAAGCTAAAGGTAAATGACATGTGGGTGATAAAACCTATAAAAAGAAAGTTTTGGGGCAATTTACAGAGATTTAATCAAATCAGCTAACATCAGCAAAGTGTTTTTTCTGTTTTGAAACAGTGAGACATTTACCCATATCGGATTAGGAAGAACATGTACTTTTAAAAGATATATGGTTTCCCGGGGATAAAACTATGGTTTTTCTACTACTGTTTTTCCTCTTGCAATCGAAAATAAATTCTGTAGTGATGCTTTGAAAATGTAGTAGTGTAGCTCTAATCTATACAAGTCAGAAATTCTATAAATGTATATATATTTGGAAAGGGCACGTCTGGGAGACCTAAGGGTTTTTCAAACCAGTTCTAGCTATATATCCATATTTCATTAAAATGCATTTTTATTTACATTTGTTTAGGTATTTAGTAGGGATGCACCGGTTCAGGAATCTGCATTTTTCAGCAGGATTGGCCCGAATCCTTCTGCCCAGTCGAACAAAATCCGAACCCTAATTTGCATATGCAAATTAGGGGTGGGGAGGGAAATTGCACGACTTTTTGTCACAAAAGGATGAAGTAAAAAATGTTTTCCCCTTCCCACCGCTAATGTGCATATGCAAATTAGGGTTCAGATTCGGTTCGGTATTCGGACTAATCTTTTCTCAAAGGATTCTGGGGTTTGACGAATACAAAATAGTGTATTTGGTGCATCCCTAGTATTTAGCGCCCTATATCTTGTTATAGAAGTGCATTACACAAGTGTAATTGTTTAAGGTTGTCCTAAAACAGACATGTGCTCCTAAAGTTAGAGAAAGCAAAAAGTTCAAGAACTAAATGAAATGAAACAACAGGTGGCATTTGTCAGTCCTGCCTGTTCTCTCATCAGTGATCCTAGAAACCAGGATAAATAAAAAAAAGTGACTTTTAAGTTTACCTTCCCCTGTAAAAAAAAACCAAAACAAAAATAAATACACAGTCCCAATCTAGATCATTTATGGATTTCCAACATACAGCTTTAGCTTCTTTATGTATTAAGTCTACTCTGCATACAAATATTCTTATACAAGAAGATCTCCCAAGACCAATATACCTGTAGTTAGTTTACATAGAACAAAATTACCAGGTATGTGGTGTAATCCCAGTTAAAATGTGAAACCATATGTAAGAGAGTCATATTCTCCATATCGATTCAAGATGCAGCAGCCCATAGAGAAGTAGATGTAATAGGTATAATGGAATGGTTTAGATGAAGGGTTTGCAAGTCTCTTTGGGGTCTCCATACAATCTGGACTTGTTGTGTGCTGCGCACGTTAGTTACATTTTCGCTGCCTCTTTTTCATAGCCTATTTTTAGCTTTGTACTACACTAAACTAGAACATGCAAGTCAAACTTCTCAGTGATGTAGAATGCACTTATCTAAAACCTGATATTCAGAAAACTTGGAAATACAGAAACAACTTTGATACCATGCTGTAAGTCACACCTGCCCTGCCCTCAGGGTCTTAGGCACAACATTCCAAAGCCCCTGCTTTCTGAACATGTAATCCAGCATGAACCCAAAATACATCACACAGTACTGTGTTCTAGCATGCACTGAATGTGATGCACAAAAACAGCTTTTATAAAACCAGTGCATGTGTATATGAATGCGCATCTCCTTTGGTTATGCTAAGCCTGTGTGATGGTAAGCTCAATTTATACATGCATCATCCAAAGAAGTGGATAACCTGTTCAAGATTACTTAAGCATGCAGTTAGATTTAAAAAAAAACAAACAAAATACAGAAATATAGTTTGTTTTGGAATCGCCAAGAAACTATTGTTAAATCAAAGCATTAACACTATCACATGGAATTACATATATCTTCAACCTGTTACTATAAGTATTATGTTTTCAATGTAACAAGTATACCAGCATTCTGAATTAGACACTACAAAAAAAGCAAAGAAAAGGTCAGCTATACTTACCATCATAATGAACTAAACACCACCAGATAAATATGTACAAAATATAAATTAGCAAGACTTAAAGGTTCAGTCTGGAAAAAGGCAACGGACTACTATCTATCATTTAAAACGCTGTACTAAATAAACTGAGCTTAATGAATATTAATTATCCCCCCCATGCTTTCTCATAATTAAAAGGGAACTCCACACAAACATAACTTAAGCTTTTTGAAAAGAAAACATCATTTCAAGCAACTTTGAAATATACATTAATTAAAAAATACCAAAAGTTTTCGTGGTTTTCAATAGTTTAGAACAGTTCCCTAAGCCTAGCCCCCTGCGCTTCTTCTAATCTGTTTAAATACTTTGCTGAGTTGGTTTTCTACAGTTACTTTGTATCAGCAGCCAACTATCATCAGTTTGCATCCTCCAAACCCTTCAATTCCCTGCACACATGATTTCAATAAGGATAAGAACATCACAGTGCTTCCTGCATGCTGGAACTGCATGCAGTATTTAGTCTCTTTTCCTGTCAGGATTTCAAATGATGCAGAAAGAGAAGAACTGTTTAACAGCTGTATTTCAGCATAGAAAATGGCATTTATTCATAATTTTTGAAGAAACAGGTAACTGTGATGGGTATATTAGGGATTTATGTGTTATGTGGGCCTCTTTATCAAATTTTGGTTTGGAAGCCAAAGTTCTCCTTTAAATCAAATATGTTGTTTTATGGTTGACAAGCAGGGAAGAATGTTTGGCTGCCATTGTTTTTCAGCTGATGCAGCAGGAGTCCAAATGCCCTGTCTGATATCATCTTAAAGTATCAAGAAAGTTGATTGCTAATGCACTGAATGATTCTTAAACGGGACCATTTTCTTATTATCATTAGAATTCTTATTAGAATTTAAAAATGTGACTCATATGACCTGAGGCTGGTGCTTCCTTTGGGAAAAAATGCATGTTGAGGCACTACAGAAGAATTTTCTGCCTAACAACCATTGGGCAGATGAGAAAGACATAGCACTGCTGCAGAAACGTTCCTGGCCCAGTGCTCAGAAAAAAAGAAAACTCCATAATTCCACTGAAATCTTGGCACACCACAGTGAATAAGGATTTTCCTTATACAATAAAAGAAAACCCATTCCTACTGGTATTATATCAGCATCTATTAACTGCGAAGTTCCAAAATATAAAGGTGAAGGTCTACCTTGATCTCTCTTTGCTCCACAGACTTCTCCCATATTTGCTGGTCATATGCACCAATCTAAAAAATGAACACATAATAAGAAAGAGAATATTTTTTAACAGTTTATAAACATGTCTACAACCGGGAGCAGATATTCTTCTGCTTCAACTACCATTCCCAGATCTTATATCAAAAACAGTATGTTTTTATGTCAAAACTCAATTAACTAAGCAGAAATTCTCATTTCAGTTCTAAAGATGGTATCTGACCTAGTATACGCCAATCTCTGACAAGCACACACACATATTTATATCGACTTTACTTGGGGTAAAGTCACAAAGGAAAGAAATAGATATTTATTACAATATTAAAGTACTACAATAAAGCTAATCCCAGAACTGCAACGTCTGGCACTAGCTAACAGCTCACAATGATGCAGGCATTTGTGACAACGTTAAGTGCACTTAGAAGTAGTGGACATCTGACTGGGTTAATCATAGAAACAAGAAACACCTGAAGAGATATAGGAAGTCTAATCTCACATATTGTTGATGGAACACTTTTTCTTGGCAAGAAATCAGTATCTGTTCTACTAATAGCTATTTTAGATTGGAATAAGCAGAAATGCAAGTGAAATCTCAAAACTCAAAGCCTCTACAGTCATCTTTTGATGTCCCTTGCCATCTAGTAAGAGCAGTGCCTCAGGTATGTGCAATGTAGCGGAGTACCTCAATACAACAGGCACAATGATTACATTTGTGCTCTAATCTAATTCTAATCACTTACTTGCATGACAGGGAAGAGAGAAGGCTGGATCAGCTCAGGTTACTATTAGCTAATTTTTTTACAGTTGAAAGAAACTACCTTCTAGATCCAAGTTTAGGAACCCAAAGCCCATAAAACAACTAGTGCTAATAGTATGAACTAAATCATGTCAATGGTAGATTGACCCCCACTAGGTACATATGAGGTGAATACTTGAAGTTTTGAACAGTAGTTTTGTTAAACTGCATAAACACATTTTAAGTCACTTGAAGAATTGCCTGTTTAGGATACCACTACAAGAGCTATGCAGTTTGCAGCTTACTAATCTCACATTTAAGAGTGGCTGCATTTTGCAGACACGTCTTTACAAATTATAAAAACAATGAGCAATAAATAACATGATAAAGTATGAACAGAAGGCTGTGTATAACTTTTTTTTTTGGAAGATAAGCATTGAACCCTGAACATGAAATGCTTTAAAGACTATAAAGCAAAATATATTGCTTACAATTTAACTGTATTATTATATCTATATTTTAGTTGCTGAAATAGTGCGGTCTGTAATATATTCTTAATATATTCTTTACATAATTAACAAGAAGGTCATTTTCATAGATGTGCAAGTCAATAGCACGCATAGCAAATTAAGTATAGGATCTGGAATAATTTTTTTTTTTACTCAAACTCAACAAAGGAGAGCAAAAACATAAAAAAATCTAAAACCATTAAAAAAAAAAAAAACTAAAAAAAAAAAAACTGGAAGGGCAAATGGAAGACATGGTAAAAGGGTACAATATACACCCTCAGAAATCACATACATAAACATAACGTTACATTTTAATTACTTATAATGTTAACTTATACTGTATAATACTGCAATATAGAATGGTTTTATAAATTTAGTTCTGTAAATATCCAGCACAATCTAGTTTCAACACAGACACAAAAGTGCGGTTTTATTTTAGAAAATGTAAATAATATTGTCTTTGTGTCCAGAAGTATAAAATGTTGAGTAAACTAAAGACTTACCTTTTTCTGGTACCAAACTATTGCATCAGTCACTTTAGACGCCATTTATTCTACTGCTTTTAATCATCTGACATTTTAGGCTGCAAAGAGAAAAACAATAGCTTATTCCCAGGATTCTCAAAGTGATCTGATCATCAAGTACTTAAAGTAGATGAAATACCTGCACATCAAGTGGGTGTGTGTTACTACTTACGTTACACACTACCTCATTATTATTTTACAAACATGTTTTCCAGCCTACTGCTACATCAAATGATTCTGCTCTCAGAAATGTGCCAACTCTATTAGCAAAAGCCAGATTACAATAAAATTTAGTTTGAGACTGACTCACTTTGCTTAAAGGGAAAATACATCCTATTTAAGACTGATTTATTAGCTACCTTTTCCAAACTAGGATAGTGAAATATGTGAAGTTTGTGAAGAGAAGAACGGAGCACCATCAAACCGGGGAGTATATTAAAAAAACTTCAATTTTTATTTATCATCCTTAAAATGTTACAGCAGCATTTCTCCCCAAACAGGCTGACTGTTTAATAAAAATAATAATATTACAAATAATACAAATAAAAATTGAAGTTTTTTTTAATATACTCCCCGGCATGATGGTGCTCCGTTCTTCTCTTCACAAACTTAATTTTTGATTTGCGGTAGGGGTGGCGGTTGCAACGTGAAGCACACCATAGCCTGGATCCGGTGAGTGCTCCCACTGCTTTCTTTTTGTATAGTGAAATATGAACATGTTAAAATATGCAAATAATATTTGCTACATGTGTACAGATATACAGCCTGACAACTGTCATATTTCTTGTCGTAAATGTCACATTCTCCATACCCAGCAATGTCACACAACAGTGAAACGTGTAAGGTTTATGACGTATGAAATAACTATGGTTTCTTGAGCTATGTGACATTCATGCAAGAATAAGTAGAAAATATTGTTTTACAGTTAACATAAATTAAGGCAATAAAAAGTGTAAAGTTGCCAGGAAAAGCAAAGATGGTGATACATGGTTTTTAGTTTACAATGACAAAAACTAAAGCGCCAACCCTTAAAATAATTTTAAGATGTGTAAAGAATGAGCTCAGCCACAAACATCAAACACTCATCTAATTAGCATGAAAATTATATAAACAGCCACATAAAAAGGTATTATACATCACTGATGTTATTAAAATGCACAGCTAAGGATTTGTTTTCCTAATGTTGCCACAACAGATGCCAGATGATTCACCAAGGATTATACTCATGGTCATCTGTTAAAGGAGAACTAAACACTAAAAACAAATATGGGTAGTAGAAATGCTAGAAATGTAAAGATTTGGGCCCCAAAAGTTGTGCAAAGTGATCACTGTCTTGGTTTTTCTAAATAGTATCAGTGACATGCACATGCTCTACCTGCAGCAGTGGAGAAGCTAAGCTTAGGGCAGTGGTGTCCAAACCTTTTGCAACAAGGGCCAGATTTGGTGAGGTGAGAATGTGTGGGGGTCGACCATTCAGCCTGATATTCTTTTAACCATTGTTTAACTTATTTAGAAAATTATATCTGTAGTCCACAGATCAGATTCAGTATTTAATATTAATTTGCCTTATTTCCTGAAATATAGTAGCTGTGCTACCGCTTGCTGTGGCTGTGTAGCTTGCGCTTTTAAACTGCAGGTGATTGCAGCCAGGCAGCTAGCCAAATTCGCACATAAAGTACGCCTCTGTTGTGCACTAGTTTGGACGCCGGTGTGAAAAATTGACAGTGGCATCAAAATTCACAAATTCGCTTTTTCGCGCTGTTTTCGCAAACCAAAACGGTGGAAATTCACCCATCACTATTATGCACAGCTCTGTGGCAGCCTCTGGCAAGATCTAGTGTCTAATCCAGTGACTGTGCGCAACTGCAATTTGAATCAAATTTAGATTTGAATAAAAACCTTGTTACTGTTGTTGGCGAGGAACTTCCTTGATTACTCCGTTTGTGAGCATGTCTGTAATGGTGGATAGCAGAGCTTTTAATCTGTTTGGGTTTTTTGGGGTCGACGATGTTATAAATTTGTGGGGGGGCAATGTATTGAATGGTATTCTGTACCACTCCTCGATAATGGAAAGCACCCAGTTGTCTTGGGTGTGGGTTTGCCAGATGTGACCAAATATTTGAAGTGGACCTCCTACCCCCCCTTGTGGTCGGTATGAGTCAGGTTGAGGGGGGTTTGGGGGGACCCGTCTTCCTGTTATGTCTTGGTCTGCCTTTCTTTTGCTCGCTACCGGAGATCATCATACGAAAGGAAGAACCTCTGAATTGGTGAAATGGTCTACCTTGTGGTTGCCATTGTCTGTTGTATGGTCTAGTTTGATGGTCCAATCTGGGTTTCCTGCCTGATGGCAAAAAAGTGCTTTTGCCAACTGTGACCTCTGTGATGATTTGTTTTAGATCAGGCCCAAATAGTGTCTCGCCCGTGAACCTAAGGTTGAGCAGCTTGGTTTTGGACGCAGCCATAGGGCTCTTCTGGTCACCATATTGTCCATGCTGGACTTAGCCGCTAGTCTGATCATGTCCATGGCCGCATCGGACAAAAAGGCTAGAGCTGATGATATTCACTGTAACTCCTCTTGTAATTGCTCCGGCGATATAGGGTGTTGTAATAGCTCCTGGCACCAGAAACGAGTTGTGCGTGCCAACCCTGCGGATGCTACTGCCGGTCTTAGAATAGCAGTTGAGTAGGTATAGCCCTTTTTTAGAGAGGTCTCCATCTTTTTATCCATAGATTCCTTAAAAGCCGCCTCCTCTGTGGGAAGTGTGGTATTTCGAGAGAGACGAGCTATTCACAATTCTACTTTAGGCGTTATGTCCCAGATTTTCTTTTGGTTTTCTAGTACTGGGTAAGTATTAAAAAACCTCTGGGTCAAAGAGGATCTGTGGTCAGGTTTGGACCATTCATTCTCAACAATTTGCGATACTGACTTGAAATACCTTGGTTGTACTCCCAGAACTCTGTCAGCTTTCGATGCTGTAGTTGTCTCATCCTTGATTTCTAATGTGGCTAGCATTTCGCGCAGCAGCGCTGTATCTGGACCTGCTAGAGAGTGGTATGTATTATCTGTGTCTGAATCATCAGAAGGGGTATCACTCTTGGAAAGTTCTCCTGGCTCTGTGTCGCTATCTTGGGCGCTGGTGCCCTCTGAGTCAGAGGAGCTGGACTCTAAACTTAAACGGGCCTTCCGCTTCTTTTTGCGAGGGACGGGTTGCCACATGGAAGATTGAATGGTGTTTTTTAATCCAATCAAACAGTTCCTCCAGTTGTGGTGGTTTCGCTGATGTGGAGGGATTTTGGTCCTGTGCGTCCGGAATCAGTTGACTATCTTGTGTGCCTTGCATAGTTGTGTAGATAGGTGTGGAGATAATGTTGGGGCTGAATCATGTGGATCTGAACACTGGTTACATGTCCCTTGTTCCCCTTTGTGTAAGGTGTGTTTGCACACTTTGCATTTCCTGTGTGTGTGATATCTCTTGTCTGTCGTCTTTTTCCTGGGGGGTGTCATTGTATTTGACATGTCTTCCCTAAGTTCCTCTAATGCTGTGTCCATGATGGAATTGTTGTGCCTCTGTGGACAAATGGTTTGCGTAATTATGAAGTATTAATATAGAGCCCTACCATTCTTTTCATCTCTATGCGGTTCCTGAGTAATGGCCACGGTATAAATGCCTGCAGGCTGAATACCGTAGTGTCGGGAAGAGGAACCTTTATAATTATCCCCAAGATTGGCTCCTGAGAGCATATCTGACCTGACTATGCAGCGGTTCTATGGCAGCTCCGTCATGCTTGTCGTCGCATAGAAAAAGAAGATGGCGCCCACCGCCAGAGATATGTGGAACACAGCGTCTTCACTATAATTTTCTCTTCATAGAGGAAAGAGAGACAAGAAGGAAAGAAAAAAAAAATTTTTTGCTGTCCTAACCTCCACAGGACAGAAGAAAAAAAACTGGGAGAAGATGGAGGAACCTGGCATTATATCAAGGGAATGGAGCCAAAAACAGCTTATTCTTCTGTCCTGCATCCAGAGGTGAAACTTAACCCCATAGCGTCTGCACTGACAGGAGGGCCAGTCTAGAGAAATTAATCACTTATTAGCCTTGTATTGTCATAACTATATTTCATATGTGAATTACATTGTGATTTAGTCCCTTAGCTCAGGTTACAGACAGCAGCACCAAACATGTGGTTTGAAAAGTATTTGTAATAAAAAGGTGTGGAACTTCAAGAGTATCTTCAGAGACCCAGAGCTTCAATGCTAAAGTGCTTGGGCTGGTAAAAAAAAAGCCTAAAACATAATGTGCAGTATATGTAGCCTACTTCTATGTTAAACTTTAGTTCTCATTTAAACTGGAGCTGAAAAAACTTTTACAACTGAAGGCATGGGTGGGAAATATATACAGTACTCCAAGAGTATGCTTCTTTGACTTGCATGGGGTAAGCTGCCAGCTGCTGCTTTCCATGTGAGCGAGAGAGGCTATATTTAAAGAAATGACTCATTACACTGAATTGGTGACAGTCCACTGTGGCAATGTGAATTATTTTGGTATTTGGTATTTAGGTGTAAACAGACTTTACACTTAGGATGATAAAAGACTCAGGCCCGGATTTGTGGAGAGGCCACCTAGGCCCAGGCCTAGGGGGGCAGGATTTTAGGGGGCGGCATACTGCCCAACCACACCCACATTGGTTCAGAAATTTAAATTTCATGTGTGTCAATTACCATTGCTCTGTCTCAGTGATGAATATTTGAGCAAATAAGAGGGAGGGGACGGGGCAACAAACGACAGCGCCATTTATGTAAATCCGGGCCTGAAAAGACTTGACCCATTTCATATTACTGTCACTTGGCCACTGACACAAATAACATATAAGGACCTCGATATCCATGTACTTTTTTATATATACACCTCTTTATTTACTGAAATTAAATTAAAGCAAGAAACAAAACATATAAAGGGTCAGATTTATTAAGGATTGAGTTTCCCATGAAAATTAATTTTTTGGTCAAAATCCACTTTTCAGGTTAAAACCCCAACCCTGTAAATAGCTAGAATGTGAAAGTACACCATCTAAAACCTTTGGAGATCATGTAGGAGTTAGTAACAGAGGTTTCCCAAGCCATTTGAAGAAGTTAATAGCCTTTATGATGTTCAAGGTGTTTGTGTTCAAATGGCAATTCAAGTGATTTGAGTTTTTTCCACTGAAAAAAATTAATTCAAGTTTTTGAGTTGTTAATCATGAACTTGCTGAATCAAGTTTTTTCCATTTGAGTTTATTCTTAAATAAGAAACCATTCAAGTTATGAGTTCATTTGAGGTATAAAAAAAAACTCTAAAATTCAAAAATGTGTGGTTACATAAAAAAATAGTCTGGGGAGAAGAGGTTGAACTTTGAATTACAGAATTAGTAAAGTTAGTGCACTACTGCATGAATTTGTCAGTTTATATGCCAGCTTGTCTACTGATCTATGCACGCAAAGTATCAAAAGCTCTATGAGTAGCAGTTGAAGAGGATACCCTGCCTTGGAAAAAGCTTAATTTTCACAAATTAGTTCTGTTTGAAGCTCAAAAGAACTTGATACTAAACTGGCTGGTAACCGTCATACAACGGGTAAACTCAGTTGAGGGAATATAGATCTACATAAGAGGGCAGAGGCTATGCAAAGTTATTTATAGCAGTATGGAACTACTGGTTGGCTAATTAGTTTGATGTTGGTTACCAAATTATATAACTGAATATCCATAAATTATATCCTAAATGGTGTTTAGTGATGCCATCAGTTATAATCAATGCTAGGTGATGCAATTTCCATCACATGAATGACTAATACCTGTGTAATATAATACTGAAAGGGGAACTATTGCAAAAAATAAAAATTTAATATAAGGTTGATCATACTCAAATAACAAACTTTCTAAATTTTACATTAGGTGGTACATTATTCACTATATAATTTAGCAAGCCTAAAATATATTACGAGTATGGATATTAATTTCATTAAATTACACAATAAACTCTTTAAAATGGCTCTATAATGACAAAAGAAACAAGACTTTACCATAGATTAAAATAACATTTCTCACAGCATAAAGAAATTTTGGTTGACTTTTTATACCATATTTTTCACAAAATGCTGCTGCCATTGTATAAATTGCCTCTGAGGCAATTTCGAGTGACTTAGAAAAACAGCGCCACGTGTGAATAGGTACTGGCGACTTTACAGTTTAGCGGGCACAAGACACGGGCAAGCAATTCAGGGAGATTAGTCACCTCAAAGAAGTCGCCAGGCGACTAATCTCCCTGAATCTTCCCGTGTGGTCTAGCCCATAGACTACAGGCACAACAAGTTGATTATTGGCCAAATCTCAAATTTGCCTAATCCTGTGCCTGGAACTGGAGCCAGTGTGTTGGCCAAGGTTCAGGCACATGGATCAGGTTTTGGTGCGGAAATGCATACTCACATGTTTCAGAACCCAAATCCACTCCATGTGCTGCTCCTGGGCCAATACAGTGACTCAAGATGCAGACACAGGGGTAGGCTGATTGGAGCAAAGGGGTTGATTTTCGGCCGTTGATATTCAACCATGGGTGGCACACCACATATAACATTTATGTCTTAGGTGCATGGCACTAGCCTGGATGCTCATGTGGTTTTAAATACACTTTTAAAACATTTTCCACTCTATATATCAGTATTGTAATCTCAAGTCAAAGTTTCAACATTCTACAACTTTCTAATAACAAGGGGGCACATTTACTACAAAGCCAATTAATCTAATTTTTTATCAAAACAAATCCGTCCAAGCTCCCACAATTTGAAATCATTTATAAATAATTTTTCTCTAAAAAACCGGAGACAAAACATCACGAAAAAAAAGGAGTGTCAATTCGTATCTTACAAATTGTCACCTGAATAGAAGTATAAATGTCAAACATTTATAGCCTGTCTGAAAAAAAAAAGTTTAAAAAACATTATTCATTTAAACCCCAGGTGAAATCCTAACTACTTTATCAATATGGTCTGGAATTCCAGTAATAGTTGTGATTTATCACACCATAATTCAGTATAGGCATGTGATCAACTGCTAAATAATTAAACATTGGAAAATGATGTCCCATCACTTAGAAAAATTTGGCTATTGCTGCGTCTGAATCTGCGTTCGGCGCTGACACGCGACTCGTGGGTACAACCTCATTGAAAAGAATGAGGTGCGTCTAGACCTGCGCTCCCCTTCGGCTGAATGCAGCCAAACGCAACGCAGGGGTGCGCAGGTCTTAAACGCCCGTGTGTAAGGGCCCTTAGCATCTAGAAAGCAATCCTGCCCCTGCAAATTAATTTCAGCTCGTTTAGTCCTAACTGATGGCCTATAAAATGGTTTCTCATTACCAAGGAGTTTCATTACCAAGTTTCTCATTACCATAAGAAGCATCTCATGATGGATAAAAGCTAATCTCTCTCTCAAGAGCTTCACAACTTTATTGTTGCACAACATACTGATGGCATTGGTAACATAAGTATTTCTAAGCTTCTGAATGTTCCAGTGATCAAAGTCACACAAAGGATCAGAGCAGGGGGAAATGTAGGCTCTGGGAATGACTGCTGTTGGCATGGCTTCCTGTTCCCTCCACCATCTTGAGCTACATGGCAGCACTCCTTCTGTATCTGTGACCCTCCTTTATTTTCTCTAATATACAATATGAGAGTCTCCACTCAAAAAAATATACTTGACAAGGTGGTATTATTCAAAAGAAAATTGTATTTGAATTGTTAAAAGGTAAAATTATAGCATTACATTGTATTCACAAAGCAAAAATTGATCACATAGCTTGTATACATACCACCACAAATAGATAAATAGATGCTAAGGATAATGGAAAGTGGATATTCCTGCCTGCAAGTGAAAATCACCCCGACGTTTCGGCTCAAAAGCCTTTCTCAAGGGGAATTCTCCTCCTTTATTTTCTACCTGACCCACCCATGTAAATCACAAACTGTTAAAATTAATTTTAGCATATTAATATTTAGCACGGTAGAGCAAAAATGCAGCTCGTTATAATAGACTAAGACTAACTGCAATTGTCTCAGTGCTAACTAAAAGGCGAACAACCAATTTAAAGGGGAACTATAATGAAAATACACAGTGCTTTTTAAGTGATTTGTGCATGCATTTGCAAGTAAAAGCAGTAATTGTTTAACCTATTATGTTCTCAAGTTTTGACTGTTGCTACAGAAACTCTCACTCAAAGTCAGTTCTTCTCCAGGTCTGTCAAATAGCTGGCTTTTGCTACATTGTTTCAGGAATCCGAACCATTGGTGCAAAAAGCATAAACGGTAAAGCAGATAATTCTTTCAACAGCATTTACTTAATGCTATTGTCAGTCTCTAACTAATGCATTCTCTTGAAATAATTCCCCAATTCATAACAGCCACTTCCTGCTAAAACTGTTAGCTCCCACATCATGTATTTAAGACAGTGATACTCTGTGACAATCTGCATTTAGTGTTTATTTTTATGGTCACTGAACTATTCAGCTTTTTGCTCAGCAGTTATCCAGTTAACAGGGTGCAAGTTTCATAGTAACCAGACAGTTGGTTGAATAAGAGTCTGAAATGTAACAAGTAATTTTTATTTTGTGGCTACCTGGGGTCAGTGACAACCATGTTTAAAGCTGCAAAGAAGCAAAAATTGGAAGGCAAATAATTAAAAAATATATAATTTTAAAAAAATGAGGAACAATTAAAAAGTAGCTCAAGATAGGCCCATTCGATACCATACCAAACGTTAACCTTAAGGTTATCACCCCCTTTGATATACAATATGTATTGTTTTTAATTATAAATTTAAACTCTAATTGAGATTATAGTTGAATTACATAAAATATTTAAAGTATTTGAGTTCTAATTCAACATTACTGTTTATTGAGAGGCTTCTGTGAAAAATCTGTGATATTTTGCACTTATTCTGATACCAAATACTCTGTGCACAATTTCAAAAGTATGCACAAAAGTACATTTTTGCAGACATGCCGTGAATAAGACAGTGGTACAGCACTAAATAAGATTTAACATTGACCTGTACAACCCAATCCCATTGGCAAAACCGCATGATCCTACCAGCTTCTTTAAAAATATTTCTATTGCTGTGAGGGGGCAAAATTGGGGAAAGCTTTAAAGTTTACCGCTAAAACATTGTTGAGTTACCCATTAGCACTTATTACTGGTCAGTTTGGTTGTTTTATAAAATGCCTCTCTGCCAGTTGGCCGCCAAATGCTCCATACTGGCACTTAGAGGAGGGCTTCCAAATAAACCTCCAAAGTTGTATAGGCATGAAACAAAGGAGTCTGTTCATGAACACCAGTAAATCAATGCAGAGGAAGACCTTCTGAGATGGAATCAAACAGTGGTGAAAGAACCAATAAAATCCAGCAATGTGCAGCATCATTGGCTGTAGCGCAGTGAACTATAATGTGCAGCATCATGTACATAGCATCCAGGGCCAAATCTCACCAATTTCGAAAAAGTTCTCCACGACTGATGTACATCAAAATACACTTAGTAGCAAGGTCCTTTTGTTTGGCTCGACTACAGCCACAGACAATGACATTAGCAAGACTTTGTTGGCGCAATGAAGCGCATCTAGGGAACTCAATGTTAGTCTTTCAAAAGGCTAGCAAATATTGACATTTTAAAACACTCAATAAAAAAACATCTTTCCAGAGAAGAATATTCCAAGTGCACATTTTAAATCTGCTATTTCTTTCTGCCCACCCCTTTTCGTGGAGTGTTTTTCTTGCTTTTAATTTGGCCAAGTCCCATGTCTCTCTGTAAGCAGATTTCCCTAATAACCAGACAAACATTTATCTAGGAGCAGTGGCTCCCTGACTGCTATTCCTGATAGAGGTACATGTCAACCCTGGCTGCTCAGTCATAATCCAAAGCAGTAAGATGTGACTCCTTTATGATGCAATGGCTCTGCAGGCTAAACACATCTCATCACTGAGGAGGGGGGGTTGTTGCCATTGTGCACAAGCTGAAGTACAGTTGACCTTACTTATTGGCACAGTCCATCCTGACACACACTGACAAATGGGGATAGTTATTTATATTGACTGGTAATGGACAGGAATGGGGCAATGATGTGGAGCAAAGGTGACAGCTGGCTTAGAGCAGCATCCCTTTGTCTGTTGAGGTTTCACATTTCAATAGAAGCTGCTGCTACCTCCACAATCCGTGCAAAACACAAACATGCATACATACATACATACATACATACATACATACATACATACATACATATACAGCAGACTGTATACAATGCCGAACTGTCTGCTACCGGCGCTACAGACAGTCAATACACTCTAACTCAGAGCAGATAACTCCCAAGAAAAAGCGCGTGCGACCTGTTACACGCTACTAAGGAGCGAACCACTACCTCTCACCTCGGTGACCGGACACGGCCGTTTGAATTTCACCGGAACATGAGCTGGGCTTCTATGCGCGCCGCCGAGCTCGCGCATGGACCGATGTGCGCGCCCTAACCTTCTTCACAACCGCACTGCTTCTAACAATCGCGTCATTCGTACACCAGCCAATCACCGCCTTGCATACGAGCCTTTACGCTCCAAAACTGAAGTCAGACACCTCCACTAAGCCTGAACGTCAACTGTACAGCAAAATTCACGGGTTACGCTTGAATTATACTTTTATATAGACATCGGGTACATTTCTGAAAACTACGTTTTCGGCGCCGCAGAAGCATGTAATTGCGTTGGCTACGCTAGTAATAGGTAACAAATCCTTCTCTCATGTTTTATTAGACGCAGTTTTGCACGTTGCGGAATTTAACCTACTTTGTTTAGCACCGTGTGCCATCAATAAAGATGGCCGTTATAGTTCGCTGCACTTTTAACTCCTTAAGACAATATCGTCACGGACCAAACGTTCATCCGTATACAGGCTTTGGTCATCTGCTGCCGGAATTGATTGGCTGAGTAAGTAATTGTTTGACGTTATTACTGACCAATCGGAGCAAACTAAAACAGGAAGCGTTGCATTTCTTATGGATTGACTGAAGAGGGGATGTTTCGGGTCTGTGATAACAGGATGAAAACAGAAGCTCCAAAATGTGTCTAATTCAGTCTTAGAGATCATTCTGATCATATTCGGTAGGTTTTTTTTTTTCACAGCGACAGTAGTAAACACCATAGCTCTATCGTTGCTTACAAAATATGTACTACGTTTTTTGTTTTTTTTTGCTGTAAATTGCAATGCAATCATTTATACCAAGTAACTAGAATATGTTGTATTGCCCTTTTCCATAGTCATATTGAAGTTATAGTTAAATACTTGTATATTTCTTCACGCTTGCTATCCTATACTAGCAGGACAAGCCTCAAACGTGTTTGTAAGTGTAATTGTATTTACAGATCAAGTCTGCATAATTCTGTAGCATTTTTACAAAGTAAGATTGTTTTTTTTCATTTGTTCTGGTATCATCCAAACTGGCAATGAAATGATTTCCTGAGATAAAGCGAAAATAACCGCTCTCTCTTATCAAGTCACTATAATATATACCTGTAATATGGATACATTCACAATATATCAGCTACTGAAAATAGAAGGCAGCAATAGTTCAAAGCTGTGTACTTGCCAAAGGTTTTGGCATGGGGATGGAAGGGGCAAATCACTAGTGTGTATGTGTATATATATATATATAGTCAATTATATCAGGAATCCTATGGAGATATGAAAACAGAGATGGGAACTGGACTTGGGTGATTATGTGAGAGTGTAATACAATAGAATCCTTTTGTGTAGACAGCAGTTTAAATTTTCACTTAATTATAGAGTGTTTAAAAAGAAAATAAGCAAGAAAAGATAATAACAGCCACCGGGTAATTTTTTTTTTTTGTTTGCTGGGGGTTAGGTACCATGACTATCAAACAATGTATTAAGTTTCAGGGTGGCAGAGGAGCATTAGGAAGGATAATTATTAAAAAAAAAAAAAGCATACAAAATAATATCGTTCAAATGAATAGTTACTATCAATAGGATAATCTCATTAATGTAACAATGAACGTCTCTTTTTAATGTGCAAGAGGTTGTAGAGTGAAGGCTCTAAGTTACTGTTTTACAAATAATTTACACACAGAATATACAAATGCTCCTAGCTCAAAGTCTTATTTCCATTCCTGGTGCCGCCTTATTCTTTGAAAATGGACTACGTCCCGTTTATACTATGCGCTCACCAGGAGAACACTGTGGTTCGGGTGCCCTTTCCCCGAACCCTCCGCTTAAACTCTATAACTTTAGAAACTTCAAAGGCACTCACCCCTCCTTGTCCGTGGCCCGGGTGCCATGTCCCGAACCCGTAGCCAGGGGAGAACACTCTGTATCACTTCCACCTTTAGCATGCACGCGTTTTGTGTGTTACCACACGTAATCATAGGTATTACGTATGGTAACACACGAAACGCGTTAGGTGTTCTGTAATGTGGAATAAAGGTTTTTAGTTTGATCACACCCGTGTCCGGAGGATCCTTGGAAGTGCATGCTAAAGGTGAAAGTGATACGGACTGTTTTACAAATAGATTGTTAATGTCTTTAATTTGACTTTGACAATGTATGTAACTCCCTTTTCCATTAGTTGGAAAACCTACTGCTGATCATAGCTATAATGCTCCAGTACAGGTAAATGTCCATAGTGCTGAGAAGTACCCTACTACCAACTTGTGTGCCATAGAGGTTTCCCTTTGAAGTGAATGGCATGTTGCTGTGTGCTAAAAATTATATTTGGTCACTACAATTCTTATTATAAGAACACCTGTTTGAGAATAGCTTTATGGTACATAAAAGGATAAAAAGATGTTGAGCTAAAGCCTGCCTAGCAGTATAAGGGCAGAGACAGACGAGAAGATTCAGGGAGATTTAGTCGCCTGGTGACAAATCGTCTCTTCTTCAGGCAATTAATCTCCCCGAAAACCCTAGAATCGTAATCACCGGCGGGATGGCACTCTGAGTACTTTGTTTTCCAATGTTGCCGGAAGTTTACTTGAGAGGCAACTTAGTGCAACTTTGGTAAAACGAAGCGCACTGAGTGCCATCCCACCAGCTTTAGAATTTAGATTCTAGCTGTCAGGTAGGCAGTTCGGGGAGATTAGTTGCCCGAAGAAGAGGCTTTTTATTGCCAGGCAACTAAATCTCCCCAAATCTTCTTGTCTGTCTTTGCCCTAAAACTGTCTGGAACTATGCAAATATCTCAGAAACTACTTAATGAATAAATAAACCTTTTATTTTAAAATCCCTGGAAAAACTCCATACAGATCCCAACATTGAGTCTGTCCTTTCTACGATGGAACATACTGCAGAAATCTGTTGCTTTCTTATCTAGCGTAAAGCTCTGCCCCTTTAGTATACTGAGCCTTCCTTCTCCTTTGAATTGGAAGTCGATGAAAGAGCCGTCTACTGCACATGCCGACTGCCTCCTGCTCCAATTGAGTAGGAGGTAGAAATATAAAAAAAACCTATATAAATAAAAAGAGGAAAGCCCAGGATACTTTAGTGTTCACAGTTTAGAAAATGTAACTTTCATAGTATTTTACAACTAAAGATGTCTAATAATTAACCACTTCAATTGATATTTTTCCCCCCAGGTGAGCAATCAACAACTCTTCTTCTGGGCATCGATAACCCTCAAATTCTGTTTAAATGAGAATGTCCCTGGCACAGAGAGTTCTACTCACATGGCTCTTTACACTACTCTTCTTAATCATGTTGGTGTTAAAGCTGGATGAGAAGGCTCCCTGGAACTGGTTTATAATTTTTATTCCTGTATGGATATTTGACACTATACTTCTGGTTATGTTAATTGTAAAGATGGCTGGAAGATGTAAATCTGGCTATGATCCAAGGAATGGAGCTCAACATTTAAAGAAAAAGTCATGGTATCTGACTGCTATGCTCCTAAAATTGGCATTTTGCCTTGCTCTTTGTGCCAAGCTGGAACAGTCTGCTAATATATACTTATGTTTTGTTTTTATCCCATTATGGATCCTTCTGCTTGGTGGATTAATAGAACTTGGATACAACGTGTTTTACGTAAGAAGGGACTAAATAGTTCAACCGTTCAGTAATTATATCTTGCTGTGTTCTGTTTTTGTCTCAGTAAGATTTTGGAAAACCAAGACATGGGTAATCTCCATAATTGTACAGCATTACTTAAGACCAGTGTAGTTTTGCTGAGGCATGCATGTACTTAAAGTCTTATGTGCATTATTTAAAAATATCTTCCCAGTATTTTGGTTCCGTTGGGTTCCTTAAGAGACTCACTTTTGTGGCTTTGAGAGCATCAGAAGCTGCAATTCATGCGATGTGAGTGTCTGGCGGTATCTCAGGCAACAATTGTGATTTTAAACTCTTGAGCAAAGGAACAATGTTACTATAAATTTGTAAATATATCAAATAAAACTTTGAAGCTTTTTGTATTTTTTTTTTAGATACATATATTCCTTCTAAATCGCAAAGCCAACACAGTATTTCCAAATATTCATTTGCTTAAAGAGATACGGATACCAGAAATTAAACCTTTTTTTACATCTACCATAAAATTGACTTTGCATGGTACTTCTAATTTTGCCATAAAGTATTTGCCCAATGCTTATACATTTTATATCTCCCTGTGTTCATTTGTGCAGCAGTAGTCTGTTAGCATTAGAAACTTTAATGGACAGGCTGAGATGGGACAGTCAGGTTGAGGAACTTCAACTAACAATTACTTACAAAAACAAACCTCTCAGCAAAAAATAATCATGACTTATAGATAACTTTTAATATTCATTCATATTTTAAAAAGTAGTTTTTTAGTGTCTATACCACTTTAAAGGACATGTCAACCCTTAACCCAATGTTATTCAGTAAAAAGCCTAATTGAAATAGTCACATACCTAGCATTGCAGTCCTTTATACTTTAACAACAAAGGAGCTTTCTTGATTTAAGTGTCCTGCAGGTTTCCTCCACGATCAGCCACTCTGCCCCCTCCCTTCAGAATCAGCGCAGTTGCTTGGCGTTCTGATCATGCGCAGTTAATCATTCTCAATTTAGCACATGTGCAGTGCAGGGGAATCAGCGTCTGAAAAAAACTTAGTGCCGGAGCAAAGCTGACCTCTGAAGACATGCCTATCAAAGCTCTCAACCAATCGCGCCATAGCATTGATGGTTGCTATGGCGACTTTAGAATTTTCAGCTTTAACTCTCAGCTCCCCCTGCTCATATTTCTGCTGCTGACTGCAGGGAGCTTGGAAGAGAGCCAAGGTATTTAACTACTTCACTGCTGTTTCCAAACCAAGGCTAACTATGTAAGTGCTGCAAGTTCAGGCAGGGACGATTGGTTGAGAGCTTTGATAGGCATGTCTTCAGAGGTCAGCTTTGCTCCAGCACTAAGTTTTTTTCAGACGCTGATTCCCCTGCACTGCGCATGTGCTAAATTGAGAATGATTAACTGCGCATGATCAGAACGCCAAGCAACAGCGCTGATTCTGAAGGGAGGGGACAGAGTGGCTGATCGTGGAGGAAACCTGCAGGACACTTAAATCAAGAAAGCTCCTTTGTTGTTCTAGTATAAAGGACTAAATGCTAGATATGTGACTATTTCAATTAGGCTTTTTACTGAATAACATATTGTGTTAAGGGTTGACATGTCCTTTAAGAAGGTATGTTTACTATATAGTGAATAATGTAACCCCCTACTGTAAATGTAAGGATATTATAAGTTCCATGGCCACATAAAGTCTCATGGTTGAAGGCCACCTGGTTTTACACAAGTCATGTAACTTTGAGATGACTGCTATTAGTCTTTGATTTTACTACAGGGGATGCATATTTTTGTTTATAATATGAAAGCAATACACGTTTCAGTGAGCTATGTGACACAAATTACATTTACTAAGCTCAGTCGATAATTTGTTAAATTCATGGCTCTTATGTATTGTACAGCTATATACAGTCTGTATGTAAAAATGTATCACAACCCCATTCTCAAAAATGTAAATGTGAATAAAAAGATAATGGGATGATTTTGAAATGATTTAGCCCCTATATTTAATTGTGACAAAGACAACATATAAAATGTTGAAACTGAGAAATGTTATTGCTTTCTGAAAAACTATATGCATTTGATGCCAGCAACACATTTAAAAAAAAAGTTGGGACAGGGGCAGCAAAAGAATGGAAAAGTTGTATAATGCTAAAAAGAGCAGATCCCAGAGAGGACAGGTTTCTCAGAAGATGGGGAGGGACACACTGCTTTGTGATACACTGTGTGGGCAAATATTGCAACAATTTGACAGTAATCTAAAACTGCACAGTAGAAGTTGAGGATTTAATCATCTACAGTCATAATATTCACAGTATCTGGAGAAATCCCCTAAACAATGGACAAGGCTGAAAGTCAAGATTGATGGCAATGATCTTTACCCCATCAGCTGGCATTGCACAGTGCCATGTAAAGATGGCATGGGTTTTACTATTGAGTGCTGTTCTTAGATCTACCAGGCAGCTGTTATCTTGTG
>CM044435.1:69752205-69776403 GCA_024363595.1 Xenopus borealis | reverse complement strand
AAAAGTGAGAAATCTCCATAAAACAATATATATCTGGTATTGGCGCGTTCAGGACACACTCAGCTTTCTAAATCTGCTCTGTTCTCATTCATAAAATAAAGTGTTTCTGATGCGTTTGTATCATGCAAAAATGTTTTTTTTGTGTTTTTTTATACACTTAGAAGCCCATATCTTTGTACAGGAGTGGAATTTCCCCAAAATTCTAGCATATTTTGAAAGCTCAGGTTGTCCCGAAAAAAACCATATATGGTTTTCTTGGATTAACTAAAACACCACCCCAGGAAAGGCCCTTAAAGCAAAAGAGTACAAAATGTCTAAAAACTGCTTGGCAGTAGATGTTCCGTTTTGGATGAAATGGCTGGCAGTGAAAGGGTTAATTGGGTTTTCATTGTCGAGATTTATAATTTGTGGGGAAAAAAAAAAAAGATTACACTATTTTATATCCATTTACAAATACTGAAAATGACAAACATTCAAGCACCAATGTACATCAGAGAAGCAATAGACTTTACTCTCTGCAAGATCTACCCTTTATCCACACATTACATGAGAAACTGTACTGCATATTGTGGGTTATGCCACTTGGCCGCAAATTTATCCTAGGATTTGGCAAATTGTATTAAGGATGAAACGGAGAAATAGGTTACTTACCTTTTCCTTTTAAAAGGTGACTTTGGCATATCAGCCACAGGAATCATCTGCTCGCCTGGACGAACCCACATAATGGGGCCATCATCACTCTCTTTTCGACTTTTCAGCTGCAGACTTGAAAATGTTCCCCAAGGCAAAGTGCGCTATAAACGAACGCATTTACAGTTTATGATTGACCTTTGCTCCATCAACAAACAACCAAAAACTCACATAAAATTATATGGACAATATATTTGGCTCGAGAGGTGCACAATAAAATGCTTGTGTTCATAATTCTAGAATTAGAACATGTGAGCCAAGAAAATAAATAAATTCTTAACATTCGGTATCATGATGCATAAAAAGGAGAATGTCCAAGAGTATAAAATGGGTTGTACAAAAAAGATTTTAAACAATCTGCTGTTTCTGCAAGATTAATAGTTTATATATAGTGAATAAAGTTCCCACTCTTTTAAAAAAAGTTACTGAGGAGTTCCATGACAATATAAAAGCAAGAGGTTGAAGACAGTGTTTTTATACAGGTCCTGAAACTCGTTTGCCAAGGGGTAGGCAGAGTAGGCACGTACCTAGGGCGCAAAGCTGTGGGGGCGCCAGGCACATACAGTTGTGCTCACAAGTTTACATATCCTGGCAGAATTTATGATTTCTTCACCATTTTTCAGAGACTATGAATGATAACACAAACACTTTTCTTTCACTCATGGTTAGTGGTTGGCTGAAGACAACTGTGTTTACGCTTTTTAAATCATAATCACTACATCAACTACCCAAATGACCCTGATTAAAAAAAAATTACTGAAATTACTCTTACATCTATTATAATATTGGCTTTGAAAGCTACTTCTACCTTTGCCATAAAGTATTTGCATGATGCTTTAACATTACCTGTCTGTTGCCCCATGTTCCTGTATGATGGGGCTGCCATATTTTTGCAGCAGGAGTCCGTTAGCATTAGAAACTGTAACGAACAGGCTGAGATGGGACAGTCAGGTTGGCAAAGTCAATGGGGTAGATTCATCAAAGAGTGAAGTTAAGAGTGAAGTTCCGCAGCTCTCAATTCATTTCTATGGAATTTTGAAAGGCGTATTTATCAATGGGTGAAAGGAAATTTCACCCTTTGATAAATACGCCTTCAAAAATCCCATAGAAATTAATGGAGAGCTGCGGAATTTCCCTCTAGTGGCGGAACTTCACTCTTATCTTCACTCTTTGATGAATCTACCCCAGAGTGTCCGAGAGTCAGGCTTAGGAACTTCAAATAACATTTATATACAAAAACAAACCTCTCAGCAAAAAATTATCAACATGACCTATAGGTAACATTTAATGTACATTAATTTGTTAAAATTAATTTTTTAGTATCAGTATCACTTTAATAACATGTATTGCCCCCCTTTAACATCAATTTACAGCTTGAAGTCTTTTCTGGTAGTTGTGGATGAGACTCTTTAGCTTCTCAGATGCTAAAGCAGTCCATTCTTCCTGGCAAAAAGCCGCCAGTTCCCGTAAATTCTTGGGCTGTCTTGCATGAATGCACATTTGAGGTCTCCCCCAGAGTGGCTCAATGATATTGAAGTCAGGAGGCTGAGATGGCCACTCCAGAACCTTCACCTTATACTGCTGTAACCAATGACAGGTCGAGTTGGCCTTGTGTTTTGGAATGTCCAAGTACGTTCCATATGCAGCTTCGTGAAACGCCGTCGATTTTGTCTTTGACGCCGGTGCCCTTTTTTTTTTTTTTTTGATGCCGGCAATGGGCACAGACGTCCAAAAACAACGCCCGCTTCAAAAACGACACACCCACAAATTACAAGCAAACAGATCACAGGAGATGGTTACCTTTAGCCATTCTAACCCTTATGTGTCAAGTTGGGTATGTCAACTTTTGATCAGGGTCATTTGGGTAGTGTGTGTAGTGATTATGATTTAAAAAGAGTAAACACAGTTGTCTGACAATAAATGGCTTTAGCCAACCACAAACCATGAGTGAAAAAAGTTTTTGTTGCATCAATTCACATTCTCTGAAAAATGGTTAAGAAATCAAATTCTGCCAGGGTATGTAAACTTATGAGCACAACTGTAGCTTTTCTGTCGCCTACCCCTTGTCCAATCCCCTCTCTCCTCGACTGCTGGTATATTCCATGTGCTTCATTTCGTCATGTGCAGAAGCGGAGCGAGCTCAATCGGTGTGTGCTTGCACGAGCACTAGTTAGCGCATGTACGCGCTCACTCCGTGCCGGGCTGGTTGCCTAGGGCACCTGCCTGGCCCGTCTGTTTGCCCACAACCCATTATAATTGTCCAATTGTTCCTGTTATAACGATACAAAAAAAAAAAAAACTCTTGCTTACCTTTAAGAAAGGAGAGACTTCCAACATGTCCAAGAATTCTGGAAAATAATCTCCAACTTCCTCATCAACTGCTCCAACGAGACTGATCTGCCTCATAGCTCCTGCCCTGTATGTACCATGGGAATATGTTCTCTTTACCTAAAAGTATTCAATGAAAAATTCAGCTAGCTGAAGCATGCATGAACTTATTTGAGTTTCTCTGACAAGTGCTCAGCAGTTCTCAAAGATTTATGTAGTATTTAGACTGTTTTTGTTTAGCATAGTTAAGTTTAGACAGGCTCCTGTCTGGTAACATATCATACATAGTTTAGACATGCTTCTGTCTGGTAATATATGTTTAATAGCACCGGATCCCAAAAACAAAATATGACAAATATGGTTTGTCTATCAGGAAATCAGTTCTTCCATGTGCATTACATGCCTCATATTGGATACCATTCAGAAAAGGTTGGCGGCATTGGACATTTCCAATGCCAGGGTATTGCTGTCCTTGCTGAAGTTTTATATTTAAGGTTCGGCACTGGCAATATTAACAAAAATAAATATAAATCAAAACAGTAAGGGATCCGCACTCATAGGTCTTGTGATACAAAAAAACAATGTTTATTCTAGAATAAACATTTTTTTGTATTTATTTTTGTAGTACTGGCCCTTAAAAATCTTCAACTTCGACACTTTGCCTCCTTAAAGCTGCCGAATAGCCATTTTAGCCTATGGGGGACCTCCTAGAACCCGTCCTGAAATTTTTTATAAGTCCTAGGAATTCTAAAGATTTTGAACAAAATCCTTTGAATCGTTCGATTCAAAAGATGCGATCGAATGATTTTTATTCGATCGAAAATTTACCTATTTGATCGAAATAGGTCAATTTTCGATCGACAAAGCCCTTTAAAAAAACTTTGGTCGAATTTCAACGTTTTTCCACTTCAAAAAATCGACCCTCAATAAATCTGCCCCTTAGTGCTTTTGGATTGCTCATAATTTATTTTAAAATTGCTTCAGTTCTTGCATCAGTGATGGGAGTGAAGTGTGTGGTTGAGTTATGAATACAAATAAATCATCTGTGTATAATGCTTATTTGTGATGGATATTCTTAATCTGCAATCCCTTAATATTTTATATTACGTTTATAGCATTAGCCAGTTCCATCACTACTGCACAATATGTGGGTGCTCTAAAAATACATGTTAATAGCAAGAGTATGGAGTACAATATAGGGAAGAGTGTTATTTTTCTTATCCAGGTTTGAAAGTTAGCAATTAAAGGGGTGGTTCACCGTCAAATTAACTTTTAGTATATTGTAGAAGGGCCAATTCTAAGAAACTTTTCAATTGGTCTTCATTATAAATTCTTCATAGTTTTTTAATGATTTGTAATTTTCTTTCTTTGCAGCTTTCAAATGGGGGTCACTGACTAAAAACAAATGCTCTGTAAGGCTACAAATGTATTGTTATTGCCACTTTTTATTGCGTATTCTATTCAGTCCCTCTCCTATTCATATTCCAGTCACTTATTCAAATCAATGCAGGGTTGCTAGGGTAATTTGTACCCTAGAAACCAAATTGCAGACACTGCAAACTAGAGAGCTGCTGAATAAAAAGCTAAATAACTATAAAAACACAAACAATAAATTAAAACCAATTGTAAATTGCCTCGAATATCGCTCTCTACATTATACTAAAAGTTAACTCAAAGGTGAACAACCCCTTTAACTTTGATTTTAGCTTGAGTGTTGATATAATGCCAGAATTCTATTGGTTGCATTTGTGTGTATTTTATGTTTTCCAGGGGACCTCATAAAAATATAAAATTCAAGGAAACATGAAATCTGTAAAGAAAAAAAAAAAAACAAAAGCATTGTGCCTGTATTGGAATGGGAAGAGAAACCAATACCAGGAGAGTATAACGTGTTCCAAGAAAAATACATACAGTATATTTTTTCCAATACATTTTGTTTTAGTAAACTATTGTTTTCCGTTAATGTACGCTTACCTAATGCTCTTCTTTTCCATTTCTCATCTCCTTTTGCCGTATTACTATGTGCCAATCCCTCTACCTGTCCCCTACTGAAAGTCCCTTACATTTATACTGTAATCAACATGCTGTAGTCTATGACTGAATACATTTATCCAAGCACTGTGTCAGTTGCTCTTTTAAGAAACAAACCTATGCAAATAAAAATAGCTTGATTCACTTGGAGTGCGAGTCTATGCAAAGATTTCTGTAAAGAAGTTTGGTCCAGCACCCAAAAAGATATTTAAATCCCCACGCTCTGATCCTGATTTAAAGCATTTGTGGGTGCTGGACCAAACTTCTTCACAGAAATCTTCGCATAGACTAGCAGCACTAGCAGCACTCTAAATGACCAGTGAATATACACATACAAAATATATGGCGTGTATACCTATACACACACACTATATACATATATATATATAGTGAATAAAGTACCCCCTCTTGTAAAATATAATGATATTATAAGTTACCGAGGAGTTTCATTTGGACTCGTGTTTTTATACAGGTCATGGAACTCCGAGGTAACTTCTAATATCCTCAACTGGGGGTACTTTATTTAATATAATACACAAGTTTCAGTGAGTCATGTGACAGAAATGACATCAGAATACATATACATTTATATATATGCATACACACACCATATGTTTAGACAGTGACTTCAATTTGTAGCATAAATTCCTTGCTGGTTGTTGAGGCTCTGTATTCCTCTCTAGCCTTCTTTCTGCCATCTACATCGCTTAAGAGAGGGAGAATATACTTGATAAAATTAATTGCTTACCTGAGAATGAAAATTAGAAATGGTTGTCGTTTCAATGTCCTTCTTACCCAAAATTTCCATTTTGACTGGCGAATTTGGGAAATTAAATGAAAAATAGTCTAGGAAGTCTGGCAAATATGTAGCAGCCCCATGTACAATCCCCATAACATAGAAAGCTGCACAGTTTTCATTCTCACTAAAAACCAGAGTCACAAATTCCTCGGAAAACCTTTCCATCTCCACAGGAGACAGTTGAGAGAGTTCACTGCAATAGGCATGTATCAAAGATGCTCCACCATTAGGCTGATGCTCGACATGAATAAGGTGCTTGAATTCTAAAGAATCCAAACATTTGAGTTTGTGCTCAACACAAGGCTCTTTTAATGAAACAAATGGACTATCCTTCTCTATCGTCACCTTTTTGACATCATTCTTTCCAAGTAAATCTATAAAATAGTCATCCTTTTCAACTTTGGCTTCCTTGAATTGATTATTTCCAGCGTCAGAGACCAAGCCAGAGCACATGGTCTGAATCGATTTGCTATGCATTTTAGGATGCTTTCTTTTCTCTCCTTCTTTGTGTTTCTTTTTCTTTTTCTTCTTGACTTTTTTAATTTGTAGATCTTCTGCATTTGGCCTTGACTTCTCATTTGTACCTAAAAATAATTGTGAAAAAGAAAAATCACTTTGTAAGAGATGTAATGTAACCGATAAACGAATACAAGAACCAATGTCAAAACAAGAATGCCCCAGTCAATCATCCCCCAGAGTTGCCATCTTTAATATAGCTTGCACAAGATAGGAGTGAGCAACAAGGATAAAAGTCTTTGCTGATGCAGTGTGCAGAAGGGTACATGACCTATGACATCACTGTTCAGATACCCTGAAGGCTCACAGGGGCTTGCATCGCCATGAAGTACCATGCTGCTTTTACTGCTGTTCAGGCAAGGCATACAGTTTAAGCATTACTGACAAATATTTAAGGCAGTTCATTAATCTTTTTCAAGTAGAAATCAGTTTGTCACCGAAAATCAATATAGAATAGGTTAATTTAAATTTAGTTAATTTGGACAGTATTCCCTCTTTTTAAAGCATAAGCTCCATGAATATATTGGGCATGAAACAGTTCAAACTTAGACTTAAAGTTTGGTAGTTTGAGGAGTAGATTGACATGTTTAACCATATAAATTAGAATATTTTAAATTTTTTTACAAGTTGTTCATTGTACCCAATGACACGAGGGTAATAAAAATTGAAAGATTTGAAGAAATCCCACAAAAACCAACCTTTGTATGAATTGGCCTGCTCAGAAATTGTGACAAAAATCCACTGCTCAGTTGAAGGTATTCAAACATCACTCTGGGCAAGTAATGGAACTCATTTGTAAGAGTAGTGTTGCATTCTCACCCACTGACAATGTCAGTAAACTTTTATGCCTGCCTCCATCCTGACATCTGGCCGTGAACAAAAATTAGGTAGGTAGTTTTTGCCTCAAAAAAGAAGTCGAGTTGGAACTAGCAGTATGGAAGCCCTGTGCCATTTTAAAAGACAAAGGTTGTTTAGGGTATGGGACCTGTTATCCAGTATACTTGGGACCTGGTGTGTTCCAGATAAGTGATCTTTCTGTTATCTGAATCTCTATAATTTCAGTCTACTAAAAAATAAGTTAAATATTAAGTAAATAAAATAGGATTGTTTTGCCTTCAATAAGGATTAATTATATCTTGGTAACCTTTTTTTTTTTAATTAGAGAATTTTAAAAATGAGAATTATTTGCTGTAATGTGTGCTTTTTACATTTTGTTTTTTAGACAGAATATGATCTGTTGCCTCCTGCTTTACTGCTTGCAAACATGACAAGAAGTGCACTTTTGCTAGCTACTAGTAAGTGGCAAAGTGTATATTGGAAGAGGAAACAAAATATAAAGGTACCCAATAAAACTGTATATACTGTATTTTCACCAAATCTACTGCACTCATCTTAGAAACAATTTATAAGCATCAGTGGTCCAAAATATAAATGTATAGAGAAGTGCTCAAAATGTAAAACTCACCTTTCTGCAGCAATTTAACCTCTCCATTTTCCTTTTTTATTTCATTCATCAATTTATGCTTCTTTTTTTCTTTTTGTTTCTCCTTGCCTTTAATTTTCATTTCATCTTAAAAGTGAAAAAAAAAAAGGTTAAAAAGAGGATATAACTAATTGAAAATAACTCTAGAATCTAAACCTAGACCCCTGTAGCTGAAATGTCAGATTTTGCCCATAAACTTTTGTCACTGCATTGAACCATAGGGGCTGGGGAGGTCAGCATGATTGGTCTGCTGTATATTGCACTTAAACATCTTCAGGCTTTAGGTTCTCTAAGTTAATTTAAAATACTACCCTTGATGTCAGAATAGGTTACTGTGCTAACACTAAAAAAAAAAAAAAAAAAAAAAAAAAAAAAAAAAAAAAAAAAAAAAAAAAGCTTTCCATGGGCAGCCATCGCAGTTCATATTGGAGAAACAGCCAGCACAGCATCATGCAACTACTTTAAAGGTGGCCATAGACGTGCAGATTTTACCTTCATATCGGACGAACAATCGTTCAGTGCCATCTCCTGACCTGCCACTAACCATTCAGATCAAACAAATTAGTAAAAGAACAGATCAGACGATGTTCTGCCCCTTCACAGTAATCATGCATAAGTTATGTCCGACAACAGCTGGTGACAGTTTCTCACAGATATCTTCAGATCGGCAATACATGCAGAGATATTTTGGGTATCCGACAGAAATCTTGTAACCTGTCCAATCGACTGAAGACCAATCGCCATGGCATGAAAAACGTCGGGACACTCCACACGGTCTGAATATCATACAAAGTTGAGATACGTGTGATCAAATCTTTGCATCTATGGCCAGCTTTAGGAAGTTACTGCCTCAGTTATTCAGCTCTTTTCTCCCTGCCCTATACAACAAAGCTCTTCCTCCTCCAATCCTGCTGGTTGCTATTCTCATATCTACTTACACTGGCCTTAGTGTAACCTCGTTTTTAGAAAGGTATGGGGGTGTCAGGACCCTAACCATTTAGGGCCCTGACTCACAAGGAGATTAGTTGCTCCACTAGTGCAAGCTCTCAATGCTTTCCCACAGGCTATATTTTAAATTAAATTGCCAGTGGAGAAAACATACCAAGTCACTCTGGCCTTCTATAGTTGCTTTGCAAGGAAACTTCAGAAAGACAAAGGCACTTGCATGTTTTCCCACCGGCGATTTACATTATTGCCAGCAGGAAAAAGTATTCAATTAGTGTCCCACGCTAGAGGGGATTAATCACGGAGTGACTTCTCCTTTGTGTGTCAGTGGCCTTACTGTAAATGTATTCTGAGCTAAAATTACTACCATTTGAGAAACACCCAATACCACCCATGCTACTTCTTATTGCTGTAAATGAAACATGTCTGACACTGCAAATATAAACTTTAGCCTGTGAAAATGTCAATTAGAGCATTTTAATATTAACCTGTACGATTTCCTTGCAGCCTGGCAAACAAAGTGGTTTGTCCAACTATGGCAGCTACAATGTCCTTCACTACACCTGATAATACTGAACAAAAGCACAAAACTACTTTTTGAAAACGTTACCTCATTACGCAATCTCTTTAAATAAATCCACGGTTACACTGCACATGTAAAAACTGAAGGTTTGCTTAAAAACACTACGTATTATAAATTATACAACAAAGTTGCTGAGTATCCATAGGGCAAAGAGGCATGTTTACATGCAGATACCATATAGAAGAAATGTTGTCTTGATTCAGACATTAATAAACAGTCATATGCCACTCATGGCTCTTTACAGAACAAAACCTTGTCTCAAATGTTATAAGTAATGCAAATTGTTTTTGTTTATCTAGCACCTACACATAAACTATGTTTTGGATGTTGCTGATCCTTTTAACCATACCTCCCAACTGTTCAGATTTTTGACAGCTCAACCCACAGTCCCGGGTTGTTACTGAAATGTCCCAACTTTCTCCTTGATCTCCTGCACTGCCAGAAAAAGAAACAAAGTTTCTCAATCTTAATTGGTTTTTGGCAGAGTCCAGTATGTTGTAGATGCACTTCGATACATTTATCATTTTTAAGATACAATTGGAACTATATAAGATAAGCATGTCTCTTCAGGAAGACTTAGCAGCTTAAAGGGCAAGTCACCTTCATTAGCAAAACTGTAATAACACCTAAAACCTGACTCTAAAACCTGCCAAATTATGTAAAATGGACATGGTAATTAGGAGGTGCGGCCATAAATTAGTGTGGTCAAAAATTTACTTTTTGTCCCTCTTTCTATTTATAGAATGTTGGGAGGTATGCTTTTAACATCTAGAGAGAGAAAGGATTACCGAACCAAACTGCAAAAAAAATAAATGTCAATGTGTCTATAACATTTGACATTTTGCAAAAACATGTTTCAGGGACAGAACTAAAAATCACTTGAACGATCTTTCAATAAATGCACGCATGCAAATGCATTTATAAGCCGCCAATTCAGGCTTTCTCCTCTAAATTTTTGTTTCCTGCACTAAACAACAAAACCACTTTCACTTTTTAACTTTCTGGCTTCTAAACCTTGAGCTGCTCCTTGTCCCAAACCCTAACATAATGGATACTGACACCAGAAATTTTTTAACATGTCATAAAACATTTTCTTTGCATAATTTTACCATAAAATTATTTACCCAATGCTTTTACACTGGGTAAATGATACCAAAGTTCCTCTGTGAGGGGGCTGCCATAGCATTAGAAACTTCAAGTAACAATTACTTACAAAAGCAGACTATCTGTGAAAAACAATTATGACCTAGAAGTAACTTTTAGGGCTGGGACAGACAGGGAGATTCGGGGAGATTGTCTCCTGCGATTAATCGCCAGGCGACAGAATCTCCCCGAATCTCCCTGTCTGTCCCAGCCCTTACTGTACAATTATTCCGGAAAGCAGTTTTATAGCATCTTTATCACTTAGGTTGTAGCTTATTTATACAGAGCTCATTATTTCCCTTTGAACAAATCACCCTGTTTATACAAGAAGAAGAAGTGGGAAAAACTTAGTAAACTTAAATTTTTAAAATGTAATGTTCAAAAAGTCCCATTTATTTTGCTAATTTTTAGCAAATATGTATATAGGCATGTACAATCCCTTTATAGGAAAACAATAAGGCCTGAACAAAAACGTAATAAAATAGCTAATATTTGAGATAAGCTAACAAGACTGGTAGTACCTTTTAGAATGTAGACCCTATGAAAGAGATGACAGAAAATTGCAAATGTAGTCTAATAAGTATGTTTGCTCTTGGTTGGCACATGATCCCAATGCCAAATGTGAGCCAGAGAGAGAGGAAAAACTGTACATCTGAACATTGCAGGTATCTATAAAAATACCCACCCATGTGTTAGGCACTGCTTAATCTAAATAAACCATTTTAATAAAACACTACTTTTCTACTAGTGTATGCCACTGGATCCTTCATCATACTGAAATAAGATATTTTATTAATATAATCCATTATAACAGATGCTGAGAGAAAAATATTGAAGAAAAACTTTTCTGAAACCCTAAATGATCTAAAAAGTTTCTCGTTTCAGTATGATGAAGCTTATATTAAATTTTCATGAGTTCCCCTTTAATAGAAAATTTCCATTCTTAGTACTAAAAGCCTCCCCCCGCTCATTCTATTCACTGTTTTCAAACACAAACCAAGGACACACATACAAGCTAGGTTGCATCAGCCAATGAATGGACAGATATACGTCTTTTACTCTCAAACATATTCCTGTTACAATTAGAAATGCACTATTTCCTGTCAGGTGGTCTCTAAGGGAGCACACAAACCATCACAAAATAGTTTCCCAAAGTATTGCTCCAGCACAATATTTTCAGTTATGTTTATTCCAATTTAATAAGATTCTTTAACAGGTCACTAACTATTATATGAGCGGTTGGTTTAAATGTTCATTCTAAAGTGATTTCCTTTAAAGAATAAAAGCTTACAAAACGTAGGCTAGAAATGCTGCATATTATGTTTGGGGTTCTTTACCAGCCCAAACAACCACAACCCTTTCTTTAGCAGTGGATATCTGTGAATTTGAGTATGACCCCAGTAGCACCCTATCTTCTTTTTCTGCTGATGTTCAGTTACCTGAGCTTATAGACAAACTCAATACATACATCAGGGAAAATAAGTATTGAATACGTCAACATTTTTCTCAGTAAATATATTTCTAATGGGGCTACGGATATGCAATTTACACTGGATGTTGGTATCAAACCAAGTAATCCACCCAATGAAATTAAATAAACTCATAAATTAAATTATGTGTAAGAAAGTAGAATGACACAGGGTATAAGTATTGAACATGCTTGCTGAAATGTATTTTACTTAGCAGAAAAGCCTTTGTTGGTAATGAAGTGCCTCCTGTATGGAGAACCTAGTCACATGCATTGCTAAGGTATGTTGGCCCATTCTTCCACACAAACGGTCTTTAAATCTTAAAATTTCCAGGGGCCTCTTCTGATCTTCAGTTCTTTCCATAGATTTTCAATTGGATTCATGTAATTGACTGGGTCATTCTAGCAACTTTATTTTCTCTCTCTAAAACCTAGAGTTTCCTAGGTTGTATATTTGGGATAATTGTCTTGCTGAAATGTGCACAATTGATTCATCTTCAGAATCCTGGTAGATGGCAGCAGATTCTTATCAAGAATATCCTGGTACATTTCTTCAGTTATATTAAGTCTGCCAGTACCATATGCTGAAAAACAGCCCCAAACCATGACAATCTCACTTCCAAACTTCACTGTTGGTACGTTGTTTTTGGGTTGATGTGCAGTGCCATTTCTCTTCCAAACAGTTTGTAAAATGACATTCAAAGAATTCAAATTCATCTGACCAGACTATATTCTCCCAGATTTTCAGTGGCTTCCCAAATGTTGTGCAGCAAACTTTAAATAAGTTTCAACATGCGATTTCTTCAGCAGTGGAGTCTTGCATAGAGCCCATGTTGCTTGAGTGCATTACTTAAAGGAAAAGTAAATGTTTTTCTTTTTCTTTCTGTAAATTTGTGTCTGTAATATGTGAAGCCCAGCCCCTTAGTTTACTGAGCAGTCCATTTGCTGCTGTTCCACAATAGAGAGGAAGAGGGAGCCAGTGTTTCATTAGTAAGCTAGTTTCCCCAAGCAAAAGGTGCTAAACACACTGCTCTCTGCTATGTCATAGTATGCAAATGATAAACTGGACTAGTCCAAGATATAAGGTCAGCTCAGTAAGCTAAGGGGCGGGGCTTCACTCTGCACCAGGAAGAAGGTGAAACAAGCTGCTGATAACACAGAAACCAGAGCAGACTTGCAGCAGGGACTAAGGTACATTAATTTGAGGGGCTGTTTAGAGCAAATTTAGAGATAGAAAAAAAAAACGTTTACTTGTTCTTGAAACAACTGTATCTGCTAATTCAAGATCTTTCTGAAGCTCTCCACCAGTGATCCTTGGCCTTGTGTGTGTATATTAAATAGAATATAAAGGTCACAATACAAGGCTTTCAGTTCAGAAACCATTGCCTCCAAATGTAGTAATCGGCCCTGTAGCTTGAGCATCTGTGACATGTGAACTTCATTTTATGCTTGATAATTTACAACAACCCTTAAAGGAACAGTTCAGTGTAAAATTAAAAACTGGATAAATAGGCTGTGCAAAATAAAAAATGTTTCCAATATAGTTAGTCAGGGAAAAATGCAAACTATAAAGGCTGGAGTGACTGGATGTCTAATATAATAGCCAGAACACTACTTCCTGCTTTTCAGCTCTTTAAAGGAATCATGTCATGGGAAAACATTTTTTTTCAAAATGCATCAGTTAAAAGTGCTGTTCCATTGCATTGAAATCCATTTCTCAAAAGAGCAAACAGATTTTTTTTACATTTCATTTTGAAATCTGACATGCAGCTAAACATAGTGTCAATTTCCCAGCTGCCCCTGGTCATGTGACTTGTGCTCTGATAAACTTCAATCACTCTTTACTGCAAGTTGGAGTGTTATCACCCCCTCCCTTTCCCCCATCCAGCAGCCTAACAAAAGAACAATGGGAAGGTAACCAGATAACAGCTCCCTAACACAAGAGAACAGCTGCCTGGTATATCTAAGAACAGCACTCAATAGTAAAACCCATGTCCCACTGCGTTCTATTCAGTTACATTGAAAAAGAAAAACAACAGCCTGGCAGAAAGCAGTTCCCTCCTAAAGTGCTGGCACAAATCACATGACCGAGGCAGCTGGGAAATTGACAAGATCGCTAGCCCCATGTCAGATTTCAAAACTGAATATAAAAAAATCTGTTTGCTCTTTTGAGAAATGGATTTCAGTGCAGAAGTCTACTGGAGCAGCAATATTAACTGATGCCTGTAAAAAACAGTTTCCCTTTAACTTTGAGTTAGTCAGCGACTTGAAGGGGGGTCACATGGGACATAACTGTTCAGTGAGTTTGCATTTGCTCCTCAGCATGCAGCTCAGATTCAAAAGCAACAGTTATGGCCCGTGTAGCCTTCCCTCAAGTCACTGATTGGTTACTGCCTGGTCACCAGGGTAACCAGTCAGTGGAAAACAAGAGAGCTGCAAAGCAGGAAGTTGGATTCTGGCCATTATGCTAGACATCCAGTCACTACAGCCTTTATACATTACATTTTTGCTCAACTGCCTATCAATTTACCCAGTTTTTATTTTTATACTGAACAATTTAAAGGAGAAGGAAAGTCAAAACATAAATAGCCTTTTAAGTAAAGTCTTTGGCACATAGAACTTAGAGAGTTTGCATTCTTTTCTCCCTGGTCTGAAGTTTAAGCAGTGACGATCTCCCAGGACAGCAGAGCATGACTTTGGTGACGTCACTGTTATCACAGGCATCTTCCGCTCTGCTGCCAGAGGCAGCCTGGATGCGCATTAGGCAGAAGTTACTTGTATTGTGCACGTACTCTGGGCGCAGCCTTACTCCCACTGTTGATGACGCTCATGCAAATGCAGCTCCGTGGGTCAATTGGTTTTTTGGCGCATGCGCAATAGGAAGAAAGAGGCAAAGGAAGCTGTCGCTACATAACAAACATGGCGCCTGCCTGAATATTTAAACTATGCGCACAAGGACATGGATTTTAGATCTTACTGACATATGCGCGTTTTTATCCTAGCGATTCAGGAGGTCTTGAGGAGAACAACACAAGGAGAAAGGTTTTGTTTTGTTCCTTAACTTCTCCTTTAAGTTTAGATTCTTATCACTTGCCCAAATCATACAGAGTATGTGCATTTCACAGACACAAAATCCATAACATGGATACCCTGTGACCCATTTTGAAGGCCTGAATCATTACAGTTATAGACATTCTGAATTTTTTTTTAGGGATTATCCACTGAAACAGTGTTTAGTGAGCTACAGTCTCAAAATTGGATTCAGACTTGGGCGCTATTCTACAAAGCTGTTGTATGTTCTCCCAAACCTATCACTAGGGGTTGATAAGCTGCTTCTTCTATTTGCATACTACCTACCCCAGGGACAGCTTCCTCCAGGGTAGAGACCTGCAGCAGGTCAGGTACCCACAGAATACCATCAAAACGGTCTGGTTTCAAGTAGAGATATCCAGATCAGTGAAGTGGTCCACAGGTACCTTGCCTGTGTATCAAGTTCAGCTTAGGGTCTGAACTGGATATCTGCCCAACTGGACTTGTGCAGGGTCCTCTTCTTCAGAAGTTATAAGGCTCTGTGAAGATTTTCCATGCAGTGCCTGGGCTGCTCTGGGTGAGCACATGGTAGTAGTTTGGCGTTAATAATCACTAATTATACCATAAGTACTCATGTTTTAAGAGATATGATTGCAAGTTTTCACCTACCCACAGACTATAATATAAAAATAGACTAAATATGGCAGGGACATTTGTGTACATTTATACATATAAATATTTTGCCTATTGCTTTAATCATGAAAAATCTATTGCTGAAGCTTCTACATCTATCATAGATCAGATTTTTCTGAACATATTAATACACTATTATAATAGTGAATGGACAGAGAAGATTTAGAAGTTGTTTGAATTCCTAAACTTGAGACCTACTTTTTAATACAAGACTATGCCCCTCCCAAAGATTAGTTATATTTTAATAACAATTCATATACTGTAACAATGAAAAAAGAAAAAGCCACTTTTTATTTGTAGTGGTCTGTGCTCTGTAAAAGCACAAAATATGGGTTTCCGAATCTTTCTAAAGATTCTTTCCACCAACAACAATTACAATGGATAAACATGCATTATGTTTGCCCTACGAACTAAATGCAAAGTAAACATTTCCAGTAGTGATGTTCGTTCATTGGTCCAACCCAGTGAACCATCATCAAACACACCATCTCCAATGTCTCCAAAGGTGGACAGGGCAATGTATAATAATAAGCAATGGCCAAGCAAAGAAAGAGCACGCTGAGCTTGTGGGATGGGCGGGGCCATGGACAAAATTTGTCCCAGCACCCACCAAATAGGGCAGCCAGTGCTGAGTCAAGTCACTGTGAATTCATAGTACACATGGGTGACTTGTTGCAGTAGCAATTCAACGTGGAACGGTTCTTAAAGGGTTCGGTTTTGCCATATGGTCCTGCAGTGGGATTTTGGCATTCTGGTCAGATTTGCGGGTTTTAGCTACATTGCATATACATTAGCTATATTTTACACCACAAAACTTTTTCTAAAACTATGACTATGAAGATTTTCATTCAACGAGGTCGTGCTATATCTCATATAAGTAATTCATAAAACAACTGGACTTGCTGAGAAATTTTTAACGAAGACTTTCACCGCTCGGCTGAGCAGCTTCTTCAGTTCTTCAAAAACTTTTTTTCCTGCCCCGCCCACAATTGAAGTCAAATCTGTGTTGCTGCAACAGCACTTCCTGTAGTAGTAGTCAGTAGGTTGCGGAGAGGGCAACTGAGGGTTGGGTAACACAGGCTGCAGGTTTCAGAAACTGTTTTGGTGCGGGACTTCATTTCAAAAGTTATTTTGGTGCAGGACTTTACCGCATGGTGTTATTCACTGAGGTGACTGGAGGTTCATATGCATTGTGTGGTGATTACAAATGTAAGAATTGGTTTAACTACAACAGATTAGACAAGAAAAAGACCATTGACTGAGATACTTATGGGAACATGTAATTCACCAATTATCTTAGGATCCCATGACAGCTAATCATGAGCAGCAGGACCTGTAGTTGAGGGAACACAATGCCATACACCACAGATATCCAGTCTGCAGGCGGGAGAGCCCTACAAGCTACATGGAAAGCAAAGGACCATGATGTAGGTGACAGAAACTACGCGTTTTTTCCCAACAAGTATGCACAGAAGTTCACCAGTGCATCCGCCCATGGCAACCAATGGATTTTGATTAGCAATGGGGACCATGTGATTAGTGCACTCGCATGCTACTGTAGTACAGCCATATGCCCTGTCATAATAAAATCTATTACACCGCTCCGCTAGTCACACGGGGAAAGCCGAACAAACTGCGGGCACAAGCTCAAACACTGGCTGCACTAAGCACAGCTAATGGGCACACGGGCAGCGATGGAAAGATACAGGTACTCACTTCTGACAGCGGTGACTGGGGAGGCTGTTGGGAGACAGGGAATCCCCGCAGCTTTCACCTCTCCGTTCTCCTCTCCGCCCCCTTCCCGCCGCCTCTTCTTCTCCTTGTTCCCCTTCTCCCTGGGTTTTGTCGGCTTGTCAGTCTGTACGGGATTGCCAAGACACAGGCTGCTGCTGCTGGCCCCCTGTGCAAAGCTCCATGTTAGGGAACTGCTATGGCCCGTTCCACCTTTACTATTCCCGCCGCCTCCTCCTCCTCCTTCGCCATTCACACGCTTCGGCTTCAAACATTTATCATCAGTCCGAATTTTTTTGGGCGGATGCAGATTACAGGATGTAGCGGAAGAAAGCAACGAAGAAGACTGGACTACAATAACGTCTCTGGGTTTCGGAGGCTGCTCCTGTTTTTCGGCTGGCGCAGCACCTATATTACTCCACAGCTCCGCCATTTTGGGCTCCTGCTATGCCCAGACTCTACCGCTGAGCTGCCAAAGAGTAGTGGGCGGGATCAATGAACTAGCCAATGCCATGGCAAGTTTGGAGCTCTGTAAGATCAGCAGTAGCCAATGATCGTTCAGCTACGGTAGGGCAGTGAAATTACGTAGACTAGAAGTCGGAAAGACGCAAGAGAATGGGGTCCATTTTGTTAGTGTTGCTGCGGGTGGCAGGTGTGAGGGGAACGTTCAATACGGCCTGAGAGGAAGATGGTGGAGGGCGTGCCTAGATAGGGGGTGTGATGGTTTTTGAGCAAGAGATACAGTGAAAGTTTACAACGTGCAACTTTAACGAGTGTTGGGGTATATTTTTGGTGTTTTCGCGCCAGTATCCGATAACACACTGCTGCCTCGGGACAATAGGGACGGCACCGGTTGGAGCACCCTCTGCAGCAACGAGTTCATCGTCAGTCCTTAGGACCATGGATTTGGCAGATTGGCATGGTCTAATACACAATGCGTGTTTGCGGTGCCCGAATGCTTTCCTTTAGTGTCGTGTGTCTGATTTATTACAACTCGCGGCTTGTTCTGATGCAGCCGGTTATTTAATGCGCTACTCTGTGGTGCCGTGTGGGCAGCGGAATGCTGAGCTTCAGTCATAGAAATGGAAGTTGGAGAAGGGAATTGACTTGTCAGGATAATTTGGTCTCGATAAAATTGAGGATGAGGTGGCCATAGACATGACTATTTGCAGCGCTCTTATGGGAGCCAATTGTATATATCTTGGATAATGCATTACCCTACTGTAATTTATAAAGCTAATATTATTCACAGAGGAGTGATGTGGGCAGGATCACTGGAACTAGCCAATGCCATGGCAAGGTTGGATTTCTGTAAGATCAGCAGTAGAAAATGATCGTTCAGCTACAATGTGGCAGTAAAAGTATGCAGGCTAGAAGTCAGAAAGACACATGGGGACTGGTCCATTTTGTTTGTATTTCTGTGGGCAGTAGGTGTGAGGGGAATGTTTGTTTGTTGCCAGAGTGTTATGGTTTTTAAGAAAGTGATGTCGAAAATGGTCAAAGTTTAGAATGTGCAACTTTAACAAGTATCTAACACAAGTAACTCAAAACAACTGGACCTGCTGAGAAATTTTATTGTTTCTCTGCTCATCTGAGCAGCTTCTTCAGTTCAACTGACTGGTGTAGGGGAGTTCTCGGCATATAGACTCTTCCAACAATCCAATCACAATGGCACATTGTAACTCTTCAGAGGTGACATCTGAAATTCACAGTGGTGTTGATTCTGTTAAGTTACTGTGATCGGATTACCAATGTGTCATGCAACTCCTAGACATGGGTGTTACTTGTGAGAGTTGCATGAATGGGTGTGTGAATAGTTCTGAAACTGCTGGGGTACAGATGTTAGAACAGCATTGTATGTAGCAGACAGATGGTGTAGAAGCCTCTATTCAGGGATGGTTTCTCCACCTTAACATGAATCACCTTTTTCAAACCAGCGGTCTTCTTTATCCAAAATTTGGACATTGCTATCTTCAAGAGTCTGCTTTTTTTTTAGGCCTTAGCCGAGTCTTGTCCTGTACAGTTCGCCCCTCCTATGCTGATCCATTCGCTTACTTAGCAGTTGTTTTGTCTCCCCAATGTATAGATAAGTGCACTCATTGCTACACTGGACTGTGTATACCACATGACTTTGTTGGATCCTATGGGTGTTTTTGTCTGTGTGTTGCTAGGTTTTAAAAACACAGGGACATGGTGTTTGTTGAAAATCCTCCTGAGTTTCTCCTACACTCCAGATAGATATGGGATCACTATGTTTCGCTTACTATGTGTCTGCAGGCGATTATTTCTTTTGATGTTCCTGTTGGGCTTGGTTGCTGCTGTTTTGATAAAGGCCCAATCTCTGTAGCCACGCGCTTTTAAAGCTCCTCTGAGATATTTATGCTCCTTGGACTCTGTATCAGTTGCCACACATTCCGCCCTGTGGTGCAGAGATCTAATGACACCCAGTTTGTGTTCCAGTGGATGGTGGGAATCGAACAACAGATATTGATCCGTATGAGTGGATTTTCTGTATACTTCCGTTTTCAAGTTACCCCCCTCTTGGATGCATATCAGACAGTCCAAAAAGGAAAGTTTGTTCTCATGGACATCTTCCCTTGTGAACTTGATGTTATTGTCCACTGAATTAATGTGTTCTGTAAAGACCGCCACTTCATTGGATCTGATTTTAACCCAAGTGTCATCCACATATCTGAACCATTGACTCAGTGTAGTTCCCTGGAAAGTAAGTAAAAGGGGCCTTCGACACCACCTGTCTGCTACATACAATGCTGTTTTAACATCTGTACCCCGGCTGTTTCAGAACTATACACACATCCATTCATGCAACTCTCACAAGGAACACCTGTGTCTAGGTGTCTAGCCAGATGTTGATCAGGCAGGGTTAAATATCCCTTCGGATTGAGACCTGTCTGTACACCTTTAATTATGATCCGATGGTTGGGCCCTTGGGCTCATGATCAGATCAGCTGAATATCGCCTATATCTGGGCGAGATCCACTCATTTGGCAACATGCCAAAAGAACGTATCTCTCTGTTTATGGCCACCTTTAGTCTTTTGCCACCAGTTTCAGATGGTACACTGATACCTTAGGTCTTAAGGGAAGGCTGGCTCACCCTTTGCAACAAGAAGTTGTCGGTTCTCAGCACTATGGATTGGGCATAACCTAGCAAAATAATTGTATGCGGTGTCGGATTGTTTGATATTCAGCAGCGAAGTGTGCAACGCGTTCCATTAGTGCAGCTCCTAGCTTCTGATTGTTCCATTCCAATGCATCTGCAGCCAGGAATAGGGCACTACTCTGTGGTGCAGTGTGGGCAGCAGGATAAGCTTCATTCATAGAAGTTGGAGAAGTGAACTGACATATACAAAGAAACCTAGTAGGAGTTGACTATTGCTTTGTACTGTAGTTTCTCTGTACACATAATGGTAGTGGTGGGTCTATAGATTTCTATTCCAGGCAGGGCGTTGTGTGAAAGGAGTTTGTGCATTAATCTGTATTTGCATGGTACTTCTCCAGTTTCTTTCCCAGGATAATTGGCTCTTGATAAAATCGAGGATAAGGTGGCCATAGCCATGACCATTTTTGCAGCCATATACGCCAAACCATTGTATATAATTCAATATTTTGAAAGTTAATGTGTTAAGAGAACTGGATTCTTGGAAATAGCTGGACAGATTTAACATCCATGTAAATATTCAAGTTGGGAGCTTAATACCTTGTCTTACAGTCACTCCAGCCTTTATACATTACATTTTTGCCTAACTAACTATATTGAAAACATGTTTTATTTTGCACAGCCTATATATTTACCCAGTTTTTACTTTTATACTGAACAATTCCTTTAATAAATTAACTTAATTTCTGCTAAGACCTGTGAGTGCAACTTACAACCAATACTTTTTTTTTGTGGTTGACACCCAGGCAGAATTTACTTGAGTAGCGTGAGTATATTTCACGATTCTGCCATTTCAGGAGGATTCTAATCCAAAAGATTGCATGACTGACACAAATAAGTAAAAAAAAATTAACTGCATACTCTATTCTTTTCCCAATATACATATGCAAATTAGGGTTCATTTGTTTGGGGGTATAGTTTTCCTTCAATAAAGGCTTTTTATTTGGATCAATGTCTAAATTCTGTCCAAATCCTTTGCAGTCAGTCTGATTCCTGCATTATATGTGCAGAGCTCTGTTTAGTTTGTTCTAAGACCTTGGTACCGAGAGCTTTTTTTGTCCCACAGTTGGTCCATGACTCACAGTTGTATTGTGTGCACTAAGATAAGTGTCACAATTCACACTAAAAAAGACTAAAAGAAAGAAAGGATACCAGCATCTGAAAGCAAAAATTGTGGACATGTTTGCTTTAATAAATATGCAAATGCAGTTTGCATGTATAAAAATTAGAAGTGCAGTCTCACAAGACGAATAAATTCATACTTCTGTAAATTGTCTCAATATAAATATATAATTGTTCTTTAATATTATTATGCTTATTTGGAGTATCCTTAATCAATTAAAGTTTCCACATTTAGGCCTAATGTCACATGACATGTTTTATCATGACTTTCTAAAGAAAACTACGAGACAGGCATACTTTCAAGACTTTAGCTGTGCCATTAGTAGCCCAACAATAAAACTACCTAAGGAGGGCACTAGTCAAGTCAGGTTGTTGTGAGATTCCACACTGTTCAACTGCAGAGTGACGGCAAGTGCAATATCTGGAGTGGGAGGTTTGTTACCATCCAAAGGATATCAGGTCCTGGGGTTGGCACTATTTCAATACTGAAATTATTATACATATATATATTTACAGACCAGGGAAACTAAAACCACTCCATGTGGTGGTCCATTATGTGCACTGGTAATCTACTTATTGACCTCGCAAGGACCAAACACAGAGTTTTGTTTCCCAGTTTAGCTCAAGAAATAACAAAACAAAGTGCTTTATGTGATTAAAGGGAATGTCAACCCCCCCAAAATATTTTTTTTTTGCCTAATAAAAGAAAATATAATTCTAAGCAACTTTGCAATATACATTCATTACATTTTCTCTACTGGGTTTAAGTTATTTGTGAATGCAATGCTACTGAAAGCAGAGTTTGTCTGCCCTGGTGGCTCAAATGGTTGATACAATAAAAGACAGGTCAGCTGATTAACAGGCCTGTCTTTGCTGGGGAACCAAGGCTTTTGTAAAATTGTTTAAAGGAAAAGTAAATGTTTTTCTATCTGTAAATTTGCTCTAAACAGCCCCCCAGATTAATGTACCTTAGTCCCTGCTGCAAGTCTGCTCTGGTTTCTGTGTTATCAGCAGCTTGTTTCCCCTTCTTCCTGGTGCAGAGTGAAGCCCAGCCCCTTAGTTTACTGAGCTGTCCATTTGCTGCTGTTCCACAATAGAGAGGAAGAGGGAGCCAGTGTGTGCATTAGTAAGCTAGTTTCCCCAAGCAAAAGCTGCTACACACACTGCTCTCTGCTATGTCATAGCATGCAAATGATCTTCTGGACTAGTCCAAGATATAAGGTCAGCTCAGAAAGCTAAGGGGCTGGGCTTCACTCTGCACCAGGAAGAAGGTGAAACAAGCTGCTGATAACACAGAAACCAGAGCAGACTTGCAGCAGGGACTAAGTTACATTAATTTGAGGGTCTGTTTAGAGCAAATTTAGAGATAGAAAAAAAAAACGTTTACTTGTTCTTTAAAAGGTAACAACCAGGAGTTAAGCAAATGCTTCTTTCAATATCAATTGTTTTTACAAGCAACTTTAAAAGTACTGAACATTTATATTAAATGTATAATGGATAGTGATGGGCGAATCTCCCGAGATTCGCTTCGCCGAAAAACGTCGCGCAACTCGTTTTTTCGGCGAATTTTCACCAAGCGAAATTTCGCTGGTGATTCGCGAATTTATTCGCCAGCGGCGAATCGCGGGAATTCGCCGCGAATTCGGCCCTGGCGAATAAATTCGCCCATCACTAATAATGGAAAGTCGCTTAGAACTAGGTTTTTTTTTTTATTTGGCAAATTTTTATTTTGGGGTTGACTTGCCCTTTAAACCCATAAGCAAAAAGAATGATCAACACAAGCCCTATTTATTGCACGAATGTCGAATAAGGGGGTATACTGTCCCATTAACACATAACCTCCCATGAAAATCAAAGGGAATTAGGCGATAGCCTTTGGGACAGCAAATCATCAAAAACACAGAAGGGCTGTTTGGAGTGCTAATTAATTGTGTTGGTATACCATACTCACTGGCATTCCAAATGAATAGAATGGGAAGCAATTCATGCTTATTTTAAGTTTTCCTTGGAAAGTCACATGGATTTTACACATTTGATACTGGCCATAACTCATCTTATGTGTTTCTTTTTTCCAACATATTGATTTTATTTTGTGGTAAGTGTAAATTACTGGGAATTCTAAGCAGGCATGCTGTGCTAAAAACTACTTCCCAAAGCACATCTCACCCTCCTGTTTTGTGCAGAGATACCAACCCACCATGATTCCAAATGAAGGAGCAATAAACACTGAAATAAAAATATTTGCCAGCTTTCAAAAACCTGCATTTGATTTTTGTTGACAAAATAAAAACCTGAGCACCATTACTTTGCCTACGGCAAGTTACCAGTGTTTAGTACAAAGGAATGATTGTGTGACATTTATAAATGAGACAAAGGAAATGCAATTATTAGTACTCAAGAGTCTCTGATTTATGTTATTATTCCATTCCCTCAGCAACCAAGTGGCATGTGAGTGT
>CM044435.1:69714888-69745604 GCA_024363595.1 Xenopus borealis | reverse complement strand
TATATAGTCTTTGCATATTTTCCATTTGCCATAAACACTGATGAATACTACAGCAGGCCTATGATCATATTACCACCATTAATTGAAGCCTGTGATACTGTGGATGGGAACATGCACATTAGTCTTTTGTGCTGCAGTACATTATATATAGTTATATTTCTATAAAAGACAGTAATTCTATTAAGCCCACATAGAATCTCTAGCATTGCTTTTGTGTATATGAGTCTGAACACACTTCCTTACCCTCCACCAGCCCAGTGTTACCACTAACTACCGGGCTCAGCATTTGGATTTAGAATTACGGGTAATAGCCAAAGTGAACATTTCCAGATGATGGCGCCAGTGCCTGCCATAGTGGAAGAGTTTCACATTTCATTGTCCACCATGATGATGGGTTATAGGGCCTTGCAATGCACACATAAGCTACAGTACTATTTATGTTTGGACTACAGACTATTAAAGCAGTGCAATGCTCGAACACAACATAATGCAGTGATGTGGCACTATGGATGCTGATGGCCCCACCCTTGGAGCTATTGCAATACTATGACAGTTGGATCCTTCTAAGCAATACATTACAATTGCTATTTTATAGGAAAAGTATCGGTATAACTTTAACAGTTATGCATATGACCATTTCTTATTGTATGCACATTTATATATCCACAACAAACAAACATTTTGACCTACCGCTATACCAAGCAAGTATTCACCTTCTTAGCATGGCAGGTTCTGGGATCACATTAGTACTTTAAAGGAGAATTCAACCCCTTAAAAAAACGCTACCCCCTACAATACAGACCCCCCCTCCCTCCTCCCCCCAGCCTACCTGCTACCCTGGGTAAATGTCCCTTACTTTTTACTTACCCCTAGGTGCAGATTCACAGCAGCCATCTTCTTCTCTTAGGAAATCTTCAGGAAGAGAGCAGCGTATCGGCGAATGCACAGTTGGAACAATTTTCTGGTTCGCAATAAGCAAAGATTTCCAAAGAGAAGAAGATGGCAGCCGTGCCCTGAATCTGCACTGAGGGGTACGTAAAAAGTTGGGTATTTTTTAATAAGGGGATGAATTCTCCTTTATGTTTTTGGTCATCTACCTTAGAAAACAAGGGGGTATCGTGGGACAATTTTATGAAAGGTTTCAATAATGTCACTTTAAAGTGAAGAACAAAAGAATATGACCAAAATCTTTGTTCACAGATGATTATTTTTCTTGATATTGTTCACATTTGAATGCAACAATTAGGGATTCAGCTTTACAATTAAAATAACCCTAATACTTACCAGTCCCTCCTTTGAACTTTTGCGTAGTAAATGCAAATGTAAATTCGAAGCAACTTTCCAAAATACATTAGTTAAACATTTTTTGTGGTTTTAAAGTCATTTTTAATTGCTATTAAAATTCAGTGTCCTTTCTCTGCAAACCTGCCTCTGAAACAATGTTTGAAGCCAGATGATAAACAGATCTCAAGGAGAATCAACTCGTTACTTTGTTTTAAGAGTCAGACCCAGAAAATGATAAACTAATGCTTCTTGCAATTCTATTTACATAAAAATTGTCAATATTCTCCTTATACAACTAAAAATACTAAGTGGCAAAGAAAACATTTGCACATAGAGATCTGCTGTAGCACAACTCAACTTACTTTTTTCAGCTTTGGGGTGTTTTGGGCTCGGCGAGTCATGTTTAGCAATTGACATAGGTAATACTTTCCTAGTTGACGGGTTTTCAACTGCCGAAGCAGCAGATACAGTGGCACTTGCGGTTGATATGTTAGACAAACTTTTTGTCATCGATCCATAAGAATTTCCCTCCTCTATGTCAGAGTCATCAGAGTGCAGAGGGTTAGTAAAGGACAGAGGGGCTTGGAGTGAAAGAGTACTGCATTCATCACTCTGACTTTGGGTTGGACATGACAGAACAGTGCTAGTACTTCCAGAACAACAAGGGCACAAAGCTAAAGGATTCTCAGCAGTGGAAGACACATTTTTACACATCCCAGAAGATACTGAAAGTCCTTTTTCCAGTGGCAAATGGTCTGGTCTTGAGGGCCGATCAGAGTCTCTTTGATGTGAAACCCCTTGTAAGGGTTTTGATGGTTTAGAACTTGTACAATCAGTGCAGATGTTTGAAGACAAGCCCACAATAGACTCCAAAGAGCCAGATGCTGGAATTTTTGAAGACTGATCAATTGCATAGGAGGAGGCAGATTTCATTTTGATGCCAAATCCCCTTTGCAAACCTGCGCTCGCCTCAAAACTTATAGGGCTCTCTTGGAGAGGTACTTTCTTTATTTCAAAACTCAGTTTGCGCTCAAGTTTCATCTCTACAGCAGGTTCATTCTTTCCAATCAGTTCTCCAGATTTGCTATAATTTTCATTCATATCTGTTGGATTATTCAATGACAGCATGTGTAGAACTGGTTTTGGATGATAGCGATCGCTGTCTTGCCATACAGTAGTGACCGTTGGGTAGGCAGAAGGTGGCGATGGTGTCAAAATGGGAGGTACAGGATGGGGTTCAGGGGGCTGCAGGATTTCTTCCTTCACATCTCCTTCTACAAGGCAACTGAAACACATTTATACCATAGATTACAATTTTATTTAATACAAAGTCATGTGAGTCGATATTTTTTCATGATAAATATACTAACATTTATCGGTCATGATGTTTGAAAGGATACCTTAGGCATTGTGACTCATTGTAAAATCTGTGGTGTTGGCGAATAGATAACTGCAGTGGAAGGGCCAATGGATGACACAGTAGAACCAACTGTAGTAGTTTATTACTAGTACCGATAATACTGTTGGTAAATCATTGCTTAGAATAGCAATCTGTTGCTACTTAGTCTTTTATGCCATCATAACTTATTTAGCACTTTAGTATTTTATACAGTATTCTATTATTAGTAATAGGTCTTCCATCAGTTTTTTTTTTTAATTATTTGTCTTCCTATTCTGCCTCTTTCAAGCTTTTAGATGGGGGTTACTGCAACCCTAGCAACCAGATAGCTGCTGAAATCCCAAACTGGAGAGCTGCTGAATAAAGCAGCTAAATCATTCAAACCAAACCACAAAAGTAGAAAACAAAGACCAACTGCCAACTGTCTCAGAATATTATCTACCTCATACCAAAACATAATTTAAGGCAGAACTAGCCACCTAAAACAAATATTTGCAAGATCTATTTTAAGGTTCACAATGAGCCTTTTATTTCATTTATTTAAGTTAGAATTGCAACATCTGGTGTGAAAAGGTAGCGACTTCATCCTTTCTCTTGTGGCCAGTGCCACATGATATCGATTCTCACCTGCATATAAACACGCAAGATTAGTTTGATTATGTGATACAATTAAGCCTATCATATCAACAAAGCAAATCCAAAGTCAGTAGATAAAACTGTCTGATCACCCCAGTATGATTCAATTTCATTTGTTTCAAAGCCACCAATGAGCAAAGATGATTAATAAAATAGATTAACTAATACAATTTCACATATTTTTTTATGTGGCATTAGCTGGGTAAACTCTGAAGGAATGATATCTCTCTCCCTGAATTCTCTATAAAACAAAGCAAATGCGGAGAATAACAGGAACTGTGTTCAGTGCGACTGGAAAGTTATTATATGTGCACGTGTGCAGATAAGCGTGGGTACATAATAAAAAACAATAATGAATATACAGACAGCAGGCAACATCCTGTAGCAACAACCACAGCAAAAAGTACTATTTGTATTCATTTACTCTGTTTCTGCTGAAGTTGTAAAAAGAATTTCACTTTTTGTTATACAGTGGCTGGCCTGCTTTAAACCAATGCAAACGATTTGTCACTTATTCCTATAGGTCCTGGGAGAAAATTCACCTTGTATGGGATTCAGAAAACAGACAAAGACAGACAGAGTTGTAACAATTAAAGAAGAAACACTGAACAGAGCCATGTCATTGTGCACCAGGTCACACCATCAAAGAGCCTCTTAACCTCTTTCGATCAAGACAAGCTGCAGTATATGTGGCAGCAATGAACAGTCTCAGTAAAGTGGGGATAGCGACAGCATTAAGCGTAAGTCACACCATACATGGAACAATGTCACCCCAGTCCCATACTACAAAATGTACTGCAGCACAAAAGACTGAATTGAGAAAGCCTAATCGAGATTGCTGGCAAGCACCCAAGGAAAAACCCTCAAGTCATTCTCAATTCTTCTCAGCACTACAGTGTGGGGTTCTAACATCAAATTAAACTGCTGGAGCCAAAGCCACGGAATGCAGCAGATATGCCAAAAATAGACAACGCTTAACTTTCTTCCAGTAAGCTAAAATAGAAACATTGAAGCATTGATAAGAAAGCTGTGACAATATGCTGCCATCCTGACCTTTTCTGAGTACATATTCCATGTCTGAACAACTGTAATAGTCCATGTACAAGAGGATATGGTAATCCTCTGGCTCAATAAACTATTATGGATATGAATTGTTCTTTTATTACTGTACACAAAACTGAAATATCCTTATAGAAAGCATAAAGCAGAAATTGTCATTACCTACTTAGAAGTCGATATATGGAGCAGTGTAAGCCTTAATGTTATTAAAATACATTTAATTATTACCAAACTCAATAGAACAATCAGCATGACTAAATTACTCTCCTACTTTTACAGAGAATCAGTTAAAAAAACAAGGAACTGTTTAAAAGTAGGAAGCTATGGGGAAGGCATTAGGAATTTCAGACCTATCTGGAAAACAGATATCCAGATTTTGAATCCCATACTTGTGGGAAGACCAAATAATTTTAGGTACTATGGTTCATGTCCCAATAAAGCCATTTATATACAAGGATGTAGGCTTTGTAGACCAATATATACTTATATTGAAGTTTCAACCTTATTTTGCATAAATCTTGGTATAATATGAAAGCAAAAAATAAAATAGAACCTATTGAGCAGCGTTGTACTATCTCAGCTGATACCATTATTGGATATACCTATTACTAACTTCTAAGTTCAGTTTATTATTTGGATAGTTTGCAATTTATTGTAGGAGTTCAATGTGTAAAACCTTCGGCAAAACATAACTGACCTACGGATTCTTGGGGGTTTTGGAGGTGGAGAGTCTGTTTTTTCATTCTCTGAAGGTATATTATCATCAATGTTGTTGTCCTCCTGCAAAAGTAATTGCACTTTAGTGTACTGCATAATCATCCTTCTTCTACAGAACAAACTGCATAAATCCAACACTTTCTCTTTAATCCACCCTTATTATATATAATATTACCTTTGCTTACTGCCCTATTGACAAATAAGTTTTAAATGTCACCCTTTTACTGTTCCAGATTTAGCCTATGATACATTGATGGAGCTCTTTTTTGCAATTCTTATACATATCAGAATATTAAGACCAATGCACACAGAATATTAAGACCAATGCACATAAGATGTGCCCACCCTGGATGTTCTAACAGGAAAGTTCCATAAAGATTTTGTTGCCAGAGGTACCTTATTTTTAAAAAGTTCACGTAACAATATAAACATTGTCTTTCAAATGCGCCTGCATTCACAAACCAGAACTTGATTTAGTGATAATCATATTTTAATAAATTAATTGTGCAGATGTAGAGCAATGCTTCCCAAACTTGGGCAAAGGCATGCTTAGTGGTGCCTAATTCAAATTGTCATTACCAGTACCACACAGGCAAATAAGCCTGATTATATTGCTGTGAGGAAGAAGTGGTTACTGTGGGCACAGCAGCACCAGCAGGACAAGATAAGGGCACCAGGAATCCTAACAAGTTTGAAAATAAAGAACTATACATGACTTATAATTGCAAGCCAAGGCAATAGTTAGTTTGGAAAATGAGCAACTCTGTAGCCCATCAAAGTTGGCAAAATTCAGTGGCAGATTTCACATGATAAAGTTAGGCTTAATGAAAACAGATACTTTAGTCAGAGTTTAACCCCATTGCACACCAATTAGTTGCTAAGGGTATAGGTGATGCACTGCATCAAAATATGTAATGCAATGGCCATTGATTAGCAATACAAGGGGGATTGCACTGCCCTTTAGGACTTTATTAAACCAAAAACCACGCCATCAATAGTTTCCATGGTCTCATTTTCATACATCAAAACACATACCAGGCCATCAACAATTTTCTCAGTCTCATTTTCATACACTTCCAACTGCTTCTGAAATAGCTGAGCTATGGCACGGTGCACCAACTCATACTGCTCCTGTAAAGCAATGATATCATTTAGAAGGAATGAAAATATACTTTATTATATTCATGTCAAGCAACATGAATACAAAAGGGTAGAAATTCAATATGTAGACAAACAGATAAAAAACCAAGCTTTTGGAAAAGCCATGTTAAATCATGGACATTAATATTGAGGAAACATTTTTAATCATGTCATTTTTAACGTCTGCCTGCAAGCTGCCACATTTCCAGGTTCTTAAAAAAGTTTAACCCTAACATAAGAGATTTTACAATAACTAAGTGCCTGCCCTTGTTTCTTTCCTTATGTCCTTTACATTGTATAAATAAATTTTTTTAGTACATCCATACATTCACTATGTATAGCACCCACTTCACACAAAGAATATTCATCATTAGAATGTAAGAAGTTAAACACAAATCAGTGTTTTAAATATTTTTATCACTTAACTGTGTACCTTTGTCTGAACTGCTGAATGCCGTTGGGTCCTCATTTCTTGAATTAAACTGTATACATTGAACTCTTCTGGTATTTTCTAAAGAAAGATTGAAAACACTAAACAATGTGTGATCATATTTATTTTCAACATCAAGGAAGTCTGTTATAAAAGCGAAAAGACTTACACCGGCTTTCAGCAAGTTCCACGTGTAATCTATCGCACAAATTGCTCCAGTCCGTCCACATCCGGCACTATTAAAGTGAAATTCAAGACATTAGCTCCTGTAACACTTAATATTCATTTGCCTTCAAAGGCAGTGTCACTCCTTGCTAAAGTAAGCTACATCTGCTAGGGCTAGACTTTAATTTTATATTTATACTTATATTTACACACATACCTACATACATATATACATACATATATACATATATATATATGTATTTAATTGTGCATGAATAACCGACGTGACGTTTCAGTCCACACATGAGGAAGGTCCCTGTGTGGACCGAAACGTCACGTTGGCTATTCATGCACAAATAAATACTTTATTTTTGATGCACAAACATCCCAGAGTTGCTGGTCCTTTTTTTTTTTTTTAATATATGATCCTGTTACCGTGCACCAGGGGCTAAACCACAAGAAGCAGGGTGCTGCCCTTTCGGAAATATATATATATATATCACAAAAATAACTACAATATAACAACAAGCTCAGCATGTATGTATGTATGTATGTATGTATGTATGTATATATATATATATATATATATATATTTATCTCCACTTAAAATGTCACTTACCTGCAATGTATACATAGAGGTACATCATCATGGACCTGGAAATGTCTCATTAAGCCAATCATATCCAGAATAGAATCAAATGAGGATGGAACATCATGGTCTGGCCAGTTCACATAATGAAACTGATGAATTGTACGTGTTTCCTGAGAAGAAATGAAGGGAACAGTGTGGCAAAGTGGCAACTAATCCTGTGAGCAAGATAAATGCTGTTATTATATAGTTATAAGCACAAGACTAAAAAGATGATGATAGAATGATTCTATAAAGCAGGGCAGGGATTCTTAATCTACAAGGATGCACCATGAAATATATCTTCATGCGGTTTAGAAATTATTCAATGACAGATTTTCCTTAAGCGGAACCTATGGTAAATGTTGTGTAATAGGAATCTTTTTCAGTCTTTCATTAGGCACAACATATTTAACAACTTACACTTACTGATTTCAAAACAGTATGTCAGTATCAACTCCAGAGTATTTCTTTTTCTGTAAAGTCATTAAAAAGCAGGGACAGCACCCATATTGTAATTCACTTTTTTTTTTGTTAAAAAAAGGTTTTAAAACTTATTACACTTACATAAAAAGAATTACACTCCATGTAAATGGCTGCTTACACAGAAAGAGGGTCAGGCCACTGTCCACTATAACCTCTTACTGGCCCTATGGGCAAAAAATTTGTATTTTTTGTGCAACACCAACCCATATGAGCAGAAACCATCATTTATGGAAACTGACAAAACTATTTGTGCAGAGAGATGAATGGCTCAGAATAGGTACCAAACTGTGTTTTTTCAGACAAATATCTAAGTGCCAGCTGGCCTCAAAAGTGTGGCTTAAACAGAAAATTGGGTCTAGCCACAAAATATATGTGGGTGGGGGAAATCAAAAGCAAGAGAACCACATCTCTATCTACTCAAAATGTATTTGAAACACATTTTAAGCATCTTCTACATTTCATTGGATTTATTTTAATGCAGTTCACTTTTAAGGATCTCACCAATGAATTACGTGAATACAGTGTATGTATAAAACCAGTTACTGTGTGATTCTAATCAATTGTCTGCATACTTACATTCTGGAATTCCAATAACAGTGTTCTGACAAAATAATCTTTTCTAGACTCTTCACTCTCCTACAAAGAAAGCAAAGGTTTACACAACTCATATTTAAAGTGATAATGAAACTAACATTTTCTTTTCAAAATATGAATCTGCATTAAAAGTGACCTATAGGTCATGTTGATGGTTTGCCACTGATAGTTCTGCTTTTGTCAGTAATTGTTACTTGAAGTTCCTAAACCTGACTGTTTCTCCCTTGTCCCTTTATCTGTCAGTTAAGAGTTTCTAATGCTAACAGACTCCAGCGGCACAAATATGGCAGCCCCTCATAGAGGAACATGGGGGTAAATGTAATGTAAAAGCATCAGGCAAATACATTTGAGGAAAAATTATAAATAGCATTCAAAGAATGTTATGATCGATAAAAAAAGGTTAGGGTTTCTGGTGTCAGTATCTCTTTAAAGGACAGGTAAAGCCAACATTTTCCTACCATGTACACAAGTTAAGCATATCTTCCCCACCCAAGCTCACTGCACTAGGAGAGCCGGATTTCCGTTTTAAAAAAATGGAAATTCGGCTCTTAAAGTTACCAGAGGCGGCTTTTTACCGCCCCTGGTAACAGGCCGCTCCTTGCCGCCTGACGCAAGGTTCTCACAGCGGCCCTGACAGAGTGCGATTTGCAGACTTGGAAAGTTAGGAAAGTTATTCAGAAATTGAAATTGTTTTTCACGGGTTAGATTCTGAAATAAGGTAAAGTCACACTAGTCAATTCTCCGGCCAGCAATATATATGTAAACACATGTATATTTTGATTATATCACTACTTTTGTACACAGCACTTTATCCACAAAAAGGGTTTTCTTGTAAAATAAGACACATAAGGAGTGGAAAGGTTCACCCTGAGATGGATATCATATGGGTGAACTAGGACATTTTTTTTTTTTTTTCAAACAACATTTTTTATTTGAGCAGTAGTTTAGTACGTTTCCATTTCCAAATAGATGCTTTTGTTTTTCCATTTTTTTTTCCATTATATGTGTCTCATTTACAGAAATTGGCATTTACAGAGGATCGTCACATAAGTTTTGTGCATGTCAAAGTACGTTTTGTCTATTTCTACTTCATATATTCTGAGTTTCCGTCATATTTAGTGTAATCAGAAATGGAGAGTTAAATGGAATTAGGACATTTTTGATGATTTCTAGTTCAGCAAACCCAAGATATTCCCTTGTCCAACAGCTACAACATACCAATGTAAAAACTCTATAAAACTAAATCTACCATATTTCATGATATTTGCTAGTGAAGGCATTGCTCCATTGAAACCTAACAATGCATGTACTGGTTTCTCATAATTACTATAAACAGCATTTCTCATATGCTTGCTTGCTGCTTGTATTAACTGCCATTTGTTTGTATAACTGGTTTAATGCAACATTTATTAATATTTGATTTTTTACCCTTACCATGGCATTTGTGGTCATTAAATGTATAATACTTTGACTTACAAGTGCCAGTGATAATTTATCATTGTAATATGTGTTTATTTTGTACATTTTGTACTTTTTGCATCATTTCATTACTCCTGTATTCAGTTGCATGTTATCGATACAGCTCCCTGCATATTAATGGTTTGTTTTGCAAAACTTACATTTCTCAAATTCTGAATCTCCTCTATATGGAAAAGTTATGGCTAGCTATGTTTATATTAATTGAATTGCATTCCATTAAATCTTGCAAAATTTTATCCTATATTTCTGTATAATGGAGAAAATGTACAATGTCAATGCTACTGTAACCCTATCCCTACGATATATATATATATATATATATATATATATATATATATATATATATATATATATACTATAATGTACTCTTCCACATGCTATATAAGCAGCCCTCTGTGCCCAGGGAAACATAGCAGTTTGTTACTTACACACGCGATATGAAATGGCCCAAACGTTACTGGTTGCTCTCCATAATTAGGATAATATCTTTCACATTTTTTCTGTTAAAAAGAAAAAAAAGCCATACTTAAAAACAAGACTGATTTATCTGCCACAAAGGTTATAGAATAACCTAGTAAAAGAACAGAAAACGTTCAAAATAAGGATCTCTGTATTACTGCACCCAAGATTTCAAAAGAGCCTGGCAGTCAGAAATATTGCTTCTTGCATAAGACTTTGCACCAATAATTTTGTTGTTGGCCCATTTCGCCAGCAGTCTGGTTAGATGCAGACATCAGACACAGCACATCCTGTACATAAAATAGAGGGCAGACTATACTTCAAGTCAAACTCTCAGCAGCCAGCAAACTGCAGTGAATAGGGCCTGGAAACTGATTTAGGGGATGTATATTATATTATAGTAACATGTTTAGTGCGTGTATATTATATTAACATTGTTCCCTCACATGTTATTACTAAGCATACTATGTGCATACATGATTCTTGGCATTGGACGCCACCATTTTAATAAAATACAGCACTTTTGGAATGGAAATTAATTGACCCACTACATACAAAAATGTTTTACAGCATTAACAAAGTGGATTTTTATCGTTAAAAAAAATGTGTTGCAAACTATTTTTGTTGGTTATATCCTTAGGAAAGATAGAACATATATTAGTACAATATCAGTTTACGGCCAACTTGTTATGTGTATGCTTCCTCTAAACATGTAGAAATCGAAAAATACATGGCACAATCTACGCAGCAAACAGAAAATGGAAATTACTTTTTACATTTGTGGGTAAATGTAAATAACTCACATCACAGAAGTATTTTGATTTATGTTCAAATACATACCCGTCCCATTTCAAATTCACGACAAGCCATTACAATTATCTGCAGGAACAACAACAATATCAATAAAGCAATCTGAAAATGGGGCTCATTTACCGAGGCATCATAGTGATTAATTATGAATGCAGGAAGAGTATCATATTGCCTTACATGCGGTCATTCCTTAATAGCTATACCTAAGCACAGGTGTCATTAAAGTGGAAACAGTAACATCACTGGCGTGCAGCCAGGCCCCCCTCCAGAAACGATTTTTGCAATGGATTTCCTCTCATGAATTGGTGGCAGGCTCCTAGGGGGTGTGGGCACCCCCTGATGTACCACCACTGAGTGGAAATTAACACAAATATACAATTTTGTATAAGAAAAGCAAACATCATTCCTGGAAACTTTCCAATATACATAAATAATACATTGTAAAAAAGGTTTGCAAATATAATTGGAACGCTATCTGTCCATTGTTATTTTCTGCACTGATGGTTCTGACTACACTTAACAATAAATTAATGTATCATTAGCAAACTGTCCTTCAGTCATGACTTCCATGGCTTACAACTTCTGGCATTTACAGCTGTGCTCACAGAACATGTAAGGCAGGGGTCCCCAAAAAAAAAAGTCCATGGGGATGTCAAATAAGAGCTCTGATTGGCTTTTTGGTAGCCCCTATATGGACTGGCAGCCTACAGGAGAGAATGTTTGGCAGGACATCTGTTTTTTTGCAACCAAAACTTGCCTCTAAGCCATTAATTAAAAAATAAGCACCTGCTTTGAGGCCACTGGGAGCAACATCCAAGGGGTTGGAGAGCAACATGTTGCTCGCGAGCTACTGGTTGGGGATCACTGATGTAAGGCATGGGAAGCCAGCAGGGAAGCTGAATAGTGCTGCATTATTATGGTACACATAGGAAGAACAGAGGTAGGTGTACCAAAAACAGGAAATTGTTCTTACTCACCGTAATTTCTGTTTCCTGGTCACATTCCATGGAAGCATTCACCAATGGGTTAGGGGCCCAGTGGGCAGTTGACCCATTGGTGAATGCTTGCCAGGAGTGACAAGGAAAAAGTTACTTATTTTAAAGCAATAACATATACAAATAACTTAAAATTTTAATTAATGTAAACCTTAATGAAGTTTGGGTTTACTATGTTTTATGGATAAACAGCTTTATTATGAACACAGAACACAAAGTAAAACCTTATATGCCTTATGTTATTGAAAAAGGGCACTCCCATGTCGAGATATCCGAGACTCTGATGGCTCATTATAACTTGAACAATTGTAATTCTCAGCAGAGCTACCAGTATGATTATACAATATTTGTGGAAGTGGAAGCTGATTACCGAATCAATTTGTATCATTTATCAGAAATAATCAAAAAGCTTTGAAAAAAAGAAACTGGTGTTAACAATAACAGCACTCCTGCTTGCAGATCACTGGAGGAGTGATTCAATTTTTTACTGAGAATCTAGAAATAAACCTGAGAAAACATGTAATATTCCCCTAGTGCAATACTATAGAATAGTATCACACTAGGAAAAAAAAAAACTTAAATTTTACATAGCCTTATGTTACACTGCATTTTACACCACATTTTTAATTGTTTTTTTTTTGTGGTCCCATCAATAAATAACGCAGAATACCTTTACTGATGTTACTCAACGTTTAAATCTGACACAGAAACCTTCATATGGAGTGGAAAATTCCATGCATGGAACAGTGTCTCAGTGAGCTTGCAGACAGGATAAACTTTATCTGGAAAGCCCAATGACTCATATATACAGTAACTCTTAAAACAATGTTCTCGGCTTGTTTCGCAGAAATTAAAACAGGACCACTACAACACACCTGCCTTGAAAAAATATTGCAGGCTGCCATTTCCGATTGCCTTCCCAATCAGATCTTGTATGAAAGTAACTAGGCTTTTACTTGTTACACAAAGCTGTACAAGATCCTTAAACTGCTTTCACATGGTAGATAACCCCACTCATGACAATTGGAAATAACCTTTTGCAATTTGATTTATTCCTTCTATAAAAAGATAAAGACAGTCATCTATAAAAAGGTACATGCTAAGTGAAGCCTACAATAGAGTGTGCATCCTTACTCCTCAAGCAACATCAATCTCTATAGCTTGAATCCATAAATATGTTTTTATTGTAAAATTATTTTCATTTTGAAAGCAAGTACATTACTTTCTGATAAAGCAATTAATGCATATTACATTAGTTTTCTTCCTATTCGCTTCTTAACTCCTGAATTTAAGACAGGACAAGATGTTGATGTTATAAATGTAAGCAAGGAAAAACGAAAAACATTTTAACACCCCCCCCTCCCCAGAAAAGAAAGTAAGCATCAAATAGTAGCACAGGTATGGTATAACATATCCAGAAACCTATTATGCACAAAGCTCAATAACCATTAACCATAGATTCCGATGTAAGCCAATAATTGTTATTATTTAAAATTATTTCCTTTTTTTCCTATAATAACTTTTCTATAACACATTTGTAATCATAAGATAAACAGAGAAGAAATCTGCAGCTTTAAAAATGATAAATACTTACAGCTACGTTATATTCCCAAATCATTCTCCAGAAATCAATTACTGTGTTTGCTAGTGGTCCCTGGGTAGCAATGTATGCTCTTGGCCCGTGTACTCCCTGCAAATTGATAAGAAATTATAAGAAATGGCTGTGGAATAATTCAGACACAAGAGTTTAACTGTTAAAACAGATCAGTAAATAACATTCCTAAATGCAGCCTTGTCTGGTCCTCCCAAGATGACATCACATGCATGACCAGACTTAATGGAACAGGCCTACACCAATTCTGGAATACGTAAGGTGAAAAGAGTAAATTCTGACCTATGCAAAAAATAGTTTTACATTTTACAGCAGATTAAATTTATATATTCAGCAATGGTGCCACTGTTAATAACTGGGAAGAAAGGTAAAATATATGAAGGCCAGTATTAGTTTGCAGAAAAGGTGGCAACCCTTTTGCATATGTATATAAAAGAGCCTTACAAGACAAGTGCACACGATACCTTGATAAAATTTGCATTGATGTAATCTGATTCGTGCGATGGAACTTTCAGTGCAAGTCGTACTCTGCTATGATCAACTGCAACAGAAATATATAAACATATTTTAGATTAAAAGACTGTTGCTAAGGAAAACCCAGGAAAAACGTGCATATAAGCATGCCTCCTATACCATCCCTGTGACACTCAGTATGTAGCTTTTAGAATACGCTCAGTCAGCAGCAATATATTTCACACGTTAAAAGTATACGTTTATTTCCTTTGTGTTGTTTTAAATTAGTCTAGGTACTGGCATAATCTGTATTGGTTAGACTGTAAGTTCTACGGGGAAGCGTCCTCCCTTCCTAATGTCCCTCTTACCACATGGCACTTAAGCTATTGTGCTAATGTTACTTGTCCTCCCTGTGAGTACTTTTATATATTGCACAGCGCTGCGGGCCCTTACAGTGGTTTATATATAAAGTTATAAATATATAAATACATACATGATTGCAGGTTTCTGACAGATAGGCACTCCTGCACTAAAGTTTGACCCCCTTTTGTAATAAGTTTGCCTAGGTACAGTAACCAAGGAGATTCTTGCTTTTGAACAGCTCGCTAGTGATTTCTACATGCTGATTGCTTGCTATGGATTACTGGAACCTGGACATACCTAATAGCATTAATTAAAGAGACCCAATGTACTAAAACAAGACAGCTTGGCAGCTCCAATGTGTACATTTGAATGGAAATATGCAGAGAAGCTAAACAAGCCCCTGTAGTGGAACAGCCTTTATTTATTGGCTGTGCAATGCTTAGCCATGGATGGGCATTGGACCGTTTACACATTCAGATCAACACTAAAGTGCAATTTAATTTTATACACCCAACAGTAGATCATGTACGCAAAGTAAAGATAATCTATACCCCTCTAAATATAACCACACATAACTGCCTATATTTAACACACTAAATAAAGGCATTTCACACAAAAAAAAAAAAATTCTAATAGTATGTGCCACTGGATAATGCGGACATGCTGGCATTTAAAGTACTATAGTCTGTCCCTCTGGCTCCTGTCATATATAAACCATAGGTGCACATGCATGCTAGGTAACATCAGCCTATAAATGGACAGAGATGTGTATATTACTCCAATACTTCTTCCTGTAAAAGATAAAACCTGCTTCTTCCTGTGAATGCTGAAGTACCACACCAGTACCAGATATAAAAGGGAACGGTTTCATGCAGAACATATAGTTCTACTTTATATAAGTAAGTAAAAGTACAAGTAAGCAGAAGTAGGAAACGTCAAACGATTTTGGTACTGAAGTGACATAAGGGTTTTGCCACTAGATGGGAAAGTATTTACAGGAGATTTGTCACCTGCAGAAGAAGGGATTTATCGATGATGATGATTAATCTTGTGGGCCATTGCCTGGAAATTGCCACCAGCCTCTGTTTAGCCTTACTAGACAACATCACTAAAGCTGGCCATAGACTTAAAGATCCGATCATACGAATCCTCGATTTCTGTCGGTTTTCAGTGGGAGACGGTCACCAGCTTTTTCGGACAGAAACTTTCATACGATTGCTGTAGGGGCACAACATCGGCTGATCTGTTCTTTTACTACTTCATTTAATGTGAAAGGATTCTGGTAGGTCAGGAGATTGGACCGTCCGATCGTTCTGACGATATTGCAGGTATATCTGCACGTCTACGGCCAGCTTAAGTAGGTAACATGAGTTCAGAGAGACACAGTGATGCAATAAAGCAGGTTGTAACTAGGGTTGCCACCTGGCCGGTATTTTTGATGGTAGCTCCCAATGTTATTAATAGGAAAAAAAATATAAATATATAGGAAGGCCGGTATTTTTTTCAAGAAAAGGTGGCAACCCTAGTTGTAACTGGCCAGGCAAAAATCTCCACAGCTTGCGAGTCCACTTCTCCCAAAGCACATTCATACATTCAGTAGCAGTGAACGGAAGGTCAGTGCTAAAGCAGACCTTGAGTAAGCTTGTGCTGTTTAACATACATCACAGTGCAAGTACACATTAAAATAATGGCACTTTTAAGCCAAAGCCAGAATTGGACTACTGATAGAAATGCAATTTATGGACAGCGGATACATCATCCGATCTGCTAAAACTTACAGCCTGTGCATTAGAGGATATCCCACCCTCATGATGCGCTATAGAAATCACACAGGGAAAGTGTGAGATCTGCAAAACCAAATGTACAGCGGAGGACTCATTTATACCATATATCTAATGCTGCCTTAGTTGGTTTGTCAATATCATCATAAACATTTGTTTAAAATTGGTTGCATACTGAAATCAATACTTACATGGCAGAATATCTTTATATCTGTTCTTTTTAACATTTTCTTCTCTTTCGCCAGTAATTGTAGGATAAATCTTGTCAGTCCTGTACTTTGTTGACAGTCTTCTGAGTTTCTAAAAATGAGATGAAAACATGTTCTTATTGACATTTTTAGGAGTGCGATTACAATTAGCTACCTAGATAATGAAAGGTCCACAATTTACAGTTGGTACACTGTAATTCCTATGCTGGTACATCTTTATAGTTTCTGTCTATACAGGTTCTGATAAAACTCATGAACTTGACACTTCTATGAAACCCAGAGTATTCCATTACAATTACTAACACCTTCTACTTAGTAGGAGGGCTATGAGAGGTAATAAAGAAAGTCATGGCCAAAAAGAATCTGAAAAAGCAAGGCTAAAACTGCATGGGAAATAATAAATATGAGAGAGATAGGAAAAGCAAAGAAAGAGGAATAAAACTATGCATTCACTCCCATTCACTCCCAGGTATTTTCTACTTCTGAAAGGGGAGTTTAAGCTATTTTTAATAAGAAAAGATAGTTATATGAATAAAAAAAATAATCAAAGGCAGCTTGCACAAAAGGTTTATTTTTCTTTCCGGTGGCTGAATCTTTCTTCTAATTTTTGAAGTTTCTTGGCATAAAAAAGTACAAAGTGAACAATCCGTTTTGTGTACCATAAGATATAGACTATAGTATATGAAAGCATTTGGAGGAAATTACAGTGATTTTAAATGGTGGCTGCAATGTACTGCAAAGATATAATCAGCTTACTTGAGCTAAGTAAAGAAGTTTATGTTATCAGTGAATATAAGTTAGCGGTTTGAATGGGAGGAAAGCGTCTTCAGTGTAATGGAAACATTTCCTTCTCCTTTAAAACAAATCTTCCAGCTGCCTCCAAGCAGTTGTTGTCACTCTTTGTATCCAGTTTCATGAGAAAACCAGAAACGATTGAAAAAATAACTTTTCCAAATGTGTTTGTATGACAGTACAATACACAAATCAATGTTTTCTTTCTCTCTTTGCTGTTTGTACACTTCTTGAGGAGGAACCACTGCATTCAAAAATAAATCTAAAATGCTAATCTGCAGTTTATATCACAAATAGACTTTTTTTTATTCTTCAGTTGTTCACAAGTTGATTGTGTTCCACTTGCAAACAACTCACCCCTGCTGTTAAGGCCCCATGTACCGGCCAGGTTCTGTTGTGTCTACCTGAACAGTGGTACAAAACTGCAATAATCGTTATTGAAGAATATAGCATATTATGTTCCAAGTAAAAACATACAACCGAGTTGAATTTTTGCCAAATCTTTCACAAGGTACATTACAAGGTATTTACCATTTGATGGGATTGTCCGCCTTTGAATTACTTTTTGTATGATATAAAAAGTATTATTCTGAGACAATTTAAATTTCTTTTTCATTTTTTAATTTGTGGTTTTTGAGTTATTTAGCTTTTTATTTTTGCAATTTCACATATCTGGTTGCTAGGGCCCACATTACCCGAGCAATAATGCACCAATATGAATAAGAGACTGGAATATGAATAGGAGAGAGACTGAATAAAAACAGGATTAATAAAACAATAACAGCAATAACAGTACATGTGTAGCCTTACAAAGCATTTGTTTTTAGATGGGGTCAGTGACCCCCCCCATTTGAAAGCTGGAAAGAGTCAGAAGGCGGCAAATAATCAAAAACCTATAAAAAAATTTAAAAAAATTAAAAAAAGAATGCCGATCAATTGAAAAGTTGTTTAGAATGGGTAATTCTATAACATACTAAAAGTGAACTTATTACAGATAAAAAGGAAATCATTTTTTAAATGTGAATTATTTGTTTAAAATTGAGTCTATGGTGGATGGCTGTCCCGTAATTCGGAGCTTTCTGGATAATGGGTTTTCGCATAACTGATCACATACCTGTGGCGTTTACTTGGAAAGAAAAAAAATGAAATTCACTTAAAGTCCTTATTTTTTAAGTCTCACTGGCTCACAAGTATTTGCCTGATGCTTTTACATTTACTTTCTTACCCCCATGTTCCTCTATGAGGGGGCTGCCATATTTATGCAGCCGTAGTCAGTTAGCATTAGAAACTCAAAACAGTCAGGTTTAGAAACTTCAAGTAATAATTACCTACAAAAGCAGAACAATCAGCAAAAAACGATCAACGTGAGCTATATACAACTTTTAATGTAGATTTATATTTAGTGAAGAAAATTTTTTGTGTCAGTATCACTTTAGGATTACTTTTTACACTTGCACTACAGTGTAATTTACAAAATCTGACTGAGTTTCCTCTGCAAAAAAAAGATGCAAGTGTGTGCATGTGTTATAATATTTTGTGGTTTAATATTTCAATTGTAACATCATATGAGTAGTATTTCAGCAATACATGGGAAAACAAAATGTCCAGCAAACTGCACTTCTGCTTACTCATTCTCTAGACTTGTGACAGGGTTTTACCACACATGGCAGAAAGGATGTCACGGTCACAACTGAAAAAGGCAAAAATACACTTCCTGCTTATTTAGTGGTCACATGCACCATTCAACTATACTCTTGCTTAGGACCCCTACGTTTTTATTTTTTTTCTTGCCGTTTCCATTGAGGGTTAAAGTCATCCAATTTACAAAACCAGATAAAAGATCTTACAATTCAGAGGCTTAAATATACTGCCTCACCACATTGTGTTTATGAGAGAAAACACAGGCATATGAAGAGAAGCCACTGCTAAAATATATGAAGCAGTGCAAGTGCATTATAAATAGACTAACTAGCAGCTTCATGGTTGGCTAAGTGGATGGTTTGACGTAAAAAACAAACACACAAAATTGTATTTACTTATTAAAGGGGCTGTTCACCTTCAAGATCAACAGAAATAACTTTTTTCAATGACTTTCTATTTTCTATGTGTGACCGTTTTTCTAATATTTAAGTGTAAAGTGTAATGTTTTACCTTCTAAAGCAGCTCTGGGGAGGAGGGTTGCCGATAAATTTAGTTTATATATTTCTAATCTTTGTCCCTGCAAAATCTGAGTTTCATTACAGGCAGCTGTTAGAATTGATACAATAGTTGCCAATACTTCAGAGATGCTGCTGAGAAATGGATCAACTAAATCTTGAAAAATTATAACAGTTTAGAGTCTACACTTGAATTACTGAGCTGCCAGACTCAAACACCACAGACAGGGACATTCTACTTTAAACTTAGATTTTGGGAAATTTTTATAAAAATAAATAGTGTTAAGAAACTGAAAAATTTTAAAAAGTCTATATCTGGGGAACAATCTAAAAGCAACTGAATTGAAAAAAAAGTGTTTGAAAGGTAAACAACCCAGTTAAGGCAAAAAGGGTGGCATTATAAAATGGAGAGAAATTATAGCAAGGTAGCTCGTTTTCTATGAAATATGAAGGCACCTGCCATTTCCTTCTGTTGTCTTAAAAGAAGCAGCAAGATCTTCCAAATATGTTTTTATTGTTCCATAAAATGATTTAAGAAGGTATGGGGATGTACAGACGGACATTCAAGTACAGTTGTGGTAAAATGCCCAGCTCAACAAAACCTGACAGGGGACCATAATTTGATTTACAAATTAAAATCATGTATCCTCATAAGAAGTACAAGCTATGCACACATGATAAAAATGTTGTTCAAATACTAAGTGCATCCAGATTGAGAGCAGGCAGCATTTAAAAGAATGCAGAGTATGTCACAAGTCAATGGGAACTACACTTCACAATTGGACCCATCATACAAATGTTTTACTGCCTTGGGCTTCTAATGATGCCAGCTTGTCACAAATTGTTTTAGCAAGTAATGTTCAGTGCCATTTAAGATTCATACGACAAACACATGGCTATGATATTTTGCTGGGTAGTCAGTGGATGATTTTTCATTTTACTTATTTACAATATCTTCCTCCCACGCACTAACCAAAGGAAAACCTCAAGTCAAGGCACTATTTGCTTACACACTTCAAACAGGTTAAAAGAATCAGCCTATTTGTTCCATCCTTTCCAGTTTCAGCAAAATCTTTAAATTACATGCATTTATCTTTAAATGTATTCATTATTTTGAGTTATTTACCCAACATATGACACATATTGCTGTCCAGCTTTTTCTGAGAACTAAACTGATTACCTGTAATATAAGACAACAGACTTTAAGATGAAGTGTGTATAAAGTAACATTACAAAGAACACTTGTGAATTAGAAAAAAAAATTCTTGCTGATAAATACATACACACATAATATTATACAACTAATAATGGTTTACTTCATTATGTAGTAATGAATCCTTGCAATTATGCCTTTCAGGAGGGCCTGGATCCGAAGGCACGATGGAGTCTGTCCAATAAAAACAGATCTAAGGAAATCTCTGGCAGCAAACTTGAAACAAGCTGTGGGACCTCATAATGTACATGCAGTATAGACTCAGGTAAAGTGTGGAACCTGATGTCCTTGTGTCATAATTTATTTTCCACATCCTCCATACAATCCTGGAGATCTAGGCGTTGAATCTTAAGTTGGAAAATCAAGTCCATTGTAGAGTCTTTGGCAATAAGATTGTCAACTTTGTTTTGCCATGCTGAGATCCTTTTGGCCAAGTCCTCTTGAGCCACACAGTCAGTAGTCTTTTCTGCTACTGTGTTTTAGTTTGCAGAAGCGGTTTAAACTGACCAATTAGTACTGCATCTCCAAAATATTAAGTAGAGTAGGTGTCTGATCAAATTCGTGACCAGAGTCCTGTTTTGAGTAAGGTGTTGTGTAAGGACAGTGAGTATTTGCCCTCCTGCCATATTGGATTCACTCACAATTAAGAGAAAAAGATAGAGGTAGATGGGAGACTAGTTGACATAAAGCATACATTTCCATAGTTTATGGTTGTAAGGAGGCGGTCAAATTTGCACAATAGCCCAAAAGAATCAATCAACTTCCAGCTAATAAGGTCTTTTGAGAGTAGAGAGGCTGAAATGTATATCAGATCAGGTTCATGTTATAGTTCTGCCCATAAGTCAGTTTTTTTTTTTTTTTTACTTTTATTTCAAGCCCATTTGATATATATTTTGGACAATCCTCCCCTTAGCTATGAATATTACCCATTGGCTATAGTCACAAAAAAGAGCTCATATAAACAGACACTATATACACCATAAGAAAGAAGGAGATACCAAAGTCTCACATGCTTATTTAGACAAACACTACTGCATTATCAAACAAAACACATCAGTGGGAAGTTGTATCTGCTTGCTGTACACTGCTTCAATAAAGTACTCGACACACCCAAACTCTAACGTAGTGCTTACTACAGACACACAAAACCTCTAAATAATGGAGATAAATCTCTAAATTAATTTTGCAAACCATTACACCTTCCCTTACACACAAAGTTCAAACTAATATCAACTATTACCATTTTTCTCAGAATATTGATCTCTACATCATACTAACATGGGTGAACAACCCATTGAAGGTGCACATATGCGCACTCATACAAAATTAAAGCTGTATAATGGGAAAATAAACATGGGTCACGGGAAAAAAAGCTTGAGCATATTTTGTAGTTTGTATGTTTTTTTTATTATTAAATTTTAGCTTGTAACATTTTCCCTGTTAAAGGGGATGTTCACGTTTGTGTTAACTTTAAGTATGATGTGGAGAGTGATATTCTGATACCATTTGCAACATTTTCATGTTTTATGATGTGGTTTTTGAGTTATTTAGCTTTTAATTCAGCAGCTCTCCAGTTTGCAATGTCAGCAATCTGGTTGCTAGGGTCCAAGTTATCCTAGCAACCATGCATTGATATGAATAATAGACTGGGATATGAATAGGAGAGGGTCTGAATAGAGAGATAAGTAATAAAGTCAATAACAATAGTTTTGTAGCCTTACGGAGCTTTTGTTTTTTAGATGGGGTCAGTGACCCCCCATTTGAAAGCTGGGAAGAGTCAGAAGAAGAAGAAGGCAAGCTATAAAAAATAAATAAAGGCAGTTGAAAAGTTGCTTGGATTTAGTAATTCTATAACATACTAAAAGTTAATGGACTTTGTAAGCAGAAGTGTTATGTAGAACCTTTATAAACAGATGCAAGGAAATATTTAAATAGAGAAGTTATGTGAAAGAGGAAATTGGGATTTTGCATATGCAGCTTGTGGTTCATTATATGCCAATATTTGAACTTTCCTGGTGTATAATTAAAAGTGCATGTTTATAAATTATCCCCCAGTCAGTTACAAAAGCATTGGATCCATTATATAGTCCTGGTTCAATACTGAGAGATACTCTATGATGGACTATCAATCGGCAAGAAATTTGCATGCTACAATTCTGCATGTTTTAATCCCACACTTTCCCCCTAGTGTTGGAAACAGTTGTGTGGCCAAGCTTGTTAAAGAATCCAGTAAATTGCTGAACAGAGATTACAATACTATTTAGTAACCATGTTCTTTAGTAAAAACAAGGAACATATTGGCCTTTATGTGATTGTTCCACTAATGCAGAAGTTAAACTGCCAAATTCATTTATTTGTTCTTTGGATGTTTGAAAAAAGGTGGTTGCGCAATTCAGGAATAAATACATTCATTTAGCAGTTTAACTTCTGCATTTAGTGTGCTCCTTCCCAGTGGGACTGTTCTACTAGTAGTGTTAAAGTGGCACCAGCTCCTTTAATTCAAGTAAAGGAGACCCAATATTTTTTTTATGGATTTCTGCTATATATTTTACAGTCTAAGAAAGGTCTAGGAACAGACTAAGGGTCCCTTTACTAGTAACTTAAGACTTTCATAGCAACAATGGCTCCTAATTTAACTTCAGGCAACAAAAAGCAGTTCATTTAAAAGTAAAAATGTTTAAGCTCTATTCCCACAAAGGGGAAAAAATCTTTTGCAGCATAAAATATAACCACACACGTTATATTATTATACCACAAAGCATGGGTATTGCAAAGAAATAAAAAAACTTTAAAAATTATGAAAATAAGTTAGGGACTGCCATATGGGGTTTACCTTGACGTGGTATGGTGGCTTATCAATTTTATGATCATAACTTTGTACAAAATAACCCCTGTCTTTGAAAAATATGCACTGGCATTTATACTGATTTATAGAGTGTGTTTTATAAGTAGCACTCCCAATATACTTAAATATACTTTAACCTAGCCTTTAGAGTGCTTCCCACAATCCCCCCGTGTTTTGATATAAAATATAACCACACACGTTATATTATTATACCCCAAAGCATGGGTATTTATTGTGTTTAGCTTTTCAGGATTACTGTATTCTACAGGATCAGGAAAGCATGTCAGTGGCCAGGCATAAGCAGGTTGTTTTACTATGAAAGTAGGTCACACGAAATTGCAGCAAAATTAATTTTAAAACAATTAAAAGAAAATAAACCTATGGCTATAACGCTGACCAATTATAGATTAAAAACAGCAGAAGGAAATACCATGTCAGAGAGATGGCTAGATATTAGTAAAAATAAGGAAATAACATTTTTATAAGAATATGGCCAAGAGGCACATATTTAGAGATCTATCACTACACAAATTTGCACTTGGCAACAGGCTTAAAGTGGACCTGTCACCCAGACACAAAAAGCTTTCTAATAAAAGTCCTTTTCAAATAAACATGAAGTCCATTTTCTATTTTCTATTAAAGCATTCATATCTGTTTTAAGTTCATTTAAAAATCTCAGCTGTCAATCAAATATAGTCTGCCCCTCCTCTATGCCTTAGGCATAGAGGCGGGGCAAACAATTACTTTCACATTCCATTCAGCACTTACTAGATGTCACTGCTCTCCACACATTCCACTGTTCTCTTCACTGTTTAATTGTGTAACCAGTGGATGGACATCGGGTCCCCCATTCTGGTGCACAAACAAGATTCTGAGATGATGCAAGGCTTGCCTTAATAACAGTGTCCACAAAATGGCTCCTGCTTGCTTGCTATAATTATAAATTCCCAGACTGCTGGAAACAAGATTCAAATAATTATAATTATATATTGTTATTACAATTCAATCTGCTTGATTAATGTGAGAATAGGATTTTGATTATTTTTTTGGGGGCGACTGGTCCCCTTTAATAAATGCTGCTAGTGCAACCAAGATTTATTTTACATCGATTTGCAGAAATGAATCATTCAGTCCTTGCCCCAATGGAGTTTATAGTCGAAGGCCCCTATCAAATACACAGTGATGCTCAATTTTATCACAAGCCAATAAACCTGTCCTTATGTTTTGGGGCGTGGGAGGAAACCAGAGAGAAAAACTTTGCAGAACTGTTCAGCAGAACTGACTCCAAACTCTTAAAGGGGACATCTAGCCTTAAAAGAAAATCTAAATGAATTTATCACAAGCAGAAGGAGCCTGCTAAAACTACATTTCTCCCATAATGCACTTAGTGCCTGCTTGCGCTCTGAATGCAAAAATGTAAAATTTTTTCTTCTCCTAACCTTACTAGCTTCTTTGGCTATGGTGGAAAGGACGTCAGACATTCTCATTCCTTCAAGTCACTCCCTAAAGACCCACCTGTTTAGACATACATCCCAACATTTTGAAAATAGAAAGAGGGACAAAAAAAGATTTGGAGCATGTAGAACGGCAATTTTTTTGGCCATGCCCACTTCTGTAACCATACCCCCTAATTACCATGTTCATTTTACAAAAATTGGCAGGTAATGAATGTTTGAACACATTTATGTAGTTTTTGTATGTTGTTACAGTTTTGCTGATGAAAGTGAATTGCCCTTTAAGCTGCTAGTCAGTTTCCAAGAGACCTGCTTATGTTAAATAATTTTTTTACTTCTTTTCTTATCTTAAATTGTTACAAAAGTATCCAAGTGCACCTGGTAGCTGTCCTGGGATATCTGCCAATAGTCAATTAAGTTAGAAACATTGTATCTTTTCTGGCTGTTCAGAGCAGATCATCAAAGAAAGTCTGGACATTTCAGTAACAAGCCAGGTGTTTGGGTTGAGCTGTCAAAATCGTGATGGTCTAACTGAAATAGGGGCAGTTGGGAGGTATGGTTTATGGAAACTTATTCAATGTATCTTAATTAATCAGTGATATTATAAATCAATCAAATTTGTTTCTAAAATCCCTAAGTCTCAATTGTACCCCAAACCTTTAGTTTGTAAACTCTTGCCAGTAGGGCCCTCTAATCCTATTGTACTCTGTAAACATTGGTTATATACGGTTTGTTCCCTATTTGATATTTAACGCAAAGCACTGCATAATAAATAAATGATGATTTATGTATGTGCGCCATTCAATGATTACTACTTCCTGTCATGTTTTGGGACCACATGCCTACCGCTCAATTTGATTTAAGATATCACGGAATAAAGCGATCTGATCAGCTCAGAATATAACAATATTAGACCAGGTAAAATCAATCCTAAAGTTTTTAATGCTATGAATCCATATGTAAAAATTATTTACAGCAGGGACATTTTTAAAAACTCAAAACAGAATGCAGTAATTTTTTTGAGAGATTAGTCTCTCCTATTTTAATATGCAAATAAGCATACTAAAACAAATTGAAAATTGTATTAGAAAATCAATGTCTACATCATACTAAAAATTTAAAGGTTAGCAACCCTTTAAAACTCAACAATTGCATTCATGAGCAGTAAGGAGAAGAAAAAAAAAAGAGGCGTTACACGACACTGTTCCTCTGCCATTCACGACTTCACCTCACTCTGTTTTGGCTTAAATGAAAAATCACCAGTGCTAATCACACGCGGCGATTCGTTTTCCGAAGTTTCCTTGCGAGGCAACTTCGGAAAACAAATCACCGCGTGCGATTAGCGCTATCGATTTTTTATTTAAGCCAGGGCAGAGTGAGGGAAGGTGTTTGGGGAGATTAACCGGCTCGATTTTGCGGTGGCCAGTCGCCAGGCGACTAAATCTCCCCAAATAGCCTAGTGTGTCACAGCCCTAAGCAGTACCATCTGTTTTAGCACACTCTGGCTTCTAGGATTTGAACATGTTTTAGGCTGGGGACAGACAGGGAGAAGGAAATTCGGGGAGATTGTCGACTGCTAAAAACGCCAGGCGAAAGAATCTCCCCGAATCTCCCTGTCTGTCCCCAGCTTTAATGTTATCTGCAACACAAAAGCCTTTTAAAAACAATCACTACTACCTCTGCAACCCCTGGTTTCACTTAATATCAATTAAATCTGAAGTCACTAAAAAAAATTAATGTAAGATGGGGGGGATGTTCATTAATACAGGATTGTCATGCCAGGGCAGTATTGCTCTAGCTGCATCATAACAGTTAACATGGGAAACATTTGGTCTCAGGCTCACAGAGACCCTTGATTGCATATCTCACCAGGGGGCTGTGGAAAGGGGGCATCCATATCTGCTTTCTGAGACAATCTGTAGCCACACCATTTGGGCAAGGTAGCTGGACCATATTTTCTATCACATCCCCCCCGCTCTAGGTCCACACTCCGTTCTTTGATCAACCGAGGGGGGGGGGGTGATGTGATAGTTAGAAAATATGGATTACAGGAAAGGATCCATGTCTCCTGTGTCATAGGAATCACATCTTGTTAGACGGTATTAAGCAGGATTCTCTTTACCTTTTGTATTGGTAATCTGTTGTCCTATTATATGTCATTTATATGTTCAGTGAAGTGACCCTCATGTATACCCACTGATCAGGTGGGTTTGGGCCAACTTACACACATTTTTCAGGTTGAGCTCTTCTTCTGCTGCTCATACCTTCGGCCTTACTCTGCTGACTTACAACCCCAGCAGCCTCAATTTATAGGTGTGCGCCTGCCCAGCCCCCTTTCATGACATCAGGTCGGGCACTGGTCTATAAATAGAGGTACGGGTTTAATTTTTGTTGATCTGCACATCACTAGGTGTATACATTTATTGTACAGAGTTGCGGAAGAGGTAAAGAGGGCATTATATAACAATATGGATTATCCTCAAGTACTTTCACTAAAATTCCTTTATATGGGCTTTAACATTCAGAAAAAATATCCTTTTGTTTGAAAACTGTCTTAAACAAGAATGATTCCCTAAACGGAAGATTTAGAATTGCAAAGAACGAATATGTGTTAACCAACTGGAAATAGAAAAACAGAAATAGCACAGTGCTGGGAAATAGGCAATGTAGCAGAAAAAGACAACAGATGTATTTATAACTCAAGGAGGAGAGCAGACTCTCCAATCCAAAAAGAAAAAATGGAAAATCTGTATAAGACAAACATACTACAAAGTCAAAGCAGCTAATGTAGTGTGGGAGGAATCGAGAAAACCTGTACACAAATACAATTTACCACATATTATTATAAGAACCAAACTTGTATATATTTCCACCATATTCCAAAGAACTATACAATATACAAACGTATAATCAAGAAAATATGTAAAAACAATGCACATGGACCATATTTAGAATTTTCACATTTAGAAATTACATGTATCATTACAGGCAACTGTTAGAATTGATACAACAGTTGCTAATACTCCAGAGATGCTACGGAAAAATGTATCAACTAGGGATGCACCGAATCCACTATTTTGGATTCGGCCGAACCCCCAAATCCTTCCTGAAAGATTTGGCCGAATACCGAACCGAATCCGAAAACATTTTTTACTTCCTTGTTTTGTGCCAAAAAGTCACGTGATTTAGCTCCCTGGCCCTAATTTGCATATGCAAATTAGGATTCAGATTCGGTTCTGCCAGGCAGAATGATTCAGCCGAATCTGAATCCTGCTGATAAAGGCCGAACCCTGGCCGAATCCCGAACCGAATCCTGGATTCGGTGCATCCCTAGTATCAACTAAATGTTGTAAAATTATAACAGTTCAGAATCTGCACCTGAATTACTGAGTTGCCAGACTCAAAAACCAGAGGCACGAACATTTAACTTTAAACTAAGATTTTGGAAAAATAGTAAAATAATAAATAAATAATGGAAAGTAATTGAAAAAATGACTATTTCTGGGGAACAATCTGAAAACAACTGAACTGAAAAAAGTGTTTGGAAGGTGAACAACCCCTTAAAGGAAATATGTCATGGATTAACAAGAATGCAGCATATTGCAAGTTTAATGCAAGTGGAAACTTGCCAAGTTGCACAGTGAGAATAGTCCACACTTTTGTGTTCTTGTGTGCAGTCACACAGGCTTTACATGCAGGCAGTTGGAACAAATACTATTGCCTGTAGAACACTGGTATGCATGAGGCCTGGAACTGCGTACACTGGTCACAATGTTGGTAGCATCTCCCTGGATTTAGCCTTAGGAAATGACCAAGTGGAGGGAAGTTTAGCTCATTACTTATACAACACAAAGGAACAGTTTGTAATCTGAGAGAACATCTCCTGTTCTCCCTGGAAAATTTTGCCAAGCAAAACTGCAACAAAGCGCCCCTTATAGCAAAAAAAAAAAAAAATTCAGGCAGGCAGGGAAGGGAGAAGCCACAAGGAATTTCAGCAAGTAAATTTGCTTGAAAAAAAAAAAATGGACTCAAGTTTGACTGAGCCTGCACAGCTTGTTGGAGATGAGAGGGTTTAGTGCTATAGAAAAGGCTAATGGCAGAGGGTTGTTTTCTCACCTGGCATACATACAATCCATTGCCTTCCACTCTCTGAATGGGGGTATGCTAACAGAAACAAGATCAGCCCATCAATGCACATACAGCACAGAAACACTGAAGGTGTATTTTCACATCAGTTATGCCATTAGCCAAAGCATTTAACATGCAGTGCACTACTCAACGTATTTTTACTGGTTTGTCTAATACACTGTAAAAGCTATGATCTGCAACAAAAAGGCTCAGACTACCACAGATTGAGAATTGTAAAATCTGCAACTCTTCTGAGCTAGAAAGTGTTGCACATACTTTTACAGCTGGTAGAATTATTCTGTTTGTTCCTCTGATCCTGCAGGAGCAACAATGGATCTAGGAACAAAGGAGACGAGTATCTTCTTGGCATGCGATCGTCACAGGTGCCTCTGATAACATCAATATGTAGTGGCACATATGCTGAGTTTGCTACAGCCCCCACACACCATAATTTCCAACACGTAAGAGCACTCCTGCACTAGTGGCATAACTATAGAGAAAGCAGACCATGAAGGGCCCAAGGAAAAGGGGGGCATGGACTACTGGGCCTGCTTCCTCTATCTATGTCATTGCTGTCCAACAGGCCCCCTTTTTGTGGCCCCCACATGAAAGTCTGCTCTGACTGCTTACCTTTGTGTACACTTTAAATGTTATCAGTACTGAGATTAACTGTCCCCTGCATTACACCTGTAATCCCCCTGCATTGCTCACACCTGGGACACTTCTACTGTTCACAACCCTAAAGACCTGTATTGTCCACAGCTCTGAGCCAGACTGAAAGTGCCCACATTGTACATACCTTACACAAATAGCTGGAGTGCACCAGCATTGTGTCACTGTATGTAGCACAGTATGAACAGCTCATCTTAAGAGTGCTCTTGATAAGTTTACCTGTCTCCTGCATGCCATACTCTAGCTGCTCTATGCTCCATGTGTGTGCCATGCTCTGCCTTCCCTAGATTCCTTGTGAATGCCATACTCTGGCTGCCCTATGCTCCCTTTGTGCCATACTCTGCCTTCCCTATGCTCCCTGTGTGTGCCATACACGGTGGGTCCTGTGCTCAGTGTGCCATACCTAGGGCCGGGCCAAGGTAGTTTGGCACCCTAGGCAAGGGGTTCAATCAGTGCCCCCCACGCCCCCGTTCTGTATGACCATTTCCCACCTATTCACTTTTTCTTAAATAAAGCTTATAACACATTAATGAATCAAACTGTACATGTGCCAGCCAACAGCACACAAAAATTGCCCTAATCTGTACCTGTGTCAGGAGCACCCAAAATATTGCTCCCAATCTGTATCCGTGCCAGCCAGTAGCACCCTAAATATTGCTCCCAATCTGTATCTGTGCCAGCCAGTAGCAACAAAAAAATTGCTCCTAATGAGTATCTGTGTCAGCAGCACCCAGAATATTGCTCCCAATCTGTACCT
>CM044435.1:69679479-69712594 GCA_024363595.1 Xenopus borealis | reverse complement strand
ATTGTCCTGCTGCAGCACCCAAGATCGCTTCAGCTTGAGTTGACGAACAGATGGCCGGATGCTTAAAACTGCAAAATGGTACCAACTCCTGCACTATTTTGCAGGGTTGTTTTGATATACTAAATTCAGGTTTTACACTTAGAGTGAATGTGATGGATACCAGTAATAGAAAGTGCACTATTTATCACCCATCCCCCTTGAATCTTTTCGTAATGGATATTGAGTAACTATTTCACAATGCCTTTGCTATCATAAAATATCTTAACACTGCCAAAACGCAACACATATTTCTTAAAGTGCAACAATTGAGACAACCTGGTAATATTTCAAAAGCAATTTTTTATTAACAGATCCCTTTGTCAACCCAAGGCTATTGCTGCATATGGCTTGCGCACAAATTGTCTTCAACTCTGTTCATTCCAAAGCCATTATGTGTGGGGCTTATGTAATGAAGGTGAAGCAACATCCTCTTCCTGTTCTCCTATAGACTGCTTGCGTAGCCACATCTCCAATTCATACCCATCGGAAGAAACTGAAGCAAACATTTTTGTGGTAAAAGAGCAGAAATGGGTTTTTTTGTTACAATTAACACCTAGGAAACCACCAAGACATCACAGCGAATTTCTTATGCATTTACTTATTTATAAATTATACATTTCTCTTACTTATAGGAAAGGATTTTAATCACAGATGTCTTATTTGTAGAAAATAGTCACTCACTGCTTCATGGTCCTGTAATTCACACCGGGTATAAAAGTATTTTTGATTGTTTCCTTTTTCAAAGAGTGAAATCATATAAACATCATGTGTGCCACTGCCTTAAACAAATATAAAAAAACTGGCACATATGTAATTGATTTTTTTAAAGGCTCTGTACCATTTAATATGGCTTGGATGAACTTTTGGCTTGGATGATTTCTTGGACAAACAGAATGTCAAAGGCAATTGTTAAACTAAAATCTATAGTTAATTTAAATATGGGTATATATCATTTATGGGAGGGTGTGTGTGTATGGATGCTGGGTTTCATTCAGAGGGGTTGAACTTGATGGACTGTGGACTTTTTTTCAACTCAATCTAACTTTAATAAAAGAATAGCGCACTAGAAATGTTCTTCTCTCACAATTTTAAAATTTTCATGAATAATAAAATCAAAATAGTTTTTTTTAAAGAAAAGGTTCAAGTTTTTATGTAAAAACTAAGTATGGGCATCACTCAGAAAACACAATTTGAAGTGTCAGGGCAACAAGCAAAGTTTTCCAGCAGTCAGCACAGATGGTAAGTGCTGCATATAAAGATGTTTTTTCTGTTGTGCAATTCATTTAAGCGAGAACAGCAGAAATGAAAGACAAACCACATGATTGTCTTTCTTCTACAGAACCTTGACTTGACATATATGCCCAGATTGTGGGGCAGAATGGTCCAAATTAGATAAAAAGACCGGTCTAATTCTAGGTTCACTTGAGCCATACAAAACAAATAAAGTACTCATTTAAAAACACAATGATTTTTACCATGAATCCTACTTTGTTAAAAGGAACATAACATAGAAATAATATTTGAATCATTATCTCACAAAGCTTCACCTGCATTGTTACTTAAAGGGAAACTGTCATGGGAAAACAGTTTTTTTTTGGGGTTTTTTAAACGCATCAGTTAATAGTGCTGCTCCAGTAGACTTCTGCACTGAAATCCATTTCTCAAAAGAGCAAACAGATTTTTTTTATATTCAGCTTTGAAATCTGACATGGGGCTAGCCATTTTGTCAATTTCCCAGCTGCCCCTGGTCATGTGACTTGTGCCAGCACTTTAGGAGGGAACTGCTTTCTGGCAGGCTGTTGTTTTTCCATGTAACTGAATAGTACGCAGTGGGACATGGGGTTTTTACTATTGAGTGCTGTTCTTAGATCTATCTGGCAGCTGTTATCTTGTGTTGGGGAGCTGTTATCTGGTTACCTTCTCATTGTTCTTTTGTTAGGCTGCTGAGTGGGGGAAAGGGATGGGGTGATATCACTCAAACTCCACACAAGTCACATGATTTAGGGCAGCTGGGAAATTGACAAAATGTCTAGCCCCATGTCTGATTTCAAAATGAAATATAAAAAAATCTGTTTGCTCTTTTGAGAAATGGATTTCAGTGCAGAATTCTTCTGGAACAGCACTATTAACTGATGCATTTTGAAAATGACAGGATCCCTTTAATAATGTCTCAGCCTTTGGATGGGTTCCCTTTACTCTTTTTTTATTTTTATCTCCTGCAGAATTGAAGGAGAACCGTGTTGTCTGTGTGAGAATTTTTCACAAAAAAATCCTTTTGTTTTAACGTTTTCCAAGTCTAATAGATTTTGCTTCTTCAGTAGAGCACAACCACCACTGAGAATGAAAATAAATTAAATAGAAAAAAAATATTTCTCACTGTTTAATAAATATACCCCATACGTTGAAAAAACTATTGCCTGTGGATCTTCTCATTTATCTGCTATACTAATTGTATGGGATCCGTAATCTGGAAATCAGTTATCCAGAAAACTCGAAAAAGCCATGTCCCATAGTTTTATCCAAATAATCCAAATTTTTTAAAATGTTTTCCCTTTTCTCTGTAATAAAAAACAGTGCCTTGTACTTGATCCAAAGTAAGATATAATTAATCCTTATTTGAAGCAAAAACAGCCTATTGGGTTTATTTAATGTTTACATGATTTTTCTAGAAGACCTAAGGTATGAGGATCCAAAATAAGGAAAGATCTGTCCCATACCTGTACCTCTTAAATGATACTTTACAAAATGAAACTCTTCATTAGACATGCTATAAGTATATGGATTTCTGAATATCTAAGTTTTATTAAAGGATGAGAAAACTCAAATCAAGTAATGGTATTCAACAAGGGGTGCAATGAAAAAAATGACTGTTTCTGTATTTTGTTCTCAGTGCCTACTACCAATACAATCCATCCCTGTGTCCTTTAGATGCATGAAGTGTCTCATATTCTGTTCAGTGTTTGAAAGTAAAATGCTCAACACCTACACATGGCTTGCTTTGTCTGTCCCTTTGACCAATCATGGACATGGCACAAGGGTGAACATGTGCATTCTGAAAGTGGCAGAGATAAATTACATTGCATTGTTTAAGACGGCAGCAGTAAAGCTGGCTATAGATGTAAAGATGTTTGAAAGATACAATGGTTATCGTGAGACCATGATTGTCTCAAAACGATCATTTAAATGCCTGATGTGTCCATCAACTAAAAAGACCATTTCAGGCGATATTGCCAGCAAAACTGAAGGATCGCAGCCTGCTTGGCCCTGCAAACATAGGTCGATTGCATGGGGACCGATAAAGATTTTCTAACCTGGCAGATCAATCTTCATACCGATGAAAAATTGTAAGATGTACGATAGTTTGTATCCCACTAACCGCACGATAATTTGACAGATTGGTCGGACTTCCCCAAGATCGGTCGTTCGGCAGGGAAAGATGGTTGCGTCTATGGGGAGCTTAAATGTACAAGTGCACAAAGAAACAGTGCACTAGTCAGAAATAGTAAAGAGGTCTCATCAATAAATGCAGCAATTTAGGAAATCAAGGCCATGATTGCTACTTGCTACTCGTTCCACAGGTCACGTGTCTCCCATTTATCACTCCAAAAATGTGACAGCAGAAACAGGCTCCAGCAGCCTGCAAAAACCTGCTAAAGCTTCACTAAGATAAAACAGGTTTCCAGCACAAGGCCTCAAGCCAGTCTACGTTTAATAACACAGGGCACATTGCTTCTTAGAATACTCTGGTTTCAAAAAGTCATGTAAAAAGGGACTTCACTAAGCAAGTACCCTTTCCCTTGCCAACACAGTTAAGGAAGTAACAGAGTACCAGTGACGAAGATTCAATGTCCCCCACATTCCATTCAAATGAGTGGGAAAATATTTTTTCCTAGTAACACACTGTTCCAGAGGGAATTGCAGCACTGGCAGTAAAGGACTTTCTAAGGATGTATTCTACAGATCACTCAAGGACTTAGTGCAAAAAACAATTATAGGAAGGGATTGGTTAGAGTAACTGGAGATAAATCGGGTGCAACCAGTTATTGACTTGGAATGGGTAATCTTGCAACTATGACTGCACATTTTATTACCATCTACACAAGTGACATGACATGAAAACTATAATGAGTCACAGCAATAAACCTATCACAAAGAATCGGTTGTTTTAGTTGGTAAAGTCAGTAACCAGGCTGGATATTAAACTGAACATCATGGCCACTACTCACGGAGAACTGGTACATTTAGAATATCTTTCTCTACCACTAAAACGTCAGCATTGGCAAAGCTGTCCTACAACTGGTACAGTTATCCTTTTCTGGCGTGGAAAGTTGGCATGTCTGCCTGTTTTCAGTAAATCTGTAGATAAAACAAACTCATGCACCAACGTGCACAGTCTCTGAAAAAAATGTTATCATGCAGCATTCTAGAAATCTGATGCTATGAATTGCGTTCCAGTTTTTAAACACTGCATGCTACATTTTCTTCCAGATTTTATCATCAATTTTAAAGATTTCAAAAGTGCCATATATTAGCACATCGGTAGCACCCAGGTTTTACATTTGAAAAAAAAAAAAAAAAAACTGTTTGCACATGCGGATCCACAAAAAACTAAAATCCTGGGACATAAAATTAGGGTTCTATTTATTACAACAGAAACTGCAGAGCTCTTGGCAGTAACATTATAAGTGTTATAAGTAAAGTTGGCCGGCCATTCACTTGTTTGAAAAGTTGCTAGCTAGCCGATGTGGTTATCGCCCCAACAGCATTTTTTAATCTGTCCATTCGATAGCCAGAAACAGACAGGACCATCGGAGGAGGGTCCCATACACCAACCAATTAGCTGCCAACTCAGTCCAGATTTAGATTTAAACTATTTAAATAGTTTAGAAGTAGTGGCTCAGTTTAAGTGCCTCAGTTAAGCCTCCTTATCTTTCACTCCCTTTCTTGAGCCACCTACAGGCATTCCAGGCCGCAATGCAGCAAATGTTTATGAGCCACTTAGATAAATGATATTCAGCCTTGTTTTGTCTTGAGACATATGCACTCTGATCCTGGTAGTATATCTTAAATTCATTCCATAAAGCAAGGGACACACTCTGTATTTGTATTCTGAGGACAGTAAGTATAGTATCACTTTTAGGGGCAAATTTATCACTATTCATTTATTCGAGGGCTTTTAGCTCTCCAATTCAGGCGAAATTCGATTAATTCGACTATCGAATGCGTATCGAATAGTTTAAGGCAATTTTTTCTTCGCTATTCGATTGCTCGAAAAAATCGTACGATCGAATACTGATCGTTCGATTTCACGAAAAATGTGTGAAATTTCCTTCGATCGTTTGAAAAATTTGTGCGATTCATACCATCGAGGCGTTCGATCGTACGAATGGTATTCGAGCAGGTGATAGAAAAAAAGCCTATGGGGGATTCCCTGGCAAAGTAGGTAGTCGAATAAAATTTTAAAGTTGAAGTACTTCGATCGAATTTTCGATTATTCGATTTATTCGATACACTCGAATTTTGCATATTCGATGACTGAAGTGGCCAAATTTGCATATTCGAATGTCCGATAAAATGGTACGATCGGAATTCGATCGAACTTCGAATTATTCACTTGAATTTTGTGAATCTGCCCCTTAAACTGGCCATAGATGTAAAGACTTTTGAAAGATCCAATGGGGACCGATAAAGATTTTCTAACCTGGCCGATCAATCTTCAGACCAATGTCGGACGAAAAATCATAAAATAATTTGGCAGATTGGTCGGACTTCGCTAAGATTGGTCGTTCGGCAGGGAAAGATCGTTGCGTCTATTGGGAGCTTTAGTGTTCGGTGCTACAACAGGCAAATCACTATTGCGGATCTGAGGAGCTGATTAAAATGCAAACTATTGTTTTCCTCAACTTAAGAAAAAAAATTTGTGGGGAGGGTGGAAAAGAGAGAAGACTATCTTTTAGCATGTTTGCACACTAAAGGAATGTGCGATATAGTATTCTGCAAGAAAGCTGAAGGAATTTTTTCTTGCTACCAGCATTGTAATGCCTGGCATTTTAAAGAAATATCCCTGACCAAGAAGATAGGAATGCAGGAAGAAATGTCTTACTCACTTTTCTGAGCAAAAAAAAAACATATACTGTGAAAAATTGAACATGCTTTATGATTTCTTAACTCTTGCAGAACTCTGTGACATTATGGAAATATGTTCATGGCTACTATACTTAGTCACTAAAAATATTAACCAAAGTATGGAACGCTTTTGTCTTTCAATTTTGTCTACTGAAGAGGGTTCATAGCAATGCACTTAACAGCATATAGATCCATTTTTGGATTCCAGATGCAGTCAGTTTGGTGGAGCCCTGTATCTACTGCAATGTTCCCTCAGAAGAGTCAATGTATTTGCTAATCTGTGTGCAAACTTCAATCAGTATGACAAGCTAGCAGGAGTAATCAACAAGATCCTTCCAAAACTGTTTACAAGTTTAAGTGTTCACCTAATATTTGAATGAATTTATACATTACACATGGAAGAGTCAAACAAGACAACTTACTTCTTCATTAGTGATGTAACTGTGTTAAATGGATGTTTATATTGATAAACTGTGAACATGGAACACAAATATATATTTAATGCTAGCGATGTGCCTGTCATTGCCAGGAAATTTAATGTTAAATCCTTATAATCACAGACTTATTCTTTGAAGCCTTTATTATTTGAAGAAAAAAAAAGGTATGTGGGACTTTTGGGTGTTTTTCCCACACTTTTTTTCCTCCTTAAATTAAAAAAATGAGGACTACCTCCATACCTCAATTCCATTAGTATGATAGGTATGCAGGCCTGCCTTTACAGAGTACATTTTAAAAACCCTAGCTATAGGCTTCTTGGTGACGCTCTCAACAGTCTCTATGAACACATCAAACACCTGCCATTCCCACTCTTAAAAGGTTACTAGTAACTTAATCACTTTGGATTGCTTTTCCTCCTCTGACCCATGCAGCCCCTACCTCAGTAATTTACTTTGGCTGTTGGCTACCCTGCATGCTCAACTGAGATTACTAAACATACCTTCCAGTCTAGCAGCCAACGAAGAGATGACGTTGCTGTTTTCCCTAGAAACTCTACTAGCGGTCTGCTCCTATTTTTTTCTCCTCACCTCCTGTCCTGCACTCAGCTTAAAGGAGAACTAAAGCTTAACTAATGCTAAACTAAAGAAGTAGCTAGAAATGCTGTACATTATATTTTGGTCTTCTGTATCAGCCCAATGCAACCACAGCCATTTAGTAGGGAAGATCTGTGTCTCCAAAGATGCCCCAGTAGCTCCCCATCTTCTTTTCTACTGATTAATTGATTCACATGTGCAGCTGTCACTTACTGAACTTAGGGACCCACTCACAATATACAGTACACAAATAAAAATGTCACAATATTAATTTTCACTTTGATCCTTGATAAATCTGCCCCTTAAAATCTGACCGTCTTTCTCAGGGAAAACATTTCAAATCCTGCCTCATGTTTTTTCCCTGGTGAAGACCCTGAACCAGGGTGTTGAAATTTATTGGGCTTTTTAAAGGGATCCTGTCATGGGAAAAAATGTTTTTTTCAAAATCTATCAGTTAATAGTGCTGTTCCAGAAGAATTCTGCACTGAAATCCATTTCTCAAAAGAGCAAACAGATTTTCATTTTGAAATCTGACATGGGGCTAGAGATGTTGTCAGTTTCCCAGCTGCCCCTGGTCATGTGACTTGTGCTCTGATAAACTTCACTCACTCTTTACTGCTGTACCGCAAGTTGGAGTGATATCACCCCCTCCCTTTCCCCCACCCAGCAGCCCAACAACAGAACAATGGGAAGGTAACCAGATAACAGCTCCCAAACACAAGATAACAGCTGCCTGGTAGATCTAAGAACAGCACTCAGTAGTAAAACCCATGTCCCACTGCGTACTATTCAGTTACATTGAGAAGGAAAAACAACAGCCTGTCAGAAAGCAGTTCCCTCCTAAAGTGCTGGCACAAGTCACATGACCGGGGCAGCTGGGAAATTGACAAAATGGCTAGCCCCATGTCAGATTTCAAAACTGAATATAAAAAAATGTTTGCTCTTTTGACAAATGAATTTCAGTGCAGACATCTACTGGAGCAGCACTATTAACCGATGCATTAAAAAATGGTTTCCCTTTAAACCAACCAGCCATGTAATTCACTGTGATGATGACTCATTTGATATCCCGAAACATAAAAAAGGTGCTTGGCGTTTATAAATAATCCATGGAGGCCTGTTTATCAAACTTTTAATTTGTAAATTTTAGAGTTTTTCTTAAATTCAAATAAACTTAAAAACATTAAAAATAAATGTCACAATATAAGGCTGATTAGTAATTAGTATGGATGATTACTACATGGCAGCACAGAAACCAGGGCAACTAGCATCAGAATTTAATAATCAGACTTTTAGCATCAGTTTATATTACAGGCCAACCTAATTTTCTGCTTGATAATTTGTGACGACCCCTAAGATTAACTTCTCAACAGCTGCTCAGAGCCCACTGAGCATGTGAATGTCACAGACACTTTCCAAGATGGTGACCCCCTGTGACAAGTTTGAAATCCTGGATCATTGCTGCTATTGACAGGCTGAAACTTTAGACTGTTGAAATAAGTGGAGTATATAAAATATGGTATTTTAAGCCATATTCAGTTTTAGAGTTTAGTTCTCCTTTAACCAATTAAGTGCTTACTCCAAACATGACTTTTTATCAGAGTGGGTTCTGCATGTGTAAGCCTGCATTCTTGTGAATGAACTTTATAGAGAACATATGCTGTTTGCAGATGTAAATGTCACTGATGGCATGTCAAAGGGAAAATGATGACTGGGTTAAACAGTTACCCCCAAACAAATGTGCGCGCGAGGGACATCAGGCGCATTCGCCATAAGAAAAGCGATCAGTGTTGAGGCCGCTTTTCTTAATGCGCATGATGTCACGCACGTGCAAATGCGCATGCGCCAAGACTGTCATGGTGGCTCGCATCAGGAGCTCCCTCCCAGTGCGAGCGCTCTAACGCTGGCGAGGGGCATTAAAAAAAAAAAAAAACACCAGTACCCCCAACCGGAATGCTTTAAAGCTGCATACAATATGCAGTACAAATAATGCAGTTCAGAAAATATAGGGTTTACATGTTCTTTAATGTAATGCTGAGCTGTGTTACAACAGAACTTGCATTGAAAGAAAAATTCTTGTCCTAAAGATAAAAAATATAAATGCAATTTGACGTGAAAACAGTATGTATACCTACTAATGCATTTAAATATTTCCAGAAACTGTCAGAAAGATATTTCATATAGTCTGCATTCCATTTGGAATTCACAGTGGAATTTTTACATAAACAGGAAGTCCTACTGTATAATTATTAAAGTACACAGAAAGAAGACAAGTGGTTGCCATTAGCCAATCATTAAAATATATACAGTAGAACCCCCATTTTAGGGGACCCGGAAAAAATTAAGTAAAATCTGGGGAAATGTAAAATCAGGGAAATGTGTTAAAGTAACTTTTTCTTCAAGTACTGAAAGGATATAAGCAAAGTAGTCAGTTTTACTTTGAGATACAATATTTACTTTGTTAATAACAAGGATTAAGCATTGCAGTGTTAATGTTACACTATGGGGCTCATGTGCAAGGCCTCTCTGTCAGTCACTTACACAACCTAAAGCAATTGGTGCAAGACTGTATAAGGGGCAGACTAATTAGAATGGACCATTTACAGGCAGAACCTAGGCAAAATGCACATCTGATTAGTCTTTTGAATCTCTTTTTTTTCACAAATAATAAAATTCATGGAGAGGAGAAAAATGAAGTCTTGAGTACATCAGGACAAAATATTGATGTAAAATTTAGAAAAACAGTACTTGAAATCAGGGAAAGGCACCCATTGAAATGCATTATAAATTTGTGGGAGCACAAATAAAAAAAGTGTAAAATGTGGGAAAACGTAAAATCAGGGTACTTAAAATTGAGGTTTCACTGTATACAGTATATATTTTATTTATATTTGTTGACAGGATATGGGAATTTCATCCTGGTATTACAGGTTACAATTTCCTATAGAATCAATTACCTGTGTGACTGCTATAAAATGTAGACTTTGGCCATTTGCACACTGTAGAATATTTGCAATTTCAGTCAACAATGAAAGGTTTTCTGTGGTGAAATGAAAGGATTGGTGAGCTTTGGTTTTTTTAAATGCAGAATAATTGTGTTGGCCTGGGTGCTGGACATGCACATGCAGTTGATTTTGGTGATGAAAAGGCGAAAGTTTGTGCTCCTTCGCCAAAATGCAAGTAAAGGGGCAGATTCTACTTGCCTACTTATTTCAGCAGGCTAATTTTCAGCCCCAGCTGGCATTAGCCTTTAGGCAATGACAGATGAGACACCTTGCCACCTGTGGGAGAGGAGAAGATTTCCAGCAGCTAACAAAGTGTCCAATAATACCTGCCCCTTTACATTCATACGCTGCGTTTTCCGAAATCACTCGAAATTGCCTAAACGAGGCAACTTTGTGCGACTTCGGAAAACGCGTCTGAATAGGCGCAGGCGATTTTTCATTAAAGCAGCTGAAAGGCAGGTGGAAGCGGGTCGGGGAGATTAGTGGCCCCAAAGAAGAGGCCATTAGTCGCCATTAAGGCCATTAAGGGGTTGTTCTCCTTAAAACACTTTTTTCTGTTCATTTATCTTTGTCCCAGCTGAGCAGAATCCCTGAGCTTGATTAAAAGCATCTGCTAGAATTGATACAATAGTTGCTAATACTCCACAGATATTGCGGAAAAATGTATCAACTGTTTCAATTAAATGTAGCAAATTGTAACAGTTCACAATGTTCCTGGATCACTGAGCTGCCAGATAGAAACATTAGATACAGGAACATTAAACTTTAAGCTTCAATTTTGGGAAAACTGTAAAAAATAAAAGATGGAAAGCAATTGAAAAAAAAGTCTTTGTTTATGGTAAACAATCTGAAAAAACTCAACTGAAAAAAGTGTTTGGAAGGTGAACAACCCCTTTAATCAGGGCCGGAACTAGGGGTAGGCAGAGTAGGCGGCCGCCTAGGGCGCAGTCATGGGGGGGGCGCACTTTAGAAAGCATTTTTTTTTTTTTATTTCTTTAAGTTTTAACTTCGCCCCTGTCTCCAGCAGCAGCTTTCTACTCTACTTCAATCACCACCACCCTCTTACTTGCCCTTTGCCTGGCACAAATCTGTGGCAATATCTTTGCTGCTGCTCTGGCACAGGCTGGTGGCACAGGTACAGACTTGGGGGCAAAGGCTGGTACAGACTTGTGGCACAGGTACAGACTTAGGGGGCAATGCTGGTGACACCGTTACAGACTTAGGGGGCCAGCTGGTGGCACAAGTACAGACTTAGGGGGCAATGGCTGGTTGTACAGGTACAGGTACAGACTTAGGGGGCTGGCGGTTCAGGTACAGATTTGGGGTAATATTTTGGCTTTCTAGCACAGGTACAGATTGGGGGCAATATTTTGGGTGCTGCTGGCACAGATATAGATTGGGGACAATATTTTGGGTGCTACTGGCTGGCACAGGTAGAGATTGGGAGCAATATTTTGGGTGCTGCTGACACAGGTACTGATTAGGGGCTGGCTGGCACACATACAGTTTGATTCATTAATGTGTTATAAGGTTTCTTTATTTTAAAAAAATTTAATAGGTGGGAAATGGTCATACAGAACGGGGGTGGGGGGCGCCGATTGTACCCCTTGCCTAGGGTTCCAAACTACCTTGGCCCGGCCCTGCCTTTAATGACAAATATTCACCTAAGGTAATGGCACAAGGAGTGATTTTGATTGATTTACTGCAAGTTCAGAGGGTGGGGCATAATAAAAAAGCTTGCCATTGCCAATCATTCATGGGAAGCAATATACAAGCATGTTTCACAGCACAGTATTCCATTTGTGCCTAATGGTCTATGCCCACAGGACACAATTTTAGGGGGTTAGTTAACAGAGGTCAAACTTTAGAGCTTTGTAAGCTTTTTTTTAGACCTAGATTGAACCCCCAAATTGAATGGTTTCTAATTTAAGAAAATTTCATGGAAAAAAGTCGAATCGTTGTAGTCATGGTAAAAAAAAAAAAAAAATACTTTTGAGTTTTTGGAGGGAAAAAAAAAACCTTGAATCATTCAAATAAATTGAATTTTCGAGCAAAACCCACTTAAAAAACGTATCATGCAGGCTATCAACATCTGCAAATGGTTCATGGGACCATGCCATTGACTTCTACATGACCTAGAGCCATTTCCAGCTTTAAGGTATAATAAATCTCAAAGAGTTTTATTCTTGCTTTTTAGCCCCCCAAAAAAATTTTGACTAAAATTTTTGGTGGAAAAAAAAAACTGGAACCTAAATTACCCCCTTAGTTTGAAGCAAAGAGGGTGAATTTCTAAATTGCAGATTATAGATGGACAGCAAATAGAGGATCAGCATGCATACAAAACAAAGTGTGCACCTAAAAAAGTATACGCCTTGCAACAAAAAAATAAATAGCTTTTCCCTCTGGGCATCCAAATGATCATCAGATTACTTAACCTGCTTTATAATAATAATTGGCAAGCATTGTGTATAAAACATTGCTTGGCAAATGTGGAAATAGGTTTAGAAACCTAGATTGAAGAACTTTACTTGTTATGAAATCCAAGCATGAAAGGCCTCCCACATATGAGTGGGAGAGACAATGAGTAACAAGATATTCAGGACCACTATAATGTTTCATCAAATCTTTTCAATGAGCCTACAGACACAGGATTATTATGCAGAGTATAAATGAACTTCCTAAAATACAAAACAATGCAGGTAGCTAATTCTGAATGCTTTGGCAATTTAATAATTGAAACAATAAAGTAAATGTGACAATTTTCTTGTATCGTAGCCAAAACATGAAACACTGTGCACTATTCACCAAAACCCCTATAGCGATAAACACATAATATTAGCAGAAATCCGGAAGAAGTCACACACTTCTTCACTTTGGGACCGATGTTCTAACATTGGGGAAAACCAGTTCGACTTCTTTGACTTTTTTTTTGGTCCCTAGGGGAAACATTTTTGCTTCCTTTATTCACTTTTTTTCTTGCCAGAGGGAAAATAGTTTGGTTGCCTGCTATGTACCATTATTAACATGATTTTTTTCATGCAAAGATCTTTCTCCTGAGGGCATTCAGTGTAAGAAATGTTCATGTGGAAAAAAATGTCTTTTCATAAACAGGGGCAAGTAAAAAAGCATGAATTTAAATTTGAATGTAGTAAATCTGCCCCTTAGTACTATATTTAAGCACTGTTTAGAGAGGCATTGGAGCTAACAGGTACAAATGTATATATCCTCTTATAGATAAAACAATTTTATTGACCTCCTTTAGCTATATAGATTGGGATTGCTAATTTCTGGCACAAGACAAAATGGCACATTACTTTTAAAGTCTATTAAATTAAGAGCATTGTTTCATTTTCATGACCCTGGAATTCTACAATGCCCGAGAGGCCTGTTCAGCATCTGTTTATCTGTAACTTCCATTTCTGCTAACTTGCAAGCATTGTTAATGTTTTTCTATCTGGACCATCCCATGAGATTAAGGGAAAAAACACCATATAATGGAAACAATGTTAAATTACAGTTGCTTCGAAGTCCACCTCAAGATACATTCCATATGTAATTAGTGAGGGCTTTATGTGAATATGCACAGTTCATGGGCATGGGGACGAGGAGAATGTGACACAATAAAAGAACAGCCTAAATCTGGGGGTGGGGCATGATCTGACACAAGTCTACAGGACCATTTAAATAAGAGAAGCTCATCTTATAAATTCATGAAAATATTGAAGAGACAGAACCCCCTGAGCATTTTACAATGGAATAGCAGAATACCTAGGAAATTAATAAAAGTTGTTTACTATAGATTAAAATAGAGAAACAGCAAGCCAGATGAAGAGCTTTTCAATGGAATATGTGTGTTCCCAGCTGTTAGCATATAGGTGACATTAAACAAGCTCTATGTGAATAATAATACTAGTCATATTATGGTGCAGGCTATCTATCCATACTTATGCAAGCATAATAGAAGGGTGGGACATTTAACTGCAGCAATGCCAGACAGCGAGCAGGCGAGTAATTAAAATCAAGGAAGTGAGTGCTGTCCTTATAACCTGTATACAACAGACTAATTCAAATAAAACTAAAGTCTAGATTGAGTAAAAAAAAACAATCTACATATGTGTGCAGGAAAGCATGATGAAATCCTCCCACCACATAAGGCTGCAAGCCATAATCCATGAAGTGATCAGGAAGGAAGGGGGGGGGAGAAGAGGGAGGTAAAAAGGAAAAGACAAGGAGACCGGCTGTGAAATAACTGAACATGGGTGGAGGGAGGATGATCAGGAAGGGTTCCCAAAAACACAGCTAAAAAGAAAAATACAAAAAAAAAGGTGTGCTTTCCTGACAACAAAGGGACAAATGCATATACACAGCTTGCACCCACTCCCATTCACACTAGGGCTCCCATACTGTACATACAAAGAATGAACAAACATGATGTGACATTGCACCTAGTGTCTATGACAGGACATGTGGTGTCACTTCTACACAATGTCCCATAGTCACACGTTTAGATAAACGTTAGCAAGTGCGCCAACGAGCAGAAAAACTGCACAGCAACGGGAGGTTATTGCCTTTGGCACTCCAGCTGCAACAGAACTACAACTCTTAGGAAGCCAATGCCATGTTTGCTGACAACTGCAGTTCTGCAAGCACAGGAGTAGTCACACAAAAGAGTGTCCCTTTTGCTTTATGCAACTGCGGGGAGCAAACTACCCGAGTGACTGGCATAAGGAGGATAAACAAATCATTTGCACACACCGAGCCCTCACACCGATGCATCGTGACACTCCTGTGCCCAGCCCAAGTCACTCACCATAAAATCGCACGCAAAGTTATCCTCTCCGTTGTGATCTTTCATATCCATTGCCTGCACCCTTTGGATGAAACACTTCAGGATCGCTACTTGATCCATCCTGGAATATTGCGGCTCTTCTGACATCTCACCAGTTTCAGAGCAACCAAACACCCGGTACCTTCACCAAAATAGCCCGCACCTTAGAAACCCAGCCACCCTGCTCTCGCTCAGGGTGGGGGGAGACAGTCTGTGCCTCAGCCCCTAGCCATGAGGAAATAATGTCTTCTCATCCCATTCAGTGAAAAGGCTTCCTTCAATTCCTCTACCGAGCGGCACACACCTCCCAACCTTGCACCAAGACACGCACTGAAAAGGACCGGAACTCACAGCATTAGGCACCCCTCTTCACACGGCTTCCCATTGGCCGCGCCCCATCCACTTGCAAACCTTCATTGGCTCGCTGAACGAGTACGGAGAGGGCGTGCCAAACCAGCCTAGTCTGCCCGTCATTAGCTCAATAGGTGGTTGATCGATCGGCCATTTTAGGGCGGAGGAGGGGAGGTACTAAAAGGGCGAGGCTTTAGTTACAGACGGCCAATCGAACTTGAAATGGAAGGCATATTACAGTAAACGAGGCCTGAAACGCAAAGCGTCTACTGCAGGAGAGTCTCACTTTATATCTGCCGGAGTAAACTGTCTCTTGAGAAATGTAATGCGACGTGTTCTTCTTCCAGAGCAAAATATTCTTAAATAAACCGGTTATGAGCGGTGGAAAAGTCTCCGCTAAATGGTTTAAGACCAAAGGAGGAAAGTACGTGCTGAAATAATTACAGAAGTAGGAAGGAACTGTAACATATAACGTAGATTTGTGTAACACTGCTGTTTTGGGATTACAACTGTTTGCCGCTAAAGCAATTTCTTGTAAACTTTTAAAGAAAGGTGCTGTTCACTTTTGAGTTTACTTTTAGTGTGATGCAGTGAGTGTTTCTGAGATAAGCGTGGGACAGTCACGATTATAGAGGTTAGCCCACGGTCCTGGATTGTTACTGAAATTTCCCAGTTTCTCTTTGATCTCCTGCACTGAACAGCCAGAAAAAGATACCAAGTTTCTGAGACTTTTGGCTGCGAATACTCAGTGCCTGCAATTCGATACATTTGTAACAATTTAAGATAAGCAAAGATACAATTGTAACTATTTAAGATACACAGTTCTCTTCTGGAAACTGTTACCTGCATATTGAAGGGCACTTCACCTTCATTAGCAAATCTGTAATATCACATAAAACCCTAATACCCCAAGAAATTGTGTTTAAACTTTCCATAACCTGCCAATTTTATTTAAATGGATGTGTTATTTAGGGGTGTGATCATAAAATGAGTGTGGTCAAAAATGTTGCCAGATCTCTTTGTCCCTATTTTTTTAATTTTGTGAAGTACATGTGTTTTTTTTAATTATTTCGGTTTTTATTCTGCAACTCTCCAGTTTGCAGTTTCAGCAGTCTTGTGGCTAGAGTCCAAATTACCCTAGCAACCATGCATTGATCTGAATAAGAGGCTAGAATATGAATAGTAAAATTGGCCACTATTTAACATAAAAAGTTAACGCAAAATGTTTTAAAAGGAGTGATTGAAACACAAATTCTAAACTCTAAAAACATTCCCTTTGCCATATCATATGGTGGGCAGAGTGAACTCTAGGGTTGTAGCACGCCAGTAAGAATTACTCGAGTCTCTTGCATTAAGGGCAACTCAATATCCTGGCAATCTCTCTGTGTGCCAAGGAATGGGTCAGCAGATACTAAAGGGAAGGGCAGAATATAAACAGGGGTTTAAGCAAATGTAAAAGTGGAATACAAACAAAGAAAAGGGCTTATACCAAAAAAGGCTAAGGAGAAGAGCCAAAGGAAATAGAAAACAAAAGGGAAATATAGTGGAGAAGGAGAAAAGAGGAAAAAAAATATAGAAATAGGGTTGCCACCCAACCTCAGACAGTGACATCAGCAGATGGGTCAGATGACATTGAGGGACTGGGATTAGCACTTTTAGGGGCAGATTCACTAAAGGGCGAAGTGACTAACGCTAACAAAAATTTGCCAGCGCAACATCATTTTGTTACTTTGTCGATTTTTTTTCGCTAGCAAAGGAGATGTACGCTAGCTTTGCCTCACACACTAACACCAGGCGAATGTTTGCTCTAGCGAATGGAAGTAACTACACAAAAGTCACTAAGTTGCGGATGGAGTGTTACCTCTTTCGCCAGAGTTGCATAGAACATCCTCAATCTTCAGTTACTTACATCATCATTTTTGACTGTAATATCTTCTAAGTACAAAAAAACACTGGTGTATTTTCAATTTTGTGTTGGGCGGCAAAAAGCATAAAAAATATTTTTGGGCACTCTATTTCCCTCATACATGTTCTACCATATGGCACATTATTTAACTGTGGGCTTATGTGTAGGGCATTAAAACAACTCTATTGACTTTATTAAGGTTCCCTTGGCATGTCTAGTTATCAATGTAAATTTAATGCATTAGATGCACCATGTAACATAAATAGCTCCATTCCACTTTAAATTGTATGCAAATTAGCCTGGGCGCACAGACTATAGCGATGTTGCAGTAGGCATAATTGAACACTAGAGTAGCTTCGCTTTGATTTGCTCACTCTGCCGAAGTAACGTTAAAGAAAATTCGCCAGCGTTTGGTGCCCTGGACGCAACTTCACAATTTAGTGAATTAGCATTGTCTTGGGAGAATTTTCCTGGCGAATTTGCACTCTTTAGTGAATTTGCCCCTTAGTATTTATTAGCAGAGCTTTGTACAGGTTTCAGTACTCCAAAAACCACAACCCAAGATTGGAGATGGTAAGATGACATAAAAGGGCAGTGGAAAAAAAAAATGGGATGTGGAGAAAAAAAGTAAAGTAAACCCTTTAGAATTGAAGATCTGTTATACAGCAGCTCAGAAACCAGTGTAATTCTGTAAGAATATGATAGACTAGCTTAATTTTATGCTTTCTGGTTTGGAACAGCTCCTAAACTTAGCTTCTCAGCAGCTGCCCAGACCACAATGAGCATGTGAGTGTCACTGACCCTCCTAACAAAATCCAAGATTAGACCTGGATCATTACTATTATAGGGATACTTAACATCTAGGCTGTTTAGTAACAGTAAGTTACATTTTGTAATGGTTTACTGCTCCTTTAAATGATGTCTAAGACACTGGTAGACCCTGATAAAGAGAAAACAGACAACCAGGATCAAGAGAAAATGTATATTCTTCTCATCTTTGATCTAGCAAAATGCTACAAAACCAAGCAAATGTGTATCATATTATTCTAATTTAAATGTTTGACAAGGTGTGTCCAACATGTCTTCAGTGGTTCCAAGAGCCGCAGTGAATGCAAACATATAGCAAAGCATGAGCTGTGGGAAGGCCCCGTACACGTGTGAAGTTTTATTGCACGGAAACACGGCGCTCTTTTTAAAAAAGCCGACCACTGTGTATATATGCTAATCGGTTTCAAGCTTAGGCAATGGCACACTACGCTAGTGTACTTACGCGGCGGTCAGCTTTTTTTAAAAACTGCGGCTTGGACTGCGCCAAAGAAATGCATATGTGTCTGGGGCCTTAATGCATGAAAGAGCAAGACCAGTGCAACACTTGACAAAACACTCACGTGGAAGAACCTTAAAGCTGGCAACATCGCCAAACGAGCAGATCTTTCCCCGATATGACACTAACGGCAGGGCTATACCGGGGGTAATCTGAACGTTCAGCCCTACAATCGGATTACAATGAGGACAATGGGCTCCGACGGGTCGGTCAGGGAAAAATGAAACCTTCCCGATCAATATCGTGGCCAGATATCGATAGGGAAGACCCATCAGAAGCCCCCATACACGAGTAGATAAGCTGTCAAATTGGTAGAACCCACCGATATCGGCAGTTTTATCTGCCCATGTAGGCAGATAAAGCTGGAAGGCAGGGGGAAGAGGTTCTGGGAGATTAGTTGCCCCACAGAAGAGGTGATTAGTTGCCAGGTGACAAATCTCCCTGAATATTCCCGTGTGGACTAGCCCTTACACATCTGCTCATCCCTTAAACACAACAGGTAGAGCCATGCTTCCTTCTACTTATTGTTTCTCTTTCCCATTTCCTATACAGTATTATGTGAGACCACTCACCCCAGACAGTCGCATTCCCGTTCTCTGCGGCGTCCGGTTCGGCGCTTGCGCGCACATTTCGGCGCTCCGAGGTGCGGGCGCGCGCGGGCGTCGGGTTGGACGCGCGTCAAGCTGGACGCGCGTAAGTTCTGACTGCGTCGGTTCGGGCGCGCGACCATTGCGGAGCGGGGCGACTCGTTTTGGCGCCAAATAGGCCTATTTAAGGAACTTCCTGGAATTGCTCTGTGCCTGGTTATTGGGTTCACTTCCTGAAGCTAAGCCTTACTGATATCGGATTTCCTGTTATTGACCTTGCTACCCCTTATTGGATTCTCTGTTGACTGCCGCCTGCCCTGACCTCTTCTGCTTGTTACCCGGATTTGATACCTGCTGCCTGCCCACAACTCGGATTGTTTGACTACGCCTCTGCTTGATCCCTGGTACCTTGCCTGTTATTGCCTCACCGGCTACTCTCCACTCGCTTCCGTCCCTGTTCAATCCCCAGGGCGGTTCGCGTTGTGTGAGGCGCTTGTGAGTCCATTCATCGTATGCCTTCCTCGCTGGATACCGAAGGTAAGCCTGACAGTATTACAGTGTCATGTCATCTGATTTTGGTGGGATTGGGGTCAGTGTTTTGCCTGTCAGGGCACACACAGCAAATTTTGGTACAAAAACAATGTGTACAATGTGTACAAAAACAATGTGTACAAAAACAATGTGTGCCCTGACAGGTGGATAGGCTTGTGAGTGCACACAGAATATGAGTGGATCTGCCATTTTTATGCTAAATAAATGGAAAGCAGCATGAACAGATTTAGTCACTTTTCATATAAAATACAAGGTGTTTTTTTTGGGTCAGTTTCAAGGAGACATAGCTTATGATTACGCAGTAAATTCTCCTGGTATACATATAGATACACAAAGCCTCTAAACTGTTAATTCAATAAATTATTTCCATATTATTTCAATACTGAAATCTAAATAATATATTTATCTTTTTTCTTTTTGCATCCCCATTTTGTAACAGTACTTATGGTGACGGTGAGTGGCAATGGGCTCTTCTGGTTCCCTTTGGACCTAGTATAGCGAGAGGAATGAAAATATAATTTGGAACTGAGAATGCACTCTGCAAGCCTTATTAGATTTCCCTTTTCTTGAATTACTGCAAATCTAACCTTTGTTTCTGAGGTATTGACACAGTTCTGTAATCTGCCCATGATTGTATGCTATTCCTCTTATATTTATCCTCTTTCTTTTCCCACTTCTCTACTTTTCTCTTTGTCTTTTCTAAACAATATACATTATGATATTTGGAAAAGGGATATTACTACTTTATGGATGTTCCTCATACAAAATAAAACAAACAAAAGGAAAATTAAAAAACAAGGTTATTTCTTCACCTTCATGTGCTATTAGCCCAAAGCAGAGCAGTAGTAGCAGTTTAGAAATCCCATCAGTCAAAGCAGATGAATCCTTAAAGGGCAAGGAAAGGCAAAAAAATAAAATCCCATTTTTACTTTCTTTAATGAAAAAGAAATCTATCTCCAATATACTTTAATTTTAAAATGTGTACCGTTTTTATAAGAAACCTGACTGTAAGCAGTAAAATTCTCCCTTCATTTAGTGCTTCTGGCAGGGAAACAATCACTTATGAACAGCGGGGGGAGCCCCTGCCTTACTTACCAGCCATGCAGAACTCAAGCAGACCACACTGAGCATGTGCAGTGCCAGTGTCAGACAAAGATGTATAACAAAGTTACAAGATGACAGCCCCCTGTGGCCAACTTTGAAAGCATAAATCATTTGTTTGATTAGGCTTGTGGTGCAGTAAGTTCATGTTTATGTTTAGTATACAAAATACAGCATTTCTACCCTTATTCTATTTTACACTTTCCTTGTCCTTTAAAGAAAGGTGTCATGGAAGCTGTTATCTTGCTACCTGAACCTTATTCCAGCCCAAGTCACACTGATAAGAGACATCGGAAATTAAGAAAATAGCTTCCCTCTTGTCAAATTTCAAAAAAGCCTGTGGATTAAAGAAACAGTAACATATGTTTTAAAGAAATTAAAAAATAATGCAATGTTGCTCTGCACTGGTAAAACTGCTGTGTTTGCTTCAAAAACACTAATATTGTGTATATAAATAATCGACTGTGTAGTAATGGGGGCAACCGTTCAAAGGAGAAAAGGCTCAGGTTACACAGCAGATAAACTCTGAAGAACATAATGGTGTTAACTGTTATCCACTATTTAACCTGTGCCATATAGCCTCTTTTCAATTTCTTTTCTTTTGTTTATATGAACTATAGTAGTGTTTCTGAATAAGAAATAGATCAGTTTTACCAGTGCAGAGCAACCATACATGATATTTTCGTTACTATAAAACACTTTCATTTTTGGTGTTACTGTTCCTTTAAAGGGGAACTAAAATCTATAGAATAATGCTAGAAATTGTGTATTTTGCATACTAAAGATAAACATGAACTGCACAAGAAGCTTCATTAAACAAATGATTTATGCTTTCAAAGTTGGCCACAGGGAGTTTAACGTTGTTAAACATCTTTGCAAGACTACCCACATGCTCTGTGTGGTCTGGGCTACAGTTAGGAGGTTAAGTTTAGGAATCGTTGTAAATGATCAAAACAGCACAAGTCAAATAATATCTGCCATAGAAGCAAGACTGATTAATAATCAAAATATGCAGTCTGCACTGGGTCTGTGGACCATTTCCTATCACAGCAGTCAGAGCAAGTATAATTTAATGGCATACAGTCAGGTTTCTTATAAAAACAGTACACATTTTTAAAATTAATGCATATTGGATATATATTTATTTTTCATGAAAGAACTTAAAAATTGGATTTCTATTTTTTTTTTTGCCTTTACATCCCCTCCAGGCCACTTCAGGACATGTACATTGTAAAAATACCAACTGATTTGAAAAGTCTCCTGAATACACCAAATATATATATAGTATACTTTTCCCTGCAGTAAACTACCAAATTTTCACTCCAGAAATCTGCATACTTCAGTGTTCAATTCCAAAAGTCCCATTAGCATACCTCCCAACTGTCTCATTTTACTTGGGTCTTGATTTTGGCAGCGCAACCCTCAGTCCCAGATTGTCACTGAAATGTCCCAACTTTCTCTTTGATCTTCTGCACTGATCAACCAGAAAAAGTTTCTAACTTCTTTGTTCTCATAGAAATATGGAATGGCCATGTTGAGTTTTAGCAGCATGAGGGCCCACTGACACCTTGGCCCACCTAGAGCTTCCCTGGTATTCCAGTGGGCCAAGGTGTCAGTGGACCCTCATGCTGCTAAACTCATCATGGCTTTTCCCTATTTCTATGAGAACAAAGAGGCTAGATGGAATAATTAATTATAGTATGTAAAGAAAACAAACTAGGAGAATAGAGGTTGATTGAGGAGATGAAGAATATTAGTACTGAGAGTGGGCCCCTGGTCTAAGGTTTAATGATGGGTCCCTGGTGCCCCAGTCAGACACTGGTATTAATATAAAGATTTTCATTCATCCAGGTCATTGTATGACTAGTATAAGTAATGTTAAAACAACTGGACTTGTTAAGTAATCATTGTTTTAGAATTACTTGTACTAGATATTGTCCTGTAGTAATACCATTTGTCCAGCTTTCATAGATATATGCATCATAGATATATGCACAATGGGCCTACATCTGTTCAGTAGACCCAGAGCATTCATATTTATGGTGTTTTATCTTACCCAGTGATACATGGGAGATAATATGCTGAAAATTGGAAGTTTCAACGTGATTTTTAAAAATTCTGAAATTGTTATAAAAAAAGATAACTTTAGGGAATCATTGCAACTTGGTAGTTTGGAAAGTCGTAGAAACAGATATCATCAGAATATATTCTTTACAAAAATGTATGATTTCCTGGAGTAAACCTAATGCATACCTCCCAACATTTTCAAAATTGAAAGAGGAACAAAAAGTTTTGGTGTGCGGTAAAAATTTTTGACCAACGCAATTTTGGTGGCCACACCCCCTAATTACCATGTTCGTTTTATAAAATTTGGCACGTTATGAAAGTTTCATTGTACCAGTGCAGATACTGTCCTTGAACATATAAATATCCACTCCAGCACCACCTGGTGATTTTTTTAATGCAGTACACTATTATGGAATTGCTGACCTCTGATCATGGTGCTCCCTCTTTGCACGACTGCGTCTGTGCATGACATGGTGTGGAGCGGGGGCATTTGTGGTGCTTGTTGGAGGGGTTGGTGAAGCTTGTGTTGGAAAGCCCCCAAGTAGGGTTGCCACTTGGCCATTAAAAATTAAGCTTTATCCCAAGGTTATCAATAGGGGAAATGCATAGAAATATAGGAATGCCAGTATTCGTTTCAAGAAAAGGTGGCAACCCTACCCCCAAGTGGCAGCTCCAGTCGGCCCCAAACACACACTCCAACAATGGGCAGGCCTGAGATTTATGCCACTGAGTTCAGCAAGAGATGCTCTGATTCTTTAGTTGTTTCCTTTTTTCTCTTTCACTAAACACTGTCTGTATATATCAATTGTGATTTAATAAGCTAAAATCCACAAGGGTGTGTCCATATCAACAGGAATACTGCATTATATTGCAAATTATTTTTGCTTTTATCCCATATCTTTGATGCAGAAGTTCTTTTCTTTCTATATAATACATTGATTTAAAGAGTAGCGTATCAGCAGGTGTTAGTGCCACATTTTGACCAAAATATGTAAGCTTAAATGTAAGGGAGTGAACAAAGTGATTAATTGATGTATGAAAGTTATTTCAAATATTGTATTAAAGTGTGTGTGTTAAAACAATATGGGTGTATATTTCCCCTGCCACTAGAGGGAGTTGGTTTCTCCCAAAAGGGGTATAAGGGCTAGTCCACACGGCAAGGTTCAGGGAGATTTGTTGCCTGGTGACTAATCGCCAAATCTTTGGGGTGACTAATCTCCCTGAATTGCTTGCCCGTGTCTTCCACCTGCTGAAATGTAAAGTTGCCTGCGCCTATTCACACGCGCCGCTGCGTTTTTCTAAGTTGCTCGGAATTGCCGCATTTTTCAGTGACTTGGGAAAATGCAGCGCCGCGTGTGAATAGGCACAGGCGACTTTACATTTCAGCGGGCGGAAGACGCCGGCAAGTCGCTCCAAAGAAGCAGCGATTAGTTGCCAGGCGACAAATCTCCCTGAATCTTGCCATGTGGACTAGCCCTAAGAGGCAGTTACACCCATAATTATGGTCTTTGATGGGAGGAAGCAGACTGATGCAGAGCTTCCACTAAGAAGACCACCAGCAAGAAAGGTAGTAACTAGAATAGAAGCTAGCAGGCACTAGGTGTCTGAGGTAAGTACGGGTAGTTTATTGCCCCAAAAAGGAGGTTAGTGGGAATAGTTTCCCCGTGGATACCTCACGAGATAGGGACCCATAAGCTAGGTGTTAGGCAAGATAGGATTAAGAAAAGGACTTCAGGTCGGAAAGCTGCCGGTGGGACCCGATCGGAATAACCAAGGGGTGCTGGTCGAGCACTGGATGGTTGAGACGGGAAGGCTTGGTGGAGTGGTAAAATGGTGGTATAGTGCACCAGATTACCGAGCCAAGCAGAGGTGGACTGGAGCCAGAAAACTATCTACTTCCCACTTCAAAATATGGGAAACATACTTGAACTGGTGTGTCAAAAATTAAAGATCCAGTGAATCAGTATCTCAGGAACACATTGTAGAGTTCCTGCAAAGTGGATCAGACAATGGATTGAGTGTACCTCAGTAAAGGGGCAAACTTCAGCTTTGTCAGCCCTATATGGAGAATCATGGGCACCAAAACTGTTAATAACTCTAGTCCTTAAAGGGATGCTGTCATGGGAAACGTGTTTTTTTCAAAACGCATCAGTTAATAGTGTTGCTCCATTAGACTTCTGCACTGAAATCCATTTCTCAAAAGAGCAAAAAGGTTTTTTTATATTCAGTTTTGAAATCTGACATGGGGCTAGACATTTTGTCAATATCCCAGCTGCCCCATGTCATGTGACTTGTGCCAGTACTTTAGGAGGGAACTGCTTTCTGGCAGGCTGTTGTTTTTCCTTCTCAATGTAACTGAATGGAACGCAGTGGGACATGGGTTTTTACTACTGAGATCTTAGATTGACCAGACAGCTGTTACCTTGTGTTAGGGAGCGGTTATCTGGTTACCTTCCCATTGTTCTTTTGTTAAGGTACTGGGGGGGGGGGGGGGAGGGAGATGTGATATCACTCCATCTTGCTGTACAGCAGTAAAGAGTGATTGAAGTTTTTCAGAGCACAAGTCACATGACTTGGGGCAGCTGGGAAATTGACAATATGTCTAGCCCCATGTCAGATTTCAAAATGAAATATAAAAAAATCTGTTTGCTCTTTTGAAAAATGGATTTCAAGGAAAACAGACTAATACTAACTTAACATATAATTCTCCTCAAAGTAATGCACATTTAAAAAGTAAAAGTAGTAACCTCCGCTGTATGCTGGCAAATGCACGAAGTTTGTCAGGTAAAATGGGAGACCTAGAATTAATTGCATGCTCTAAAAATTATGATATAATTGGTATCGCTGAGACCTGTAGGGATGAAACATGTGACTGGACTGTGAATTTAAATGGTTACACCCTTTTTAGGAGGGACAGAGGGATTATATTGCTGGCACTGGTGAGGGTGTGGAATCCCTCTGGGTAGAGATTTCTACTGGGAAAAAGGCTACAAAGAAAATTTTCATTGGTGTATGTTATAAACCACCTCGTATTAGTGACGAGTATGAAGCCCAGCTACTTTTACAAATAGAAGCTGCTTCACAACTAGGTCAAGTTGTTATTATGGGTGACTTCAATTATCCGGACATTGACTGGGGAAATGGGGTTTCCAAGACAGATAAAGGTAGTAGGTTTGTAAATATGCTAAATGACAACTTTTTATCCCAGCTTGTTCAAGAACCTACTAGGAATAACTCTCTTTTGGATCTTGTAATAACTAATAATACTGAACTCATCTCTAGCATTTGTGTGGGTGAGCATTTAAGGAATAGTGATCATAACATGGTCTCCTTTGAGATTCTGTCGCAGAGGCAACTCTATAAGGGAGTAACTAAAACAATTAATTTCAGGCGTGGAAACTGCAACATATTAAGTGGGAAATGCTTTTCACAGGTTTAAACACAGAACAAAAATGGGAAGTCTTTAAAATGCTGCTTAATAAATATACATGTCAGTATATTCTGCTTGTAAGCAAGGAACGTCATTGCAAAGCAAAATCTTTTTGGTTCAATAGAAGTGTTGGTGTTGAGGTGGGTAAGAAAATATGTGCTTTTAAGGCTTTCAAGTTAGATTGGACAGCCAAGTCAATTATAAGGTACAAGGAGGCCAATAAATCATGCAAAAAAGCAATCAGGCAAGCTAATATTGATATGGAAAAGGATATAGCAGTAAAAAGAATCCAAAATAATTTTTTAAATATATTAATAGAGAAAAAATGAAACAGGAAGGGGTAGGACCTTTATTATCAGAGGGGGTCAGCTGGTTGGTGAGAACAAGCAAAAAGCTCTGATTCTGAATGCATACTGTCTAGACAAATGAGGAACCAACTAATGAAGGTTTCCTTATTAATAGTCCTAATTCTAATAATACTGTACATCTAATTATGCATGGTTCACACATGATGAAATTAAAAAGAGACTAGAACATGTTAAGATAAACAAAGGTCCAGGGCCAGATGGGATTCATCCCAGGGTACTTAGCGAGCTTAGCACTGTGATTGCCAAACCTCTCTACTTAATTTTTCAGGATTCATTGAGGTTTGGAATGGTGCCAAGAGACTGGAAAATTGCTAATGTGGTGCCGCTATTCAAAAAAGGATCCCGTTCTCAGCCTGAAAACTATAGGCCAGTTAGTCTGACGTCGATGGTAGGAAAGCTTTTGGAAGGATTAATAAAGGATAGGATACTGGACTTCATAGCAAATAACAATACTATGAGTTTGTGGGTTTGATTGATTTTATCTGATATATTCAGACCTCTATTCCAATTAAGCAAATTTAATTATTAGCTTATCCTGAGTATCTCCCCTTTTTCTATGAGTTTGTGCCAGCCATGCATAATAGATCTTGCCAGACTAACTTAATTTCTTTTTATGAGAAGGTAAACAGGGACCTCAATTCTGGGATAGCAGAGGATGTGATTTACTTAGACTTTGCTAAAGCATTCGATACAGTGCCACACATAAGGTTACTGGTTAAATTAAGGAATGTTGGCCTGGAACATTGGAGCAAATTCCAAAAATTCGCTAACGTTCGCCGCACTTCGCCAGGCAAATTTTCGCCAGCGCTACGCAAATTCACTAAAGTACGAATTTACACTCAGGTCGGCGAACGGTAGCATAGTTGCGCTAGGGCGCGTCACTTCCGGCGCAGGTGCGTCACTTCTGACGCCGGCGTGTCGCTTCCGTTGCGGGCGGCCATGATGGTGCGCACTTCCGGTGCGACCATCTGCGTGGATCGTGTGGGAGCCTCCATCTTGGGAGGACCGAAGCCGAGGACCCAGGTAAGTGGAATTCCTGACACTAAGGCACGGCAAGAGCTAAGGCACGGCAAGAGATAAGGCACGGCAAGAGCTAAGGCACGGCAAGAGCTAAGGCACGGCAAGAGCTAAGGCAAGGCAAGAGCTAAGGCAAGGCAAGAGCTAAGGCAAGGCAAGAGCTAAGGCAAGGCAAGAGCTAAGGCAAGGCAAGAGCTAAGGCAAGGCAATAGTCAGGGGCACTGCCACAGTACTAAGGCCTGAATAATGCTCCGGCAAGGTGTGCATGGAGGGCTGGCCTTAAATAGGGCTGAGTCAGCCCTGATTGGCTGACTGCAACCAATCAAGCTGCTGCTGGGCTGGGGCTGCAAAGGCCAGGAAATCTATAGTGAGCAGTCCTACAGGCTGCTCTCCTGGCCTAATGGATAGAACATCGAGCCAGAAACCCAAAGGTCCCTGGCTCGAATCCCAGCAGAGCCTGACAGCGCTAGCGAGGGGACATGATTACACTTTACAAATACATTAGAGGACATTATAGACAAATATCAGGGGACCTTTTTACCCATAAAGAGGATCAGTGCACCAGAGGCCACTCCTTCAGACTAGAAGAAAAGGACTTTCATTTGAAGCAGCGTAGGTGGTTCTTCACAGTGAGGTTGTGGAATGCACTGCTGGGTGATGTTGTGATGGCTCATTCTGTTGATGCTTTTAAAAGGGTCTTGGATGATTTTTTGGACAGACATAATATCAAAGGCTATTTTGATACTAAACGCTACAGTTAGTATAGCTATTGGCATATACGGTTTGTGTGAAAGAGTGGAGGGGTGTGTGTGTATGCTGGGTTTTAATTTTGGGGGTTGAACTTGATGGACTTTGTCTTTTTTCAACTCAATTTAACTATGTAATACAGAATTCTGCTGGAGCAGCACTATTAACTGATGCATTTTGAAAAAAAAAACATTTTTTCCCATGATAGTATCCCTTTCAAGCACTAAGTTTGGAACCATTTGAGCCCTATGATTCAGCTAAATTTCATAACATGGAAAATTGCTTTTTTTTACTAGCAATCACATTTCGGCCAGAAGCATTGGAAAAATTCAGGCCGGGCAAGCATCAGATTGTACTGCCAGTATTTTTTTCTTCACCAGAAACAGAGGAGGAAACTCGATGGCATAAATTAGATGTCTTTAGATGTCTAAAGATTTACCTTGACAGGGTAAAGAACCTCATAAGGAACCAAAATATCCTACTCATCCCTTGAGGTTCGAAGGCTGGCTGCAAGGCTTCAAAACCTACAATAGCCAAATGGATAAAAACATGAATCTCGGAAGCTTATAAAGCTAGTGCAGTGTAAGTCCCATCAAACTTAAAGGCTCATTCTACAGTTTCAGCGTCTTGGGCCTTCCATGCCCAAGTTTAAGCAGAGGACCTGTGTAAAGCCGCAGTATGGTTCAGTGTCAACACATTCGTAAAGTTCTACAAATTGGACGTTGTGTTGCAAGTCAAGCAAAATTAGGAAAATCTATTCTTAAATCAGCTACTGTAAAAGAATACATTTATTTTTGCATCATCCCGACCGGTTGTTATCCTTTACTGTTTTGAAAGGTCCCGTTAGTAATACTTTGTCAGTTTGAGAAAGGACCAGGAGGTCCGAAATGTTGCTGTGCCATAAATTATGCTGCAATAAAGGCGGTTTTATTATTACAAGGGTGTGCTGCAAATAATTTTGAAGGTCCCGTCAATGCCCACTGCCATGTGTAGGACCAGGAAATGGGAAAATCTTTTCATACTTACCGTGATTTTATTTTCCTGGACTGTAACATGGCAGTGGACTTCCCAGCCCTTGAGGGGAGATCGTTGGTACAGAAAAAAATCAGAAGGAAGTACCAGGGGTTGTGAGGCATTTTATTGGTTAATGTAATTTCCTGTCCATCACATGATGAGTGGGGTTAACCCATTAGTGCCCACTGCCATGTTACAGACCAGGAAAAGATAATCACAGTAGGTATGAGAAGATTTTCCCATAGTGTTAATATGAATGAATTTTGTTCCAACAGTGCCACCTGCTCATCGGCTACCCACCAGTCTGACCACCAAGTAGTCAAGGAAGTTGTCAGAAAGAAAGAGGCTGCTCTCATGTTCTTATGTTTAGGAATAAAATTAAAAACCTTTCTCACATCTTTCCTAAGCAGAATAATATCAGAACAGCCTCTTTCTTTCTCCTGACAACTTTCTTGACTATTTGGTGTTCAGACTGGTGGCAAACTGACCAGCAGGTGGTGCTGTTGGAACAACATTCATTCATATTAACATTAAATGGGAAAACAATACCATGAAAATGAATACTTAAAACAGATCACCTCAGAGATAACCTGACCAGAAATATTTCAACTCTAACTGTAACAGGAAGAAGTGTGGAAGCAAAAGACAGAACTCTGATAATTGGCTCACGTGACCTAACTTTATAGTTGTTTGGTATGTTTGTGTGCACCATTGAATCATACAATCCCAGGAGGCTGTCCTTATTTTTTTTAAATGGCTATTTTCTATTATGATTACCCAATGGCACATACTACTAAAAAAAGTATATTATTATGAAAATGGTTTATTTACATGAAGCAGGGTTTTACATATGAGTTTTTTTATGCAATATCTTTTTATAGAGACCTACATTGTTTGGGGGGTATAGTTTTGGAATTAAAAGAAAATAAATAATGTAATATATGTAATGTGTAATATAAAATAAAAAAATTCTTAGAATAGGCCCCTCATCAATTTTACATTCACTTAGTTTAAAGGTTTACTTATTCTTTAAGAAAGATTATATATTTTGAACATCTATCCCCTTTAAATAGTTACAATCTATCTTTGCTTATCTTAAATTATAACAAATGTATCTAAGCCCATGCTGCCACGTTTTCTGGTCTCCCAGCCATAAGCCTTTTATCTAATTCAGTTTTAGAAATTTTATGGCTGTTCATTGCAGGTAGGGTTTCCACCTTTTCCGGAAAAGACATACCAGCCTTCCTATATATTTATCTTTTTTCCCTATTAATAACATTGGGATCAACCATCATTTTACCGGCCAGGCTGGTAAAATACAGGCCAGGTGGCAACCCTAAGTGCAGGCGATCAAAGAGAAAGAAAGAAAAAGTAACAATCCGGGACTGCTGGTTGAGCTGTCAAAAATCAGGACTGTCCTGTGAAAAGTGAGGACGGAGTAGGATTGCCACCTGGCAGGTATTTTACCGGCCGATAAAATGATGGTTGATCCCAATGTTATTATTAGGAAAAAAGATAAATAAATAGGAAGGCCAGTATTTTTTTCCGGAAAAGGTGGCAACCCTAGTTGGGAGGTATGGTTAATTACGGGAACATTTTCAATCAGAACCCCCAGCAACAATGTCCATTACAGTGGCGTAACTACCGGGGTGCAGGGGGTGCAATGGCCCTACGGGGCCCATCGGTGCCAAGAAAATAGTTATGGCAGGCAGTTATCTACGGGGAAATTTTACAGCACACACTCCACCAGGCGATTTATAGAGGTAAGGGCCAGACAGGGGGGCCCAGGTGCCCATCCTGTACTGGGGCCCAACAGGGAGTAGTTACGCCACTGGTCCATTATGTGCAAGTGAGTGGTGGAATCATGTTTACTGTTTTTGTTTTCATAAGTGGACACCTCTCTGTTGCTTTTGTGAAAACAAAAATGTACCAGGAACAAAGCATTAGTCTCACAAACTGATCCTCCCCTTGACGTTTTTATATAGCCGGGGAAGTGTCGTTAAAATAGGAGAGGAGGAGGCCAGAGTGGCTAAAAAAATCCTACCTACACAACTTTAATTGCTGCACAATAGACTAGTCTAATGTCTCTTCCAGCTTTTTTTTTATAATACTTCAGTAACTTCAGAGCTGCTGGTTTTGAAAAAGCCCGCGCCGCCCTTTCCTTCTCCATGGCAGCTACAAAGGAAGCAGACAGTGAAAGCAGTGAAAACAAGAGAGCACAACGCAAAGCAGTAATACACAATACACACTGAGAACTGACAAAGTATTTGCCAATCGTGTGCTTCCCTGCCTCTCTAAAGATTCCTACCCTCGCCTTTCAGTTTATGTGGGCTGGGCGGTTTTCCTGCCGTCCCCCTTGTGACGCCTGTGGTAAGGTCCGGCAGCACAGGCTGTACCTGCCGTGGGCGGGGAGACAGACATATGACTGAGTAGTTAGTCGGCTGTAGGTGTGGACTGTGTGAAGTCTCTGCAGTACTGGTTGAAACGAGACATCAAGATGGTCCTGGATTTCCGTGAAAGTTTTTCTCTGCAGAGAGATGTCATGCCTTGGATTCTGGCCCAGGAAGCACCTGGTAATGCTGTAGCCAGTACTTGCTTTTGTCTAATTGATCTTTCTCCGCCTGTGTTATTCGCAGACATTGTCCCTTTGTTTTTATCATAAACACATAGCCAGTGTGTCAGAGGGAATGGGAAAGTACCTTGTGCTGTACGGATGGGGATTTTCTGTTTTTCCACACCCTGTCAGTTCAGCTCGGTGCTGTGCAACAACTTTAAAACAACTTTAAAACTACTGCAAATCTGTACTCTGTATACTTATATTGTTATTCATATATATCTGAGCCCCTTGTTTAGTAGTGTACTGCAGATGTAAGCTCTGTGATGCCTTCCTAATGTCTTAAAACAAAGCACTTAATCGCTGTGTATATTGTATATATACTAACCGTTTATAAGGGTATCATTTACAAGATATTTGTGGCATTTGTGTATTATATATGTACTTTTTCCCACAGTACCGGCACTCAAGACCATCGTACAGCCAGCGGTACACGATTAAAGGACCAGTAACATCAAAAAATGAAATTGTTTTAAAGTAATAAAAATATAATGCAGTGTTGCCCTGCACTGGTAACACTTCAGTGGTTGCTTCAGAAGCACTATGATTGTTTATATAAATAAGCTGCTGTGTAGCCATGGGGGCAGCCATTCAATGAGAAAAGGTATCTGTTATCCATTACATATCCTGTGCCATATAGCCGTTTTTCAATTTCCGCCATTGCTACACAGCAGCTTGTTTATATGAGCTATAGTAGTGTTTCTGAAGCAAACAGATCAGTTTTAACAGTGCAGGGCATCAGTACATGATTTTTTTTACTTTAAAACTCTTTCATTTTTTGGTGTTACTGTTCCTTTAAAGTTGCATAGACTCAGGAAGAAGGACCAGCACTTACTGTATTTTCAAATGAAAGAGTGATTCTTTTATAACAAATGCATTTGTAATAAAAGAATCACTGAATCACTCACTTTCATATGGAAATACAGTGAGTGCTGGTTCTTCTTCCTGAGTGAGTATACAGTGGTGTGAAAAACTATTTGCCCCCTTCCTGATTTCTTATTCTTTTGC
>CM044435.1:69666908-69674189 GCA_024363595.1 Xenopus borealis | reverse complement strand
TGGGCTTTTTTTTTTTTTTTTAATTTAAAAAATCAGTTTCTCAGCACCTGGGGGCCACCACCAAGACCTGCCACCCTAGGCACAGGCCCTCGTTGCCTTAATATAAATACTCCCCTGAGTGCAGAGTGCATTACTTCATGTAATGAAATGCACCCTATTGTTTTGAATGAAGTCAGAAGAGCTCTGCTCCAGAACTTTAGTGGGTTGGTTTCGACCACCAAGATTATTCCTGTCCCTCATTTAGGAAATAAAAACTGAATTGGCCCCTCCCATAAGTATAAACCACACCCACTGTTATAATAAGCCTTGCCCAACAACATTTTGTGGGTTCACCCACTTCAAAGAGGTGGTTCACCTTTAAATAAGATAACTTTTAGTATATAATAGAATTGCTTATTCTAAGCAAATTTTAATTTGGTCTTCATTTTTTAAAATTATTTACCTTTTTCTTTCCAGGTTTCAAATGACCGCATCTAAAATCATATGCTCTGTAAGGCTACAAATCTATCATTTTGCTAATTTTTATTACGCCTTTCTATTCAAGTCATCTTCTATTCAAGATCCTATTCTCTTTTACAACTCATTCATTGCATGGTTGCTAGAATAAAATACAAGTACTGCATAAACTGAATAAAATTTTAATGCTAAATTAAAAAATAAAAAAACACAAATAATAAAAAATGGAAACCATGTCTAAATTATCACAGAATATCACGCTCTCCATCATACTAAAATATCAACCCCATTAAAGTAAAGCCATTTTGCTATTTCCTTCTAATGAACCTATTTGGCCCACCAGGGGGGCAGCACATACCCAGTCCATCCTTCAACCCCAATTGTAATTCATAGACAAACTGTAAATTCCCAACTTCCCAACTAAATTGCCACTGTGTCATCTGTCTATGAGTTTTGGGGATATTAGACATGAAATTGTCATTGCGTCATCCTGCTATGAGAATTTGGGGGCATTCACATTAATTACATTGCTGTTGTATCAGACAGTTTTTGAAATAAACCTACTGCTGTTCTGGGATTGATAAAAAAAAGTAGAATAACAAGTATGCAGAACATTATTAAAAACAGAATCTTGATTAGAGATGAACTGGACACTGCTACATTGTTTCCTTTGCACATCGATTCAGGACCAGTGATGCAAATGATATACTTTGTTTTCAATTGTAATTACATTTATAAAAAAATACTGTCAATTTTTAAACATATACTGCAACGTTGCTTTTACTTAAAGGAACAGTAACATCAAAAATTTTTACACAAAAATTCATTAGAATAGAGCGAAAAAAAACACCAACACAAATTAAAATTTAAAATAGCAAAGCCTTTATTAAGAAATAACTTACAGAATCTTCACTTACTGTCCTATACAGAAAAGGCGACCATCCATGCTGTGGTGCTCCATTTCTTCTCCCTGGCTATTCATGGACAACGTGTCCTCTGCCCAAATCTCCTTCTCCAGCTAGAAAGGCGATGACTGCGGGCTCCCTGTTGAAGTGAACCAGCCGACCCGACGAAGTCTGTACTGATCTGCGCTCCTTTCCACCCAGCAGGCACCCGACATTGATCCCTTTCCCCTAGGGTCCCAAAAAATGTGCCTCCCCAACTGTGTATGTGCCATCCGTACTGCCTCTGCCTCTCTGCCTCAGCACAGCATCCCTCTTCCTGCAGAGCCAAAGCCATCTTCCTCTCCAGCTCACTGACTCCTTGTAGCTGCCTACAGCCTGCACCCCACGCTCAGCATGGTCCGGAACCGCAAGGAGAGGAACAGTACTTTCCAATGCACAGGGCACCGCTCGCAAATTCCTTTTTGATCCGAGCCGACTCCAATTAAATGGCTAATGCGGATGATTCAGGCAGAGAGCACGGGAAGGTGGGAGTCCAAGCACTGACCCAACCAAGTTTCTTACTAATCTGCGCTGCTTTCCACCCAGCGGGCACCCGACATTGATCCCTTTCATGCACATACGGAGCAGGCTGATATGTTCCAACAGTGACACGGAGCCCCATCATTTCTGGGCCCATGTAAAGTATGTCACAGTGGGAGAGGCACATTTTACAACTATGTGGGACCCTAGGGGAAAGGGATCAGTGTCGCAGATCAGTACAGACTTCATCGGGTCGGCTGGTTCACTTCAACAGGGAGCCCGCAGTCATCGCCTTTCTAGCTGGAGAAGGAGATTTGGGCAGAGGACACGCTGTCCATGAATAGCCAGGGAGAAGAAATGGAGCACCACAGCATGGATGGTCGCCTTTTCTGTATAGGACAGGAAGTGAAGATTCGGTAAGTTATTTCTTAATAAAGGCTTTGCTATTTAAAATTTTAATTTGTGTTGGTGTTTTTTTTTGTTCTATTCTAACGAATTTTTGTGTAAAAATTTTTGATGTTACTGTTCCTTTAATTGATTTTATTTTGCAAAATGTTACGGGTTTATATCCCCTTTAAGCTATAAAATGACTAGGTAAAGAAAAAAAGTGTTTTTTAATGTGTGCATGACAGAAACAACAGACTTGCATATATCAATCTTCCTTCATATAGATAATAAAAGAAGAAATGGAAGGGTGCTATAAACACTATCTTTTTCTACACACTAGTCTCCCTCTTCTTTAAAGAATGCATGCAGTGTGGAATATTACCACAGTGTCAATTGTACCACCCTGGGTGGGCTAATTCACAGTACTGGATGTTCTTTGGCTCTAACAGTTTGACCAAAATTTAGCATAAGCAAAATGTAAACACTAGCAAACATGTGCAAATTAAAATGAGTAAGGCTGGTATGTCTCATCATGCTGCAATGTAAGATTAAGAGTTATTAGATTTTTACAGTCACATTTAATTGGAAGACATTTTCTTCTTTTTTACAATCCAATTATGGTTTGTTTTTTTTCCTTTTTTTTGCCCTTCTTGTCTTTTGGTACTGCATGCATCACTCGGTCCCAAATTAAGGGAAGAGATTCAAAATCTTTGATTAATAGCTGTAAGGTTTATAATTTACACTGGTACTGCAGTAGTTCAAAGGTAGCAAAAATGTCTCCTGGCAGTTCAGAATGTAATGGCTAATTACTCCTCATGAATATCAATATTGTTTTGCTACTAAACTCCTTCAGTATCTTCTTCTGCCTATAACTGAACCACGTGAGAGTAAACCATTTGTCTTGCCAGCTTCGTCATCCCCATGATAGGGTACTCCAATCAAGAAAATATCTTTACAACTAGTGAAAGAAAATATAAATCAAAGCAACTTTAGCTTTTTTATTGAAGTTATTCTGATTCACTGGTAATACACTTGAAGTGTGTAATCGGCCCAAAATGCAGGAGAACAGAATTTTGCATGATTATGTGATTTCAAATCAAAGAATCAGATTGATATCAATTCAAAGGCATATTTAGAACATACAACCTTCAGAAACGAGTATAATTTTTTTTTTACACAGACATACCTGTTTTAACAGATCGACATACGAATTTCAACATAGGACATCATATGATTGTATATATCTGTTCCCCATATGCGTGTTTTTTCTCAACCTGCACCTGCCCCGCACCCTGCCAGCTCTGCCCCCTCTATTTATAGACCCGCCCCAAAGTTATGTCACAGAATGGGCTGGGCAGGCACAAATCTAAAATTGATGAACTGGTAGCCAGCAGTGTGAGGTTGTGGGCGAAATTTTTTTTTGCAGAAGCCAGCCCAAACCCACCCGACCTGCTGGTCCCGCAGGTTTCTGGCCAGCCCACACAACACTAGACAGAATATCCCCCTGCATAATGGACCACTGCTTACAAAATAGTCACAAAAGGCAAAGGGATTGTATACTGTGAACCTAATTATCTGCTTTACAAGGACCAAACCAGGAGTAGGTTCAGCTTCCCTGTTTGCCCTTCTTTACTCAAGAAATCACGAAAAAAACCATAATTATACATTATTAAAAGATTATGCAAAAAGTGTTTGGCATAAGCCCTGTGCCTTGAACTCATTGAAATGTTACATTGTTTTCAGAGGACTGAAAGGGTTAAAACAGATTTTCCTTGTGTGTACAACTACATTTACAATTAACCTACAATTTGAGAACTTTTAATGTACATTAGAAAGTTGCCTAGAAATAAATTTTCTTATGTTATATAATTTTTAATTATCTGCCTTTTTGGATCTCATGTAATTTGGTCCCTGAACATTTAAAATATTGGGCAGTTGGACAGCAGTGTGTTAAAACATTGTGTCTCTTTGATATGCCAAAAAGTGTTTTCAGTTCCTTTCTTCTGGATTGCCATAACTGTGGTTTTGAAAAAAAAGTTTCCTTTTTTAAACCCAAAATAAAGGTAATTTTACTGCTTATTTTAAGATTTGCTTCAGGCTAAGTGAACACAAGCACTATTAACAAAAACGGTTTGTAAAATTGCAGCTTTAGGGAATCTTCTCAGTACCATCATTTCAAATATAGGTCAACATTTTTCAAGAGCGAATAATTCAATGTATATGAAATAAAAAATAGTTAGAATATATGCTATTTGTTTTGCTTTCTCTATTTCAGTGGTAAAATATATTACTAGCTTATGGCATCAAGTCCTTCCTTACTCTTTACAATAAATGCTGTAGGGTTTCTGATATGTCTAGATCTGCATTTTGTATCTTTTTTAATGCCCTCCATTAGAAGGGTTATGGGTGCTTTTATATGTGCCTGCCTAAGGACATCTGTCCAATATTTATCTCCGTTAATTTAAATTATGCCAGTGGTATTTATCTTCTAGTCTACTGTAATTAATCACAAACACACTTGCTGTGGTGTTGCTGTGTTTATGTCCTGTCTTCAGTTACATAGTGAGGTTGGGCTGGTGTATGATGAACTGATGTCTGAATACCATTGGTAACACAAGGACTGATTCTCGGTTATTTTGGCTGCTGTGTTTTTATCACCTAGAAGCACAGAGTACAATCACAGCAAACTATCTGTGTTGCTTCCCATTGTGTTCAAAGAAAATAGCTTTCAGGGGATTGCTTTGGAACACTGCAGAAGCCAGCAGGTGATGTTTTTAATCTGTGTTGAAAAACACACACACCATGAATAACTTTATTTAGTTTATACAGGCGCTCAGTGCCTCTGCTAACATTCATATGCTGTTGGCATAGGCTCACCTATGCTATTGAATAATTGTTTTAGCACACTGCGGTTCCTTTTCTGACTATTTCACAACATTTGGATTTTGTATACTGTGTAGAATATTGTTGCACAATCATTAATCATTAGTTAGTTCAGTGTCATAGACGTGCGGTCAGAAAGGGATCCAACAGCTGTGTAGGGGATCCGGGGATCCCTAATTCAGGTTCCATCAACTGTTATTCTCCGAGGTGACCAGGAGGGGTGCCTTGTAGAAAATCACAAAACATGTGGGGATATGGATTTTCTATGGTTAATAGCAACTTGAATTTGTTTCAGGGACAGATTTGTTTCAGCAACAGATTTCTCAAAATGTGAGATTAGAGCTCACCACAGAAAATCCCACCTACTTTTTCTTCATTCCAATCAGATTTGTCAAATAGTGGACTATTCCCATTAATAAATACGATATTAAAAATCCCATGATGAATATAAAGTGGGTGAGTTTTTCTGAGATGAGCTCTCTCAAATTTTGACAAGTCTATCTAATGACGGTTTACTAGATTTTATTTAGCCAAAGCATTTGCTTCCCAGGTTTTTCATTATTTTTACTAAAACATTTTGTTTCAGAAATTGCAAAGGGGAACTCAAGGACTCTCCGGATAGTAAATGTTGAGCGAAATGGAAGAGTTCTCTTTACTTGGAAGGTGACTTCTATTTAACATTTTTAATGTTTGTGTGTTTGTAGCAGTACAACTAATACCACTTAGAAGCCAGGCTAGAAGCTGGTGGGTTTAATCTAGTATTGTCATATTAATCATAGTTTATTAATTAGTATATAAATCTAGTTTTTATTGTTGCCACATTACACTGGCTAAAATAAAAAAAAAAGCACACAATCATTTGTGAATGCTGTGACCTGTGTCCTGTGACTCAAGAAACAACTTCAGCAGATCAAGAGTATTATGACTTCCTAGATGACAACAGTAGTTTCTATTGTTGCCATTCTAAAACGCAGATGATGGGTTTAAACTCCTTATTATATACAACATCCCGGCACAGCCTTTGAGGCATTATCAAAGTGCTTATAATGTGTCTTGTATGTCACTTTATCATGAACACACACTGCTTACAGAAAACCCTTCCCAGAGACACCGCACTCTTCTGTTTTGATTAATAATATGTAACTGATCAAACTTTTTTTTTATTATAAGTGTCATCATGAGTTTTTTTTTTTTTATTTATTCTATATTTTGAAGGGTGCTGATGGTTTTACCAACATTGGTTTGTATGATCCTGATTTAAGACAAAATGAGGTAAGTGATGATTTCAATATTTTAACAAGTTTAAATGTTCTTGTGCCTGTCTCCGTGCTGATTTTTGCATCTTATGCAAATGAAACAGATTAATCTACTCTTCACCTCTTCTATTTGTTATTGGTGGTTTTTGTGTGTGTTTTCTGTATGTTTAATGTATACACCCATTTATTTTACAATGCTGCGGAATATGTTAGGGTTTTTATAAATACAGAATATTAATAATACATGTTCAACAGCCACATTGACTAGTTTGCCGGACATAACTAGGGAATAATCTGCAAACTCCATGGGGGTTAATTTAGTCATTGAACTACTCTGACTCTTAAATTAAAAAGAAAGCTGGATGCACACCAGGGGGCCAATTTACGAAATTCATGTGAAATGATCGAAGTTCGATTGAATTCAATCAAACAACGATCTTACAAATTTTTCGTGAAATCAGATATGCAAATTTGGCCTCTTCTATCATCGAATGATAGAATGATCAGATATTCCATCATTCGATGACTGAAGGATTCAAAATTTTAAAAGTATTCGACTGCCTACTTCGTCAGATTGAACCTACCGAATTGTAATAGAAGCCTATGGGAAGCTCCCCATAGGCTTCTGAGGCTAAGTCCTGTTCAAATACCATTCGTACGATCGGATCATTCACATCATACAAATTTTTTGGACGCTCGAAGGAAATTTCAAACCATCGGTATCGGATTGTACGAATTCATCTAGAAATCGTATTGCGAGCAAAATGATAGCCTAAAACAATTCGATGGTCGAATGCTTATCGAATTGCGAATTTGGTTGAGCAAATTTCCGGGCGTAATAGTAAATTTGCCCCCAGATGTTAGTGAATGAAAAG
>CM044435.1:69651908-69664408 GCA_024363595.1 Xenopus borealis | reverse complement strand
AGTTGCTTCACTGCTTTCCACTTCCCCCAAATTTTTTAGAATATATGCAGTATTGTAGAAACGATTTTAATTGTGTTTGTAAATTGCTGCAAAATTAAAATGCAGGCCTGGTTAGGTTTGTCTTTAAGGTCAATTAACCAAATGTTCACCTAACAATGCGCCATTGTGGTATTGTGACCAAGATGAATTAATCTAAAAACATTCTTAAACATATCATGCCTACTTTATATCATCTTATTATTACATACTAAATGTTTATATTTCTGTTACAAAATATAGTATGCTTTATATTTTTTAACCAACCTAAAATCTATTATGCTTTCAGTAGCAAATGCTTAAATCCTCAAATTGTTAACACTTATTTTAACAGATGCTTTATTCATTTGATAAAGATCTACTTATTATAAGCTGTTCAGTGAACTATGAAAAAAGTCTGCTTGGTGAGTATATTTTTTGATGAAATAACCTGTGCAGCGAAGATCTTATTCTTTTACTGTTAAAATTAAATCACAGGGCCATACCAGAAATGTGTTCAAACTTTCATAACCTGCCAAATGTCTTGTGTTTCTTGCCTAGATACTCCGCACTTCAGATACTGCTTTTAGGAAAAACTTCAAAACCACTGAACGTTTTAAACTAATATATATTGTTGTTATTTAATTATATTTTATTCCAATTTCCTATTATTAGCTTTACTTTCACATTAAAGACCACAATGTATTTAAATCTATGTCACAGCATACTGAATGAATTGGAACCCTGAATCCTATATTTAATGATGATAGGGAAGCTTCCATGTGATCTTGCTGTATGTATTGACTTGAACTGCAATTGGGAGCTTTTATAGTGACAATATGGGACCAAAGTATGCTGCATATGAGCATATTTACAGCAGGTTATGCATTGTATTGTAAATGTACAAAAAGTAGTCTTTCATGCCAAAACATTAAATTGTACATTACATTGCAGATAGCAGATAAGCTCTGCAGAACACAATGGGCAAATTTACTATTATTCAACAAAAAATCCCTCGATTTTGTTTGAAATTCAATAAGCATTCAACTATCGAATAGTTTTATGCAATTTTTTCCTCGATATTCGATTTCTCGATGAAATCGTACAATCGAATACCGATTGTTCAGTTTCACGAAAAAATCGTAAAATTTCCTTCGAGGTGTTCGATCGTACGAATGGTATTCGTGCAGGTCTATTGCAATTCGGTAGGTTCAATCTGGCGAAGTAGGCAGTCTAATAAAATTTAAAGTTAAAGTCCTTCGATCATCGAATGGTCAAATGATCGAATATCCGATCATTCGATCTATTCGATCATTCGAATTTTGCATATTAGATGATCGAAGTGGCCAAATTTGCATATTCCTGCCTCCGAAAAAAACGTACAATCTGAATTCACGTGAATTTTGTAAATTTGCCCCAATGAGTTTAGATGCCTGTATGAAACCGTGGATTTGGATGCCTGCATAAGACCTAAATCATTGTATTTTACAGTGCTTATCTGCTACAGTATGTAACCTGTACTGTTTAGTCCTATTCAACTTGAATGATTTCTCCTGTGACTACACATCAGCATATGCATATAAATATAGAGTGTTTACAGTGCAGGGCAACATCACATTATATTTTAATTACGTAAAAAATTTTGGCCACTTAAGTGTGGCACAATTTTGAATAATTACATTATAGTTGATTTTAGAAATCTTATATATACCTAGAAAACATGTTTAAAAATTGCCTGCTGTCTAGCACACCATGAGTTATGTAATAAAAAACATTGTTGTTTGAAAGTAAGCATCCAAATGCTTGTTATGAGGTTTTAGACCTGGGCAATGTTTGTGCCTTTTGTTTGTATTTACTATCCTTCACTCTATTCTGGTTCAAGTATCCCAAGTAATTCTATTATGCAGAGAGGTACAAGCCTTTTTAACTTTTTACCTTGACATGGTATGGTGGTTTATCAGCTTTATTATCATAACTTTGTAACTAAAACCCCCTGTTTTTTTAAATACCTGCACTTGCATTTATAGTATACTGAATTACTTATAACACCAGGGGACCATGGAATGTGCGTTGATTAATTGGCGAAATCAGTAGCACATCCATTGTATTTAAACACATTTTAACTTAGCCTTGGAGTGCACCCACAGACCCCCCCCTTCATTTATTGTATATTTTGTTCTAGTCTACTTAATTTCAAATAATAATCCTGTATTTTATTTTATTTTAGCATTAAGTTACTGTAATTCAATCAAAGAAACTCAATATGAGCCACTTAGAACAGGTATTGTATATAAACTGTATGCATGCATGCATGTTTTTGCTTATTTGTTCAAATTGAATTGTTTGGTATTTCAGTAACATGATGATAACACATAGGAGCAAATTTACTATTATTCCCCATAATTAGCTCGACCAAATTTGATATTCGATTAGCATTCGATTGTCGAATGCTAATCGAATAGTTTTAGGCTACCTTTTATTTGATATTGGATCATTCGACGATCGAATACAAATTAATCATTCGATCATTCAAATAATTCGAACGATCGAAGAAGACTTCGATCGTTCGAATCCTATTCGATCAGGACTTAGACTCAGAAGCCTATGGGAGGGTTCCCATAGGCTTCTATTGCAATTCGGTAGGTCCAATCTGGCGAAGTAGGCAGTCGAATATTTTAAAATTTTTATTTTATTCGCTGATCGAATAATCGAACAATTGTATATTCAATCATTCGATCATTCAATATTCGATGATCGAATGTGCCTAATTTGCATATTTGACCAATCGAATAGATCCTACGATCAAATATTCCATCGAATTCGATTTTATTGACATGAATACATGTGAATTTAGTAAATCGGCCTCATAGTTTTGTCCAAAGAGTTGTTTTTGGATCTACAGAAGCTTGGAATTAGAGCGATATTTTTTGTCCGGATGAACTGAAAACTGTACAAAATCTTGTCTTATGTTGCACAGAAGAAATCAAAATTAGAACTACAGGTAATTATTGTTAATAAAGGGCTAGATCGCCTCAATTCTTGCAGCTGGGTCTCTTTCATCTTGTAGATCCAAATGTCACCAGGCAACATATACATTGACATGATCACTACTCTGCTAAGCTTAGAGATCATGTGAAATTATCAAACTTTAGCTTTAACTTGTAACTAAGCACAATATGACTACTTTTATAACGATATCTAATATGTAACCCCTGTAACGTGAACTTTACTGGTGTTTAGTTCTAAAATGAATGTTTCTACAGCAGCCATTTCCCTGCCTAGGATCTTCTGTCAGTTGCATTAAAGAATTTGCAAGTAAGGCATAAGCACGTAAGCCATTGGTATTAGGATGGCTAGTTTAGGATCAGCCACTTTAATAACTTGAGCTGGCTAATAATATTTCTTTGAATTATCACTTGAAAGGGAATTACGAGTAAAAAAGAAAGCCCACAGCAAAAGTAAGAGCTATGGTAACTTTAAGGCTAGGGCCACACGAGAAGATTTCAGGGAGATTAGTCGCCTGGCGACTAATCACAGTGTCTAATCTCCCTGAATCTTACTGTGTGGACTAGCCCTCCCAAATGTTCAAGCAGCAATTCCCCCTTTTTCAACATTAGTTCAGTGGAGAGAGCTTGTAAAAGGTGTATGTTGATATATCTTGTACTAAACCGGTACATTTAAAAACTGAAAGTAAAATGACATTCTGCTTGTTTGTAAGCACAATAAAAACAAATCAGCTTGAGAATCCCTGATTAAAAAAGGCCCCCTTCTTCCAGCGTTATCAGCTAGACTTGCAGATAAGGAGAAGCTAATTATACAGAGGGCTACTCGGTGGACTGCTGATTTGTTTTGATTGCACAAAGAGGAACTACAATGAGACACTACTTTCAGTTTCAAAGTTTACTCAGGTCAGTACAAGAAATAACAAAAAACAGATATTTCTTAATTAAAGCTAGACAGCAACAGGGGTCTAATGCGTCATTTGCCATTAACCTTCACATAGAGAAAAGGTACCTCATTAAAGGAGAACTACATTTTTGGCACCCAACAGTGATGAAAATTGCTTGCCTTATACCCTTGGTCAGTGATCCTGTGTGCTAAAAACTGCACTGGCCCAAGGTATTTCTGCAGAAGGTCCTTGTTGTTGTTTTTTTCACTTTCTTCAGTCTTCTTTGTTCTGGAACAGGCAGGCACATGTGGATTAGAGTGAAATTGAGCTTTTTCACTCTTTTGCACATGCATAGTGAATTGCAGCACTCCCAGGTCATGATAAAACCGCCTTTATTGCACTTTACATTGGCACAGCAACGTTTCGGACCTCTTGGTCCTTTCTCAAGCTGACAAAGTAACTTTGTCGGCTTGAGAAAGGACCAAGAGGTCTGAAACGTTGCTGTGCCAATGTAAAGTGCAATAAAGGTGCTGCAATTCTCTACGGATTTTCGCAACAAGATGTGAAGGTGAACATGTTATTTTGCTTGCACCCCTTTAATAAGAAAAAGTACCTATCACTTAAGTGCTGGATGAAAACTTGCAAAGTCTTTTGCACATGCTAAAAGAAGAAATAAGAAAAAAAGATTGTGCCAAAGAACTTTTGCAGAAATACCCCAGGCCAGTGCATTTTTCTCCTAGCAGGATCACTAACCCAGGGTATCAGGTAAGCTATTAAAATCACTGGGGGTTGACTAAAACTTAGCTTCCCCCAGTGATTACTTTCATTCTCCTTTAAAGAGCTGACACCTGAAAAACTCTTTTACATCTATTATAATATTGGCTTTGAAAGCTACTTGTTACTTTGCCATAAAGTATTGGCATGATGAGTTAAATTATTCTGTGTCAAATGCACAATCCAAAGTGGCTTCATCTGTAGTAACATAGTAAGTTAGGCTGAAAAAAGACTCACGTCCATCAAGTTTAATCTTTTTCAAAAAATGTTTTTAATTTTAACTGCCTAAATGCTAGTTGATCCAGAGGAAGGCAAACAACCCCATCCGAAGCCTCTCCAATTTGCCTCAGAGGGGGAAAAAATCCTTCCTGACTCCAAAAGGCAATCGGACTAGTCCCTGGATCAACTTGTATAATGAGCTATCTTCCATAACCCTGTATTCCCTCACTTGCTAAAAAGCCATCCAACCCCCAACTAATGTATCAGCCTGTACAACAGTTTCAGGGAGAGAATTCCACATCTTCACAGCTATATTTATACATAGTTATCATATCACCCCTTAAGCGCCTCTTTTGGCCAGTCTTTCCTCATAGCTAAGATTTTCCATACCTTTTACCAGCTTAGTTGCCCTTCTCTGTACCCTCTCTAATACAATAATGTCCTGTTTGAGTGAGGGAGACCAAAACTGTACGGCATATTCTAGATGTGAACTTACAAGTGCTCTATAAAGTGGAAGAATGACCCCCTCCTCCTATGCCCCTTTTAATACAGCTCAAGACCTTATTGGCCCTTGATGCTGCTGACTGGCATTGTTTGCTACAGCCAAGTTTATCATCTACAAGGACTCGAAGGTCCTTTTCCATAATGGATTTGCATAGTGCAGTCCCATTAAGGGTATAAGTGGCTTGAATATTTTTATATTCCAGGTGCATGACTTTACATTTATCAATATTGAATCTTATTTGCCACTTAGCTGCCCAGATTGCCAGTTTGTCAAGATCCTGTTGCAAGGATGCCACATCCTGGATGGAATTAATTGGGCTGGATAGTTTTGTGTCATCTGCAAACACTTATAAATAACTTACAACACCTTCCCCTAAGTCATTAATGAACAAGTTGAATAAAAGTGGACCCAATACCGAGCCCTGAGGGACCCCACTAAGAACCTTACTCCAAGTAGAGAATATACCATTAACAACCACCCTCTGTACCCAATCCTGTAGCCAGTTCCCTATCCATGTGCAAACGACTCAATTAAGCCCAATAGACCTTAGTTTAGAAAGCAGTCTTTTGTGGGGCATGGTATCAAACGTTTTGGCAAAATCCAAATAGATCACATCTACTGCCCACCCCACTGTCCAGCATCTTACTTACCTCATCATAAAAAGCAATCAAATTTGTGTGGCATGACCTATCCTTCATAAAGCCATTCTGATTGCTGCTTATAATGCCATTCACTAGGACATAATTTTGAATGTGATTCCTTAACAAGCCTTCAAATAATTTGCCCACCACAGATGTCAAATTTACTGGCCTATAATTGCCAGGCTGAGATCGTAATCCCTTTTTAAATATTGGGATGACATCAGCTTTCCTCCAATCCATAGGCACCATACCAGATGAAAGTGAATCTGAGAAAATCAGAAATAGGGGATGGTCTAAAACTCAACTAAGCTCTCTTAGAACCTGTGGATGTATACCATCAGGCCCTGGCACCTTGTTTACATTAATTTTTATTAAAGCTTTATGAATCATATCCTGAGTCAGCCACTGACTAGATTGAGCTGAGTCAGTGCATCTATGAAGCGAGCCTGGGAACTCAGACTCTATTGTATACACTGAAGAAAAAAACTGATTTAGCACATCAAAGAAAAAGGCAAGTAAACCACTCTGAAAGAACAGTGTAAACATAACATTAAAATCCATTATGCACAAGTCAGAATGAGTCAGAAAAAACTTTAGGGCAAAACAACGCTCATGAAAATTAAACAAAAAAAGTGTACACTTGCCAAAATGTGCTACTTGTGAAGTAGCATATTCTGTTCTCTCACAAAAATTGACCTAGTTCACATCCACACAGGGTTCCCATATGCAAGTTATCAAAAAAAAAAAAATGTCGGAAAAGTTGTGGATCAGCATTTTAATTTTGTTTTATTTATTTTTACAGTTTCCAAATACTTGGCATTACTAATTGAAATAAAACCAATCAACAATGTCAGAGTTCTAAAAGCTGTAGACTGTGACATTAGAGTACAGGTAAGAGCATCACTGTCCGTTTGGTAGTAATTATCTCTGCATAATTAACTGATTGAAAAACCCACTTCTGAAAGTAATTGTGGGAGTCAGAGTAAGGGCCCTTACACACGGGCGTTTTGAACCTGCGCTCCCCTGCGTTGCGTTCAGCTGGGTTCAGCCGCAGGGGAGTGCAGGTCTAGACGCACCTCATTAGTTTCAATGGCGTTGTACCCACGAGACGCGTGTAAGCGCTGAACGCAGATTCAGACGCAACATGCTGCATTTTTCCTGCGTTTGGCGCCTACATGCATTCATGTGAGTACAGCCCCATTGAAAATAATTGAGTGCGTCTATACCTGCGCTCCCCTGCGGCTGAACGCAGAAAAACGGAACGCAGGGGAGCGCAGGTAAAAACGCTCGTATGTAAGAGCCCTAAGGGGAACAAGGTAATGGCAGGAACAGACTTAAAGGATGCTTGGACTGAATGCTTGTAGTGATCCTGAGGACAGCAACTCAGAATGCTTGGTCAGATGAAGACTGATTGGGCTGTTGGCTGCAGCTGAATCATAACACATGCTGTGGGAAAAGTTGTTAACTCTGACTGGAGGACCAAAATCACAAGGCCTCCAGTGGCTCAATAAAGAGGACCTTGGTTTATAGAAAGACACATTGGTATCAGTCGATAACACCAAAATGTAGTGTGCGTGGATTGGAAACTCATTCTTAATTGGAGCACAGGCATAAAACCTTTTACAACATTCCCTTTAGGTATGTAGTATGGATACTCTATACTTTAATTGTTTGCTCCTTTACTATATATGTTGCTTTTATATTCGTAGCAATTACATTTAGCTTACATTTTCTTCTTTTTACTGGCACTCTGGCAGCTTCTTGATTATATGGTGTGTACCTCCATGGTGACTCATTTTATCTTAGGGTGCACTCCATGTTTGTCAAATGTGATGGCCCTGGTTCAACCATGTAATTTTGAATAAATAAAATAAATGGAACACTTTTGGGACTTAATACAATTGTATTATTTATTAAGTCACATGAGCGGGACAATGGGGTATGGCTGAAAAGAAAACCTCTCTAGTCATTGTATTGGAGTTATATTTGTTATTTTTATTACTAATAAAGGGTGATTTTTGTGATTACCCTTAGTTCTTATATCCAACTGAAGAGGTTTGTCCATTTCCTGAAAGTCATCTTTTGCTGGTTTCGAAAGAGAAGTGTGAGTACGGTTCTTGGCTGTTTTTCATTATTCTCATTAATACAATACTCTGTTGCAGACAAACCAAACAGATGTCTGTTTATGTGTTATATTACAGTTTTTCTCATGAGCGATTTTGCTGTCGCTATATATAATGATCAGAAAAACATGTATTACAATTTAACTCTAAGGAGCAGACTTATCAAGGGTCAAATTGAAAATTTTAAATTCGAATTTCGAGTTTATTTTAGTGAAATTCGACTAGGGAATAGTCCAAATTCAATTCGAATTTTGGAATCCGTTTAAGAATTCGAATTCGGAATCTAAAACCTGCCCAATTTGTGTTTTAGGCTATGGGGGACCTCCTACAATTAAGTCGTTTGGTGGACTTTTGACTAATAGATCCCTGTAGATTGACTAATAGATCCCTGTAGATTGACTAATAGATCCCTGTAGATTACTGCATCCCAGGGAAAGAAAGTACAGGTATGGGATCCGTTATCCTGAAACCCATTATACAGAAAACTCAAAGGAATTCCAGCTGATGTCAACTACTGAACTGCTTCTATCATATTGCTATAATGATAATGATATTTATCCTCCATGGAGAGGAACTAACCTGGTACAATCAATGCAAAGATAATTAAACGAAACCATGTATTAAAATGATGTGCCCCAACAATAAAGAAACCATGCTGTAGTTGAGAATCTAATCGGCATAATGCTCTGTCTGTGTTTTAAACCCCATTGGATGAGGATGGGTATTTTTAGGAGCACTTCTGGACCTTTTTCCCCAGAATTATTTCTGCTTTGCATAATAAAAAGAATATCTTCTCGACAAAAATGTTTTGTTTTTTTTACGTTGACGGCTTCCATGATTGAATGGGATGTATTACTGGTCTGTAGTTAAAATTCCAATTCAGTATACAAAAGCTTTATTTTATATGATGCAATGTTTGTTTTGGAGTGACTGATCACTTTAAAACATTCTGTGGATGTAACCCAACTTCCATAGTGTACCATATTTATATTTCTGTTATCAAGATAGATCTAATGAATGTATCCATTTAGCAGACGCAAGATATAAGAGAAAAAGGGAAGCATAGCTTTCATGGGACCCTTCTTGGTCTACGGTCTGTGCTTTTAAATGATGTTTTTTACTTCAATAAATTTTATACGCAGACCTTTCTTCATTACTTTCACGTAATGTATTTTGAATCACACAAGAATCTCTATAAATTATAGCCAGATATATGTAATCTGAATTTGTTTTAAAGAAATAATGATGGTTATATATTTGTATAATTCTAATTAATTCAATTACAGCTTTAATAATCTCCTTTGATGGCCCTCTATTCTTGTATTGAATTGTGTGCTGGTTATTTCATTCCTATCTATACCAAGCTCATATCCTATTTCTATGCAAGCCTCAAACAATGCATAAATGAAATGTTTACTTTAAATTGGTGTGTTGATTTTGTAATCTGATTTTTTCCTTTCTCATTTATTCGAGCAGATATTGAACAATTTCATATAATACTTACAGTTGAAGGTGACAATAGTGTGGTACGTATTATTGTACTTGAAATGCAGGTGAAAGGTAATAGTGTCACAACTAAGTAATGCCATAAGTACTTTTATTTATTGGGTTTTTTTTAGCGCGGAAGACATTTTTATGTTTCTATGAGCATCATGGGAAAACTGTGTTTTTTTTGGCCACTTTAATGAGGGTTAAAGAAGGCTAAGCCTCCCAAAATAATCACCAAATAACTTCCTACCTTCTGTAGTGGGCAGCTGTTTTTTGATGCTGCTCCCCCTTTCAACTTTAAGTGGGTCCAGGGGGGCCACATTGCTGGTGCAGTGAGCATTATTGCGCTCCTTGCACTAGCAGAGCTGAATTTGCGTATTGAAAAATGGAAATTTTGCTTTTAAAATCACCAGAGGTGGCTTTTGCACCCCCTGGTAACTGTCCTCTCCATGCCGCCTGAGGCAAGGTTCTCCCCTTGCCTCATGGCAGGAGCAACCCTGTTAATGGGGTTATTCAATTTGATATTAACACACACATATATTATTGTGTATTCTGGAGTATATTATGTATGGAATAAGCAGCCTAGATATCCTGCCTTTTATTTTTCGATGTATGTTACTGGCTTGTCAAGTCTTCTAGGGTATTAATTATCGCTGGATACTATAAAGTAATCGGTTTAGAGCATGTCTCTAATAAGTCTTCCCAAACACAAAAATCACGGAATATGTGTCATTTATTTTATCTTGCAGGTTATTAAAAAGTCCAACCAGCTTCCAAGGGACAGAATAGTAGAAGATTTTGTATGGGTTCAGTGGGATATGTTAGATCAGAGACTTTTTTACATCATTCCTAAGGTGGGTATATTTCTTAATATGTTTTTATTATCTGTAGTGTTTTGCTTTTCCTTGCATTTTGGCCACCTGAATCTCCACCAGCATACATTTAGGGGCTGATTTACTAAGGGTCAAATTTTGAAGTGGAAAATACTTTGAAATTTGACCATCGAAATTTTTTTGGGGTTCATTTTCGTATTTGAACGAATGAAAATCATTCGAATCGTTCGATTCGATCGATCGATTCAAACGATTTTCACCAAAATGCTTTGATTTCTCAGAGCTCATAGGCTACAATGGTAATTCGGCAGCTTTAAGCTGGCGAATAGTCAAAGTCGAAGGATTTTTAAAGGGCTCGTACTTCAAGATTCGAATATTCAAATTCAAATCGAATTTTGGGCTATTCGAAAGTTGAGGTCAAATAAAAATTATTTTATTCCAATTTTCACTTCGACCCTTAGTGAATAAGCCCCTTAATTTATACTTGTTAATATTGTTTTCCATATATGATCCTGAGGCATTAAGCATGGAATATCTTGTGGCTTTCAGGAGCGTTAACTTTGTAGCAGTACTTCTACCATATCTGTGGTAAATGCAAGATCCAAAGAGTTACCATTGGAGTGAGAAGGGGCGTCTGAGAACAGAGATAAGCCACGGGAGTCATTGAAAGTTTAGAGACAGCAGGGTTGTTAACCGTTATATTACAGTCATCTAATATACTACATGGGGCATCAGATAAAACGAAAAAAGGAAGCCAAACAGCAAAGTTGTTAAGAAAATAATGTGAGGTTGGTCCCAGAGGTCGATCTCTGAAATACAAAGTGATACAGGAGAAAAGAGCCTAATGCAGTGAGCCTCAAATGAGGAAAATGACAGAGAAAGAACAGATGGAAGAACTTTAAAAGTACAGCAGGGAGAGAGAATTCCTTTTTTTAACATTTGTAGCTCATGCCAGTTCTGTGAATTACACCCATCAGCTCTGCATTAATTGTCAGGTGCGGCTAATTCCAATAATCTTCCAATCCCTTCTATAAACCCTGACCTTGCTTCTTACTTTGACAGTTCCTAGGTGCACATACCTGCTAGTCACCCTGCTGTGCAGGCAACCCTGAACCTAATTCATTGAGAACCTACTCTTTTTTTTGTGAACCAAGGTTCCACAAGCCCTTGGACCTTGCCTGACTCTGGACTTTGTTTATTCTTTTATTTATAGCCAGTAAGCATCCTGTGTGTAAGCATCCTTCCTGCCTATTTGCTTGTTTTCTTCCTACTAGTCTTTACTTCAAACACTACACCAGGCAGGTGAAAACATAGGGAATAATATGTATATTATAATATATTAATATTTATTATTATTAATAATAATAATAATAAGGTAAATTACATATTGCTGTTTCCTCTTTTAATTTAGCATTCAAGTTGTGTATTGCATTGTATCCAGTTTTATCATGAAGACCATTTCAAAATAATTGTAAGTAGTCATGCTTTCTTTTACCATATAAATGTCCTGTCAAAAGTACAGTCACAGTGTATCATTTTTTAATTTGTTTGCTTTTAATTACCAAATAAAATAATTTTTGGGCTGCCCAATATCTAACATGATGTTTTTATGTCTTTTAGTTTGAAGTTTCTCTTGAGTTAATTTTTACTAACCAAGCAATACGGTAAGTGGTTTGTAACTGATTATAGCTGTAAATTTGGTAATGTCAAACACAGGTGTCGTTAAGCTGTTCTGTAAATAGTTTAATACAAGTACATGTCTGAATAATTGAAAAGGAACAAAGATCAAGCATTTTTTGCATTAATATATACAGGTATGGGATCTCTTATTTGGAAACCCATTATCCAGAAAGTTCCAAATTACGAAATGGCTGTCTCCCGTAGACTCCATTATAATGAAATAATCCAATTGCAAAAAGGGATTTCCTTTTTTCTCTGTTATAAAAAAAAAACCAGTAGCTTGTACTTGATCCCAACTAAGACATAGTTAATCCTTATTGGAAGCAAAACCAG
>CM044435.1:69572194-69637950 GCA_024363595.1 Xenopus borealis | reverse complement strand
GTGTATATATATATATATATATATATATATCTGCATTTACTACATGCTCAGTTTGATGATCCTGCTCACTCTGCCCCCCATGCGCATGCATGTGAGTATGAATGTGTGCACACTTTCCTGTAACAGAGGAGAGGCAGAGGGAGGGCAGTGGAGGGAGGGGAGAGCAGATGGGAGGGAAGACAGAGTGGCACAGGGGAGTGAACATGGGTGAGGGGTAGGCAGACCCTTTAACAGGTACCTGCCTAGTGCCCCGTATGCCTTTTCTTCCACTAGTTCTAGTCCTGGTAAGGGCAGCCACACTTCTCCCAGATAGATATCTGGTGCTTAAGAAAACCCTTAAATGAAAACTAAAGCCTAAAGATGAATATGGCTAAAAATGCCATATTTTAGGCTGTTGACCTTGTTGCACCAGCCTAAAGTTTCAGCTTCTTAATAACAGCAATGATCTAGGACTTCAAACATGTCACAGGTGTCCACCATCTTGAAAAGTGTCTGCAACATTCACCTGCTCATTAGTTATTGTACTGCCATGTAGTAATTATCCATATTAATTACTAATCTATTCTATCTGTACTGCATATTGTGAGTGGGTTCCTAAGCTCAGTAAGTGACAGCAGCACAGAGCATCTGCAGTGAATCAGCAGAAAAGAATATGGTGAGCTACTGGGGCATCTTTGGAGACGCAGATCCTTTACTGCAAAATGGCTGTGATTGCCTTGGGCTGGTAAAGAAGCCCAAGACATAATGTACAACATGTCTAGCCTACTTCTTTAGTTATCTTTAATTCTCCTTTAAAGGGCAAAGAAATGCATTGAATAATTATGCCTAATATGAAAGGTTTCTTTCATCTGTATTAAGTAAGCTTGCTGCAACAACTCATCAGTATTCTTACATCTTTTCATGTAGAGCTGAGGGAGTTGTCTCACTTCCTATCCAATTGTCCCACCCCCTTTGCTCTGACCTGGGTTACAAGCATATGCAATGCTCCAAGCCAAGGTCTGTCATCAATTCACAATAAGATAAATTGTTAACAAATAGAAGCTTCATTTGTCCACTGTAAAACTGAACATCTCAATTTTGCAAGAGAGCACCTAGATGTTTCACATACCTTTTGGGGCAATATTCTGTTGACAGATAAAACAGAAGGTTTAACTTTGTGGCAGAAATGCTTTGTTTGAAGGAAAAAATGACCACATCACCACCAAAAGGAGCATTTGGATTTGGCACTCTTTTGTTTGCTATCATACACAGTGCATTGAATTTAGAGATCTTGCAGAATGTCAGTGTAGTAGTCAGACAGAATAACTGTGTAATGCAACAGAGCAATGACACAAAACTAACATAAAACAACCTAACTTTTGTTCTTTTGTAGAGTGTTGTACTGTGTTAGGCAACACAGAAAAACAAATATTTGTGGTATTCTGAAATAATTTGCAATAGATTTTCATTTTTTATTATTTGTGGTTTTGGGTCATTTAACTATCTGCTTGCTAGGGTCCAAATTACTCTAGCAACCATGCTTTGATTTGCATAAGAGACTGCAATATGAATAGGGGAGGGCCTGAATAGAAAGTGGAGTAATAAAAATAGCAATAACAATCTGTAGCCTTATGGATAATTTGTTTTTAGATGGGGCCAGTGAACCCAATTTGAAATCTGGAAAGAGTCAGAAGAAGGCAAATTATTGAAAAACTATAAAAAAATAAATAATGAAGGTCAGTTGAAAAGTTGCTTAGAATTGGCCATTCTATAACATACTAGGGGGCAGATTTACTATTGGTCGAATTTCGCATGCAAAAAAAATTCGAAATTTGACCAAGGGAATAGTGGGGAATAGTTTGGAAGTAAAATCCTTCTAATTCGACTATTGAATTCGAAGGATTTTACCGCAATTCGATCGAATATAGAAAATTTGATCGATCAATCGAATATTATCTTTGATTGAATATAAAAAATCTGATCGATTCGAATTTCAATTTGAATATTCCATCGATCACATTTTTTATATTCAATCAAAGATAATGATACCCAATTCGGTAGCATTGATCTGGCGAAGTAGGTGGTTTGAATTTAAATTTAAAGGGGAAGTTATTCGACCATCAAATATTCAAATAAAATGTTAATCGAATCATTCGATTTCAAATATTCAATGGTCAAATTTGCCTAATTTGCATATTCGAAGATTCAAATTTAATAGAAATTTGATCTAACTTCGATTCTAAATGTGAATTGTATGTGAATTTTGTAAATGTGCCCCTAAATGTTAACTTTTAGTTAACTTTTTATAGCCATGCCTTTAAGTCTTTATCTTTCATTCTGGAATGGCCACGTCAGAGTCTAAATAAGTCTTGGCATGACTCACAGGGAGCTGTTTATACAAGAAATCCCTGTTTCTGTCTGGGCTGTTTTTCTAGTCTAGTTGCCAGTACAGTTAGTGTATTTTCTGAACTTGGCTAGAGAGTATTTATATTAATATTTGCTAGAATATATATGTATCTAAATAATTATTGTATCCATCCATCCCTATTCTACAGCCAAGTGCTAGCCACTATTAAATGTATATTTACCTATGTCTGCGAATAAGGAACTGAAAGGTAGCACTTAGGTGAAGGAAGAAACCCCAGTGTATAAGGAAATTTTTAAGACAAGGCTACGGGTGACATATCTCCTGAAAATGCTTCTCCATTATCATGTGCCACTGCCCTTAAAGGCTGAACTCCATGGGCAATTTCAGCACGATCCGACACGCTGCGTCAAAATGCTGGCGTCAAGTCAGAAATAAGGTCAGTAATGGGAATGTCAGATGAAGTTACAACAAACATCTGACACGACTGTTGGGTGCAAACGCAGCAATCTGCATCCATCCATTATGCCGTGTTGGATGAACACAGTGTTCTTATTTCCGTCGCTCAACTTGACGCTGGTGTTTTGTCACAGCTAACAAATGTATCAACTTAATTTGCAAAATTGTAACATTTTTGAGTGCCTGAATTACTAAGCTGCCAGACTCAGAGACAGGAACATTAAAAATAGATTTTCATTCCTTTAATAATTTCATTTTTTGGTGTCACTGTTCCTTTAACAATGGCTTGGATGATTACTTGATCAAGCATACTATCCAAGGCCATTGTGTTATTTATTGGGAGGGGTTGACATGGATGGGCTCTGGTATCTTTTCAAACCAACTTGACAATATAACTATGTACACCACTGACTTCTGCGACCTGACTATAAGTGTGTATAGAGTGGATTTTGGGGCAGAAACACAATCATGTCCTTTCTCCATTGGTGTACAATTAGCATAAAGGCATTATGTACTTTTCATCTAATTGAAACCATATTTAAAAAGTTGATTGTGCTTGATGACATGCATTACTTTGATTACGCAAGCTTTCGTAGTATTCTAGCTATGAATGAAACTGCTTTTTATATTATTTAACAAATCTGTTACAGCTTCGTTATACAGAAGAATGAGTCTGGAGTCTACTTATCTATATAAGCTGCTGCCTTATACCTCATTGCCTTTTTGGAACCAGGTAAAGTAAAACTGCATATGCCTATAATGAATTATTGAAAATGAAGAGATACTGATGCCAGAAATTAAACTTTTTTTTTTTTTTCTTTTTTTGTTTTACACTGATCATAATATTGCGTTTGAAAGCTACTTGTAACTTTGCCATAAAGTATTTACATGATGCTTTTACATTTCCTGTCTGATCCCCATGTTCCTGTATGAGGGGGCTGACATATTTGTGCAGCAGGAGTCTGTTAGTATTAGAAACTCTTAACTGACAGATAAAGGGACAGTCAGGATGGAGAAACAGTAAGGTTTAGAAACTTCAACTAACAATTACTTACAAAAATAAACCTCCGCAAAACACGATCAACATAAACTATAGGTATTTTTTAGCGTACATTCATATTTTAAAGAGTTGTTTTTTTAGTGTCAGCATCACTTTGATGTGTGTCTTATTTTAAACCAAGAGCAATAAACATATATTAATCTTGTAAGGATTTCCCTATGTGTCATTACTAATTCACATTGGAAGTATGGTGTCTGTAATAAAGTGATTAATGTGTTAAACCACTTTTATTTTATATTAGATTGTAACTGCATAACTATTCAAGATGTGTTTTTTTAGGGAACACCATATATATTTTGTCTGGTGTCCTGTATCATCTGTATGTATGGTCAGTGCTGTTTCCCTGTGTTTAGTTGGCAAAAAAACAGATTGTTGTAAACTTAATTTTGGAGAAATTGTGTATCCATATATTACAAAAAATACTGGGCCTTAACTTGAAAGGGTTCCATTTTAGGCACCAATATTATAAAGACCTCCCATGGCTTTACCTGATCACTAACTATTTTTTTCTTAATAGTGATTTTTTTTTTCAGTTCATCTGTTTTAAGATTGCTCACCAGAAATGAAGACTTGTTATCCATTGCTTTCCATGATTTATTTTCTACTTTTTTTTTCCAAAGTGAAAATTTTAACTATATATTCAGTATATAATACATCAGTCCCTCAGCTCAGTAAGTGACAGCAGCACAGAGCATGTGCAGAGAATCAGCAGAAAAGAAGATGGGGAGCTACTGGGGCATCTTTGGAGACACAGATCTTTACTGCTAAAGGGCTGTTGTTGACTTGGGCTGGTACAGAAGCCCAAAACATACATGAACAGCATTTCTGCCCTTTTTCTTTAGTTAAGCTTTAGTTCTGCTTTAACTTTTCTTCAGTATTAGCCTAGAGTGTAGGGATTTTTTTTAAATATGAGTTTGGGTTTGGTTCTCCTTTAATATACTGTTATCCTGGAATAGTCAATGTGATTATGATGGCATTCTGTGTTCATTTAAATACTGTAATATGTTTATTTACAATAAATGGCCACCTTCCCTGGGTGAAATGTTGGGAGTGTGTATGTGATTTTTAGCATGACGTATACCCATTCATAAGTCAATTTTTTTTATGTATAGCCATTGTGCAATGGATATGGACTGATCACATATGAGGCAGAACATTTAAAATACTTTTTTACACTATTTATATTGCATGGTAAATTACAAAGATTTCCAAATATATAGTTAACACAGATCTTTGACTTGGTTAGAATTTTCAGTGCCTTAATTGCGAGAATTCTGTTCTGCCAAAATTTCTGTTATGTTCATTTTACCTTACTTTCCTTGTGCTCTGTGGTTCTAGGATATTGATGGTGTGTCATGTTCATCAGACATCACAGATATGCCAATATTAAAGGTAAAACTTGGTTTATAGGCCTATGATTAAGTGTTCGTTAAACACAAAACTCATAAAGCCTCCTCTGTGTACCTAAATAAATAATTTTTGGATTTTACATATCTGTTTGTAAGATTGCTCTTTGAGTGTCTGTTCTACAAAGAGACACCTACCTAGGGTGCAGTAATGATGAGGTGCTGGCAGGTGCCTGTTGAAGGGCCCCTAGTCCGGGATTGCTTGCTCCCTGATTCCAGGGTTTGCAGCGATGCCTCTTGTGTGCTTGTCCTCCGCACGTGGCGTCAGTGAAGGGAGGGAGGTGACAGTCTGGGTTGGTTTGGCCCACCCCTGCACCAATACCATTAATTCACTTGCCTAATTAGTAATCACTGCACCTTTGCCACCCATGAAATACACCCTATGTTATATGAAAGAGGATGTATTGTCTAAAATTAAAATCCCCCTTTGCCTTTGGGAAACAGATATAAGCATTTTTTCTAATTGCAATCCATTATTGTTTATCAACCGGTTTTCATTGCACATCAGTTGAGCGCCCTAGGCAGCCTGGCCGTTAGTAGCGTCCCACAGGCACACATACGGAAAACCATGAGTGTAAAACTGTGCATGCGTGGTAACTTTGCATGAACACAAAGAACCCATGGTGCATGAGTGGAAAAAATTACGGTGCTACACGCTGTCCGGAGCGTCGGCTGTGGGGGGGTAGCAGAGGCAGAGAAGGTACGTGTGCCCTAGGCACGTGCCTACTCTGCCTACCCCTTGTTCCGGCCCTGGTTGGAGTGCAATCCATTCATTTTCCTACCAATGAAAAACGAGTAGGCAGTCAAGCAATGGTGGAAATTATGGTGATGGTCTGCAAACAAGACCACCTACTTGTTTTCCATTGGTAGGCGGGTGGGAATAGCAGAAGAGGCAGGCGGGTTAAACAGCAGAGACGGCCACAGGCCATAAAGGTTTTGCTTGCAGCTGAAAGTACAGGTTTGTGGGGGAACGGATTGCACTCAACTTTAAATTGAAGCTCAATGGAAACTGGCTGATAAAAAATAATTCATTGTAATTAGAAAAATGCTTATATCCATTCCCCAAAGGCAAAGGGGGATTTTAATTTTATACAATACACCCCCTTTAATCACAAGACATTATTTATTTTGTGCCTTCTTTTAAGACAGCCATAATATAAGTCTCTTTCCCCTTACTTAAATGTTATTGCTCAACTTAATTTAATAGGGCACTTGTGTTTTCTTTTAAATAGATTGGAATGTTTAAAGGATTCTGGGAGAAGTTCCACTCTGAGCTGGAGTATATGAAACATGCTCACCACAGTAACCCTATGCACCGAAGAGATTGGTGTAAACAGATGGCTGACGTGGTATGACACAAATATACTAGAAGAAATGAGTCACGTGTTCAAATTCAAATCTTACAAATTAGTATTATCCGCAGGTTAGAGATGCGTAAATCAAAAGGAAAAAGAAATCGAGGTGTGTGCGGTTGCTACTTAGAGTATGATAGCAACCCACGAACCTCCAGCTAACCAGTTCGGATATAAAGTGTAAATAGTTAAAAGTTAACTTTTATTATTAGTGCTTGATATTACTAAACTCAGTATAAACTGCAACGCACACACGTTAACTGACTCACTGGTCGGAGTTAAGTTTTAACTATTTACACTTTATATCCGAACTGGTTAGCTGGAGGTTTGTCGGTTGCTATCAAACGCTAAGTAGCAACCGCACACACCTCGATTTCTTTTTCCTTGTGGTATGACACAACTTTTATTCTGATTTCCACTAAAACTATGCTTATTGTTGCAGTCCAGCATGTTACAGGGCATATTCAGATCCAAACCATCCCATACAAGAATCACGCAACCATAACCGCAGCCATTAAAACTAACAAGATATTGAATGTAAAGCACCATAAGCAGCTAGCACTCCTAAACCATACAAGTCAAGGCTTTATACTGTAATTCTAGACTTTTATTCTTTGTCAGACCTAAAGGTGCTTGTTAGAAAGCTTTTACCTGATGTTGTTTTTGTATGCTAATAGGTACATAGTTTGCTGTTGGATATGGCTGGCCATTTCACATCTTGTTTGTTGCCCAATTATGCTGATGATTGAGCAGGAGCTTATTCAATGAAAGCCAACCTCATCCTAACTGCCATGCTTCTGATCAACAATCATTTGCTATAGAGACCCCTAGTAAACTCACCCACACACACCCCCACCCCAATATTTGTCCCGGGTGTTACCAAACGTGGTAACTGACAACCCCACTCTGCAGCTTTGCATCTGGCACACAGGAAAGTGAAAAAATGTGTAACCTTTTGGTAGTCTGGATAATGGGATTAGAGAGGTTGCAGAGAGGCCTTTTACACTGTTCATCATTAGGAAATGGTATAATAATGGCACAAGGAGAGGATGTGGTTCTAACTTGTTAGGGCTTTTTTCCTGTTATTTTCGATCATCATACTTTAAGGATGCCTAAAAAAATTTAAACATTAAATAAATCCAATTGTTTTGCCATCAGTATGGATTTCTGCAGCTTAGTTACAATCAAGTACAATGTTTTTGGTTAATACAAAAAAATATAAATTTAAAAAAATGTACTCTATGGGAAATGACCTTCTCTATTCAACTTTCTGGAAAATAGGTGCCTGGAAAAGAGATCCCACACCTGTACTGCTGTTCGGCCCAGCTAAATCAAAATAGAAATAATACTGTCAAATATAAATTGTAAAGCACTGCCTTATCTAATGTTAGTTTTGTGAGTGATGATTTGTTTCTTTCATGCAGGACACACAGTGGAGGAATATTATTTATCAGCGCAACATTTCAGAAAATGCAAATAAGTAAGTAAAATCGTTTGCCAAAGTTACTGTATATGGAAAACTCTATGGCAACCAGTGGCATATATGAAACCATGAAATTAACACTTGATAACACCAGCATACACAATTCTCAGTTCTCATTTTAAAGGGCAAGGAAAGGCAAAGAAATAAAATCCCATTTTTACTTTCTTTAATGAAAAAGAAATCTATCTCCACTATACTTTAATTTTAAAATGTGTACCGTTTTTATAAGAAACCTGACTGTATGCAGTGAAATTTTCCCTTCATTTACTGCTTCTGGCAGGGAAACAATCACTTATGAACAGCAGGGGGAGCCCCTGCCTTACTTACCAGCCATGCAGAACTCAAGCAGCTTTGTTTTTTGATCATTTATGACGATCCCTAAGCAGCACAGACCATACTGAGCATGTGCAGTGTCAGTGTCAGGCAAAGATGTATAACAAAGTTACAAGATGACAGCCCCCTGTGGCCAACTTTGAAAGCATAAATCATTTGTTTGATTAGGCTTGTGGTGCAGTAAGTTTATGTTTAGTATACAAAATACACCATTTCTACTCTTATTCTATTTTATACTTTCCTTGCCCTTTAACATTTTATTTTTTGCCAAACTTAACAATAAATGTGTTGTACTCCATTAATAATCTGATGTAGCACCTACAGAACAGAATATATGTATAAATATTTAACTGCGTTTGCATAAATGTTTTCATGAAACCAGGGAATTATAATGCATAACATTTACTAGTGGCCTTGTAATTAGTATTTTTGGTTAGTGGTTATTATTTGTTGTTTAATAAGAAAGTTTTTGGCATTAGGCAATTTCATACTGAACCCAGGACAATCAACAAAAATTAGAAAATACATAAGACCAATAAGTAATGTATATTATTATTATTATAGCTAATATAGATTATAACTGCCCTACATCATACTAAAAGGCAAGTTAAAGCAAAACTGAAACTTAAGGCAGTTGAGATTATGGAACTATGTTATTGCACTAAAATGACATTAATTTTTTTTTTTTTAGAGTCATTTTAAACATGGAAACATGGAAATTAGGTAAACAAGCTTTGTATTAAGTATAACGAAAACAAAGGGGACAGAATGTGCCTTTTTTTTATTTTTTTAAATAAAAATAATGAAATCAGAATACTTTTTGTAGTGTAGTTTGTACAGGCATGTGATATTTTATTCTGAATGATTTATTATGAATTTATGATGATTCTGTTAACCTTTAGTAGAGTGTACTATGGTATTGCAGGAGAAAGCAAATCAAGAATGAATGTTTATAGGACACAATGGGATATGTCATTGCTGTATTTTGGAGTGTTCTTGATAGTAATAATAATAATAGAACTGCTGTTTTGTGGGAAAATGTCAGATGTTTGTATAAACATTCTTAAAAATTTATATAAAAAATATATACTAATGCATGGTTATATATGCACCACTTATATGTAAATCAATACAACATAACATCAGGGGAGTTCCAGGGGCTGCTGCTACCTGAGGCAGCAGCCCTGATGCCACCCTCTCTCCAGCATTTTCAGTGGGTTAATATTACCCACTGAGAATGTCTCTATAGAGGAATTTATACTTTATTGACAATCAATTAAAAATGATAGAATGCACAGATAGAATGAATAGGAGTGAGAGCTTATTTGCTTAGAAGGATATATTAATTTATAGTATATAAATGCTCAGAGCCAAAGTCTGTCCAGATAAACTCAGTTAAGTGGTCTCTTGGTATTCTGGAATATTACCATTTAAAAATAATTGTTTTTCAATCAAGAGGAAGGAAACCTATACCCCTAAATTTAATACTTAAATAACTGTTTATATCAAAGTAAGTGGCATATTAAAGAATCTTATAAATCTGGAATATATATTTGAGTAATTATTGCCTTTTGCATCTCTTGCCTTGAACCACCATTTCTTCTATTTCTATTTATGATTACCCAAAGGCACATTCTACTAAAAAAGTACATTATTATAAAACAAGGTTTATTTACATGAAGCAGGGTTTTACATATGAGCTGTTTTATGCAATATCTTTTTATAGAGATTGTGTAAGGGGTATAGTTTTCCTTTTAGAACAAGGAACTGTATTATTATTACAGCCAAACCACACATTTCTCCTTAATATGTTGGATTATATGTTGTGCAGATTTAGAATTAAACTATAAGCAAAAATGTATATGTTGTAATGATGTCACTTCAACTGCAAAAGTTGTTTTTCAATCTGTTTTAGATCAGGCGATTGTGCCACTTCATCTGGAAGAGGATTATCTACAGAAAGAACTCACATGGCTGGTATGGAATATCTTGTTGGCAAAAAAGATTACAGGTTACAGGCATGGTGTCTAATTATACATGATAAATATTAAACTGTGCACCAGGGGCGCTGCTCTTGTATTTTCGTGCAATTTGTATACAGCACACAAGATGGAGCTAATGGTATTTGTTTTCAGAATAATCATTTCTTTCTATAGGGACCCAACAATAGGATGGCCAGACATCCTGCTTTAGGCAGAACAGTGCTTTTCAACACTCTGTCCTTCTTTTGCAGATTTGTAAATAGCCACCCTACCCACAATTAAAGTCTTCAAACATAAATGTTATGCAGGGCCGCTCCTGCCATGAGGCAAGGTGAGAATCCCCTCCTCGACCCGCTCTGACGCTAAAAGTTAGAAGCACGGAGCTGGAGAGTGGGTGGCCTCAGGCAGCAGCAGCCCCTGGAACTCCCCTGATGTTATGTTGTATTGATTTACATATAAGTGGTGCATATATAACCATACATTAGTATATATTTTCAAAGAGACATGTTTCATTATGTTATTAGGTAATCTTCAAGTTCATATATCATTTTTTTATTAAATTTATTTTGAAGGAAAATCACCCCCTCTCCGTAACACACATTATATTTACAAGTGTCACCTCTTCACTACATTGCACAACTCTGCATTTTTAAGGTACTATGCAGATAGAGAGACTTGGGAAAACTCACAGTTAATGTGGGGAGTTGGGCCATTGGATGGGGCCTGGGATTGAAGGGGGGGTCTCCTACAGGGTTTTTACATACCAGCATTTTCAATGTAGTTACAAACACATGCTGAGAGTGTAAAAATGCAAATATTTCATTTTTTTTTTTTTTTTTTTTTTAAAGTGCCATTTTTATCTGTCCCAAATGCAACTCTCATTCTGTTGATTCAGAATGTGGGGCCAATTGCAAGTAAATGCAGCATTTTGTGTCCAAAAAACCTGCAGTGAATCACAACTCTTCTTAACATCATGAGTACAACCAGGCACAACATAATGGAAACAAAAGGCTAATGCATTTAGGTGTGCTGAAATCTGCACCTCAAACTCATGTCAAACGCACAAACAAAAAAACAGCTGTGCGCAAGAGACTTTAAAGGAACAATAACACCAACGTTTTAAAATTCCCCCCCAAAATTGCTATAATAATAGGTAAGGCGTACTTCACCTTGGATTTTTTCAAAGCTTCAGCCTCATAGGAGAAAGGCAAAGCAGAAGATTGAATTCCATTGTGAGCTGAACTGGAAGCTGAAATTCAAGCTTAAGCGTTGATAAAAGCCATGGGGAAGTAAGCCTTACCTTTCATTATAGATATTTTGGGGGGGAAAGTATTAAAAAATGTGGTGTTACTGGTCTTTAAATATCTGTCTAACAGGGTTAACGAGCAGACTATAAACCTATGAAGGGGTTGCAAATGAACTTTCTCTCTTGTTTTCAGATGACGATTAAATTAAAAGATCACCTGTCACAGCATTTACTTCATGTTGGAAAAAATAACATTGATAAGATTGTTCTGGATTACATCTCAAAGCAGGTAAAGAGCCAAGTATAAAAAACATGAAATAGTTTTATAGTTTTACAGAATCATTGTAAATTCTCAGGCTGACTATTTTATGCTGTATTTATATAATCATTGTTTTACTGTACCAGCAGAGCTAAATGTTCTAAAAAAATATAAACTTCTGCATATTCCCATAGTGGTAAATACAAACATATTGCTTTATAAGCTACTCTTAACAGTTGTCTTCATTTAGGGGTAAAGTACCAGCCAGGGCCAGGTTTATAAATTTACTGACAATGTATTTGCTGCCACATTTTTAATTCCTAGCTGTTCAGACATCAGCCTGTCACAATTCCACCTCCCTGCTCACCTCCATCCCACCCAACAAGTAAACCTTTTTTTTTTCTATCTGTAAATTTGCTCTAAACAGCCCCCCAGATTAATGTACCTTAGTCCCTGCTGCAAGTCTGCTCTGGTTTATGTGTTATCAGCAGCTTGTTTCCTCTTCTTCCTGGTGCAGAGTGAAGCCCCGCCCCTTAGTTTACTGAGCTGACCTTATCTCTGTGACTAGTCCTGGAGATCATTTGCATACTATGACATAGCAGAGACCAGTGTGTGTAGCACCTTTTGCTTGGGGAAACTAGCTTACTGATGCACACACTGGCTCCCTCTTCCTCTCTATTGTGGAACAGCAGCAAATGGACTGCTCAGTAAACTAAGGGGCTGGGCTTCACTCTGCACCAGGAAGAAGGGGAAAGAAGCTGCTGATAACACAGAAACCAGAGCAGACTTGCAGCAGGGACTAAGGTACATTAATCTGGGGGGCTGTTTAGAGCAAATTTACAGAAAGAAAAAGAAAAACATTTACTTTTCCTTTAAAGGGTTCTTCACCTTCCAAACACCTTTTTTCAGTTCAGTTCAGACTCTAAACTGTTACAATTTTGCAACATTTAGTTGACATTTCTCAGCACCATCTCCGGAGTATTAGTAACTATTGTATCAATTCTAACAGCTGCCTGTAATGAAAGTCAGGGATTCTGTTGAGCAGGGACAAAGATAAGAAATGTATCAGCTAAATGTATCAATTTAGAACAGTTTAGCAGGGGTGTCCAACCTGTGGCCCGAGCGGCCCAGGATGGACATGAATGGTTCCCAAGGAAATGTCATGTTGCAAAGCATATAGGAGTAGCAGGAGGGGAGCCTCTGCCCCTTGCCCAGTAGTAATAATAAAATAATAATAAGTCTATTTAATATCCAAGTGTCCCATATTCCCGTGTATAGCGCCATCTGGCTTTTCAATAGGTATTGTAGTTCTTTTCTGTGTAATTTCTTTACTTTTACAAATCAAAGGGTTTGTGTATTCCATGTGTGGCCCCAGACAATTTTTGTTTTTCCAATGTGGCCCAGGGAAGCTAAAAGGTTGGACACCCCTGGTTTACAGGGTCGGCAACTCCCCTCCCAGAGCTGATTTAGAAGGTGAAAAATTACACTTTACACTTAGATACATAAAAAATAGAAAGTAATTGGAAAAAGTTGTTATTTCTGTTGATCTATCGGAAAAAAAACTAGTTGTTTGAAGGTGAAAAAACCTTTTAACACTGTCTCCTTATCAATTCTCAATCGGCTTTGGCCAGCAACATTGTAGCCCTCGTAGTGTCAACAGTCTGCATTATTTGCTAGTGAGCCTGTCTGGCTGTGGATTGTGGAGAACAAGTTTAGAAATCCCATTGGTCCAGATCTGCATCAGCCTATTGATTTGGTTCTCTTCCAATCCATCCAGTGATTGACCGGGAGCCAATTCATTGGATCATTCCTGGTATTCCCAGTTCAGTCCCGAGCTGTTACCTGACTTCAAGTAAAGAAAGGTAACAGCACCCTCCTACGGGCTGACCTGGGAATTCCAGGACAAACCTGGAAAACTGTCCTGAATATCATTTGTGTACAGTATTGAACATGTTCTGATATTGAAACACTATAGAAAGCATTGCTGACTGGAAAAAAGTGTGATGATTTATTGGAAAGTTAGACTACATTTACAACCTGCTTATGAGCATATATTTCATTTACAGTAACTATTCTACAGTGTATTCAGCATTTTTTGTTTTAATCTTGTTGTGAAATCCATGTTCTGACCATATTTTATGTTAATCCAAAAGGAGTCCAGTTTATTCCATTCATTGATAAAAGCCCTGGGTTATTTTTCTTACCGCCTCCAAAGATTTGAGTTTTCTTTCTCAGCCTTGACTCTTCAGTCAGACAGGCCTGTCATCCCATACATGACTACAAACTAAAACATGAATATTCTGCATAGTGACTCTTGTTCAAAGAGCTATTATCAATTTATATTTTTTATAACTGTGAGTAAATGTATATTTCACTCCTTTCTTAAAGTTAGACTTGATATGCCTGGTACTGGAGGTTGTGTGGAAAAAATATGACTTGGATCTTGACGCATTCTCTTTGTAAGTATTTCTTTGATCAGTTTGTTTCTTGCCTTTTTTAAAAAAAATTTAAAATAAATCACAGTGAAAAATAATAACCGAGCAGGAAAATTAAGACCACGGGACAAAAGCATTTTGTCTGACACTGGCAGCCAGCTGGAAATAGCAGAGGACAAAATGCCTGTCACCACTACTAAAAGTAGTTTAAAACCATTATAATGTCTAGTCACATCTGAGCTCACATGGGGCGTAAAATAGAGTATTTCAGGAAATATTTATTTTATCAACATTTTAGATATTTAGCAATTGTAATGAAATGAGTAAGTGTGGGTCCTTTTTCTATCAAACAACTGGTTTGAGTAAGCAGCCATACAGAGGTATCTGTGGGCATTTAGTTGCTCATACAGGATGATTTCCTGCAGGCGACTAAACCAGGTCCCATGTCAGCATTGGTCACAGTGGTTACAGATCAAACATAACTTCAGCAGTTCATTTGATGAAAAACATGGAACAAAAATGTCCAGCTCTTAGGGATAAAATATAAAACAGAAATAATGTAAAAGCTAGTAATTCTTTTAAAAGCGTTATTTTCTTTGTAGCAAGTCAAGAGGATGTTCTTCAGACTATTTTGCTTTTCACATGATGTGCCGCATTTCGGAAGCTGCAATCAAACTGGCCATGCCTCTTCCACCTGGTAAGCACTTTATTATATACTTGTTTTCACCTACTAAAATGTTTAAAAATATGTGCCAGTACCTTATTTCATTGTAATATATGCATGTCCCTGTTTATTGTAAAACATGGATTGTAAAGTCTTGTTTAAATGAGAACTAAACCCCTACTAATAAAAACCCCTACCCTACATAGACCCCCTGCCTTGGTGGTACCCTGTTTAAATGGGTACCCTGTGTAAAATGGGTTTTGCAGTTAAAGGAGAACTAAATGCTCCCAACTCTTTACTTCTTTACTTACCCCTCTGTGCAGATTCAGGGCAGAGGAGTTCACAGGCACCATCTTCTTCTCTTCGGTAATCTTTGGGAAGAGAGCGGCGCATGCACAGTTTGAGCAATCTTCCATTTGTGACAACTGCGCGTGTGCCAAAAGTCACGGAAATAGCCGAAGTGAAGGAAGAAGACCCGAAGATTACCAAAAAAGCTGGAAGATGGTGTCTGTGAACTCCAATGCCCTAAATCTGCACCGAGCGGTAAGTAAAGAGTTGGGAGTGTTTACCCGGGGTATCATCTAGGCTGGGGGGGGGGCAGGGAGGGGGGTCTGTGTAGGGTAGGCGGGTAGGGGTTTTCATTAATAAGGATTTAGTTAACTGCAAAACCTAACCCCTGCTGCAGCTCCCAATAGCCAAGTTAAAAAAAGTCTCATTACAGTTGAACAAAAATTTTAATCTTATGACTTGCCCGAAAACCCTAATTTTTTCTGATTATCCTAAGAAACCCAGCGTAGATCATGACCTCTTCAAACTGTAAAAGGGACAGCTACCTTTTATTTCTAGATGACCTCGACAGGTTTTAGCTGGTGTAATTTCCCTCTAAAGATTAGAGTTTTCCCCTTTAAAAACTCAACCAGAAACAAAATGTTTTAATAAACAAGCACCTTCGTGTGGCTGATAATCTATGTGTGAATTCTAGAATAGCTTTGATTTATGCTTCAAACAAGCGAGGAGACCGCTCAAAGCTCACTCATATTATCTGTTCCAACATACCCGATCCGGTGCTCTGTCAGCAGCGTCCCCCTGCTACAACACACTTCAAGCTCCAAGGAAAGACGGCACTCCGATCAGGAAAACAGGTTTATTAGGGATACTGTGCCCTACGCGTTTCGGGAATCAATCCCTATGATTAAGGGATTGATTCCCGAAACGCGTAGGGCACAGTATCCCTAATAAACCTGTTTTCCAGATCGGAGTGCCGTCTTTCCTTGGAGCTTGGAGCTTTGATTTATGGCTGTGCCACTTGGAGACTTGTTAATCATATGGCTTATTTCACATTATTTCAATAGTCAGTTAATCACAAGGGATTCAATAGCGTCAGTAGCAATTATATCTACAAAGAACTATACAAATGTAAATGCAAAGCTTTATTAATAGTGATACAGTAAAAGGTTTTTTTTTACAGTTCTTAGCAAAGGATGATGTGTGAAGTGAGTATTTTCAAATTGTGTTTTCAGGATTCCAGACACTGCAGCTGGTGCTTGGAGTTCGATGCCTCCCTCTGGGAAACTTGCTGCATTATATAGATGCTGGAGTCCTACACCTGACCGAAGCTTTTGCTGTCAAACTGATGAACGGTAAGTCTCATCACTGATGTATGTCTGCTGTTTCTGTATGTCATGCACAGTTCCATCCTAAATCAATCCCCTACATATATTTAATTTATTTTCAAATGTTCCTATCATGCAATGAACAGTTCAGGAGCGTAGTATTTTCAAGAGGTGGAGGTTCACTAAAATCAGGTGATATAACGTGAAGTTGGAGGGAGGAAAACAGAAAGAGACCATAAGGAAACACACATAAAGGCTATTTTACTAACACAAGTATAAAAACCATAGCAACCAATCAGCAGGTAGAATTTACTGGTCACCTGTTTAAAGCAAACATTTTATTTGCTTGCTATGGGTTACAACGCAAATGGTCTTTTATTACATTAGGTGGCTAGATTGGCTTTTAACAGTGGGTACACACATTAGTTCCTGGCTTCTGCGTAAGCAAATACGATTACAACCATATTATTAGATCAGCTGGGAATGAGAATGGTCAGAATTAGTGATGTGTGGACTGGCCCAAAACCTGTGGGACCTGCAGTTCAAGAGGGGTTCAGGAAGACTTCTGCAGAAGATTGCTGGGTCACCTTACAATTCCACCTCCAGCAAGCTCAGTTCATTGGCCTGCCCCTTTTTTTTTTTTACATTGGAGATGGGTGAGTCAGGAATGGGTCTATAAATAGAACTGTGGTACCAGGTAAAGCAGGGTTAAGGTTGGGTGCAGGCTGGACTTTTTCCATCCCAAACATCACTAGCCTTAATGTTCTACGTTATCGTTATCTTCCATAGTTGGCCGGGTCACGCTGCCAGACTCTCACAGAAAAATACTGTTAAGTATTGCTAAGATCCGTATGTCTTTTGTATTTTCAGAACTGGATGACAATGAAAGCAATGAAAAGTTAAAATACAGCATTATTATACGTCTTCCTGAGGTATGCTTTCACTCTGTTATACACCAGGCTAGGTGTTACCATTCTGGGGACCCTAACCTTTGTGCACTAAATCCAATTAACCAATGTAAAAAACCAATATCAGTAGGATTTGTGTTTGACAGCAAGTGCCCTGAGTAAATTGCCATGTTTCTCTTGCATTGCCAGTGTAATTACAGAGTATGAATCTGCAGCCACCATATCTGTACCTGAAGCATCAAAATGCATGCACTTGTACTGTACATGGTCATGGCCAGAATTGTCAGAGTAGGTGGCCGTAGACGCACAGATAATATCGTACTAAACACATCTTACAATGTTCAGTGCATGTATGGTGGGAAATGAGTCGACCAATATCTGCAGAAGTCTTGGATATCGGTCGGCTCGTCGATCGGGCTGGACAGAAAATTTTGATTGGGTACCTTTGAAGGCACCAGAACATCAGCCACTTGATGGAGCTGAATCTTCAGATACAGGTAGAATTCTATTGTTTCTACCTGTATATCTGATGTATCCACTCTATACATGTGTATTGTGGTTTTTTTTTTTATTTAGCTTTTTATTCAGCAGCTCTCCAGTTTGGTACTTCGGCAGTTTTCTTGTTGCTAGGGTATTGTTTACCTAGCAACCAGTCAGTTGTTTAAATGAGAGACTGAAGCATGATTAGAAGGTACCCAAAATTTGCATGTGAAAAACTGTCCAGCTCTTTTATACATTGTAGTGACATGTTTGTTTTCACTGTTCAGTTTCAGTACAGTGTAGCCAGTTCCTCTTACATATTCACTCCAGCAGCTAAATAACTTATTGAAAGTGCCTTTATTAATCATTCCTTATCTGTGTGTATGTTTGTGGGTCCTGCTTCCCCTTCAAGTGACAGGAACTCATTGACGCCATGTGTTTGAGAGAAAGCCAGAGACTGACGACATAAGCAGTAAAGGTCAAAGGCAGATTTTGCAGTTACATCATGTTGGAAGATTCCATGTCTTGAATGAACCACTGAGTAGAGAACTGCATTGCTATTGTGTATGTGCTCCCGACAGTGCAGGATGAAACAGATTAGCAATACCGCTATCTTAAAGCTAAACCATATTAGATTACTTTTTCCACCTCTGTCATCATTTCATTTGACACTTAACCATCACCTTCAGTTGAAGATGCTTTTTGAAATCTTAACCTTCCAGTGTGTACCATTTGTTCCCTGTGTTCCAAACACACTGTGTTCATATTGTGTGTTATAGTGATTAATTAGCCTCTAGTTATCTCACAAGGCCAAAACCTTAGGAATGTTCAGCTCTTTCAGTCCTTCATGAGTTCCAGTTTCGATGCCAAGCAAGGAGAGCACATGTGGTGCCAGGATTTCCTGCATAAACTCACTTTGGGTTAGGAAATACTCGCCCTTTACAATCATGGTTGTATGAGATTATTTAGGACCCTTGTGTGGGAGGCACCTGGAAAGATTGCATGTTTGTAATTGTTATTGTTTTCACCTCTCAGAGAATTTGCCAAAATATTCATCACTTATGGGATCACACCATTAGTAATAACTGCATCGCCAAGAATTACGTAAAGCAATTACTGTGCAAGCTCAGAAAAAGGGAGGTAAGTGATTGGAGTACATTACAATGAGATATATTTATGTCTACAATGAGATATATTTAAGTCTACTAGAAAATCATGTAAACATTAAAGTGCCACTAGTGCCTCCCTGCTTATGTGAAAAACACCAAATAGGGGAGCAGGCCGGAATGTAGTAAGGGCCACGGTTAGGGTTGCCACCTCTTCATACATTTTCTGCCGGCCGGTAGACGAGCGGGAACAAAAGGGGTGGGCCATGATGAAAAAGTGGGCAGAGCCACAGCACACGATGGCCAGAAGACGCCAAAAAGGTAAGTTTTGATCGGATTGTGGGCAGGCCAAGGGCTTTTGTTAGGGGTATATACTGGCAGCTACATTGGCACTAAATTTGTAATACTGGCCTGGCCTTCGCAGGTGTTTTACTGGCTATGCCGGTAAACTACCGGCTATGTGGCAACCCTAGCCATGGTGGGCCTCTTTACTTACGCATCTATTCATTGATGCAGTCCCGCGATTCGACCACCCGTATCTGTGCTGTTCTGATCCTATCGTTGGGCACTAGGGCCCACGATCGGATCAGCCCGATATGGCCCACCTCAAGGCTGGGCATATCGGAGAGAGATCCGCTCGTTTGGCAACATCACGAGCAGATCTCACCGTGTATGGCCACCTTTACACAAGAAATACTTTAGCTCTGCACTAGAATGGCAGCCTTACACCCTCAAGAGCAGAGCAGACTCATGGCCTGGGAACCTTTAGCCAGTTATACTGATATATAGAAAGTTCCAGGTCTTTTACTGCTTTGCCATTCTTTCTGCAATGACAGAGGGTAATATGCGATTATAATTAAACTTACCTGTAGAAAAGAGCATAATGGATGGAGAAGCAAATCTGAAATAAAATTCTTCTGGTTTGAGATGTTGGGGGGGGGATGATTTTGGTGGTTTTCGAGCAAACAGAAATGTGCTGGTGTTCCTGGGTGTAGATAAAGTTGTTGCAATTGTTGCTATACGCCACAACAGAAATGTTTTTGATGTGGTTACACAGGAAATCTATACTTGCTCAAACACAACCACAGGAAAGAGTAAACACCAGAAGTTGTACTTTTTCTATACATACTGTAATCTTAATCTGTCCACATTACACTCTCTCAAATACACGATATACAGAAATATATATTTATAATCTATAAATGATACATTTGCCGGAAGAGATGTACAGCCAGCGCAACATTAATGGTTAATTGCTCACATTACTGTGCAGCTTGGTGCATCCTTATTCACTGCAATAAATGGTGATGGTGTGACTATTGTACTGCAATGCAAAATATACAGCACCATTTATACCTACTTACATCTATGTACACAAGTACAACATGTGTGCAAATACTTTATATAAACAATTAAAACACAGAAATGTAATAATCTGTCATTAAGCTACTGAAGAGTGTAAATGTTGATTTTTTTTTTCTTCCCCTTTTTCCAGTGTCCGTTTTCAGGACAAGCAGCCTGTAGTGAATCAGCACTGTACATTAACTTCTTGCCACTTAACTATTTAATCAAGATGCTGTCAGCAATAGAAGAACAAGGTACCTGCTCCTTTAAATCATTCTTTTCTCTAAACAACGAATTGTACACAATCTTTAAACAAAGGAGAAGGAAAAGGATTTTACGCTTGGGGGTGCCAAAGTTAGGCACCCCCAAGTGACTACTTTTACCTACCTGATACCCCAGGCCGGTGCTCCTATCAGTTGAAAACCGCACCGATCAGGGGTTCTTCTAGCGAGCACCACAGAGAGATCAACTTCCTCCAGCTTTGATTTCGAATTTTCTCAGGGAACCCTGGACTGGTGCAGTTTTCGGCTGATAGGAGCACTGGCCCGGGGTATCAGGTTGGTAAAAGTAGTCATTTGAGGGTGCCTAATATTTAGCACCCCCAAGTGTAAAAGCCCTTTCCTTCTCCTTTAAGGGCGTAATGTATCCAAGGTTGAGTTTTAGAGGTTTTTGAGTTTTTTTATAACTCAAATGAACTGGTTTTCATTTTTTTATAATTTGTGGTTTCTTAGTTATTTAGCTTTTTATTCAGCAGCTCTCCAGTTTGCAAATCCAATTTACCCTAGCAACCGTGCTTTGATTTGAACAAGAGATGTCACTATGAATAGAAGAGGGCCTGAATAGAAAGATTATTATTAAAAACTAGGCAAATGATGTGTGTGGCCTTACAGAGCATTGGATCTTCAGATGGGGTCAGCGACCCCCCTCCCCCATTTGAAAGTTAGAAAGTGTCAGAAAAAGGCAAAGGCAAATAAATCAAAAACTATAAGTAAGAAAAAAATCAAAGGCAGTTGAAAAGTTGCTTAGAATTGGCCTTTCTATAACATACTAAAAGTTAACATTAAGGTGAACTACTACTTTAAGTCTGGTTACAGTCCCTTCTGTAATTCTGTAATGTTAAAACTGACTTAAATACATTTTGGATGATAAAGTATTTAAAATACTAGGTTTTGAGAAAACAAGCAGTCTTTGTTTTTTTTCTTTTTACAATTCTAATAATTCATGAAGTTTTGCATCCCAAAACTTAAGTGGGTTCTAAAGGCAAAATAATTAATATTTGCCTTCTGTGCATTATACTTCTATTAAACATTCTCAATTTTTTTTTTTTAGTACGAAGCATTTTTAGTTCAGAATACATAAATGCATAAATCCAACCTATTCCTGCCACCTACTTAAATCATTAGTGTTGGGTTATTCATTATTTTTTATGTACAGATGAAGTCACTTGGATTTGTGTGTTAAAATGTGTGGCTTCATAAACTGTACTACTATGTATGCACAGATCCCTACTGCATGATATAGAGGAGAGTAAGTATCCATAGTGTTGTACTGTGTCAACCAAAGATCAACACCAGAAAATAGAGTAGGTGATCCCTTTTATTGGCTGAGTAGATTAATAAAATGTGAGCTTTTGGAACTACTTACGTTCCTGCTTCAGGCATGGTATACACAGAAACTAAAAGATCATAACATTTAGACACCACAGCACTTAGTAGACACTGTGTGCGTCAGACTTCTAACTAAATGTATTTGTATTTTTTCTAGCATTAAATCCCTTTGAAGAAGATAACATAGATGCTGCATATCTGCAGGATATCGCCTTAAAACAGACGACTGTTCTTCTTGGATTACACAAATGCTAGTGATTGGACATTTATTGTCAGTATTTCACTATAAGGCATTCAGTGGAAGTACTGAATTGTGCCCAGCACTTATCAATGCAGATTTGTAGTATACAATATTGAGGATTCAGGCATGCACACAGTTCCATCTTGTTACCGGACATCCTTATGTAATGTATCATTAGCCTTACTCTTTCTTCTTATTTTCTGAATTAGTACACGGGTGTTAACTAGGGATTTGAAACAGTGAGTTTGAAGCATTCGGTATAACTCAGATTTGGGCAGAAAAGTGCAGCTAGTACTTTGCTAGTTTGTTGGGAGTTTCCAGTATCGAGAGAAAACAGGGATGAAAACATAATTAACTCAGGGACATTATTCTTGTATCATTGCTTTTCCTCACCCGAGTCCAAGGGCATTTCCTTTTTTTTTTTTTTGCTTTCCAGAGCAAGAAAGAATAAGCTACAAAAAAATATTTTAGATATTTATATTATATACAGGTATGGGAATGACTGCAAATTAGTTATAATATACTGGAAGATAGAGGAAATACAAATGTGTCTGACGTGTTTTCTCATTTGCTATATACAGATATTGGACCTGGGGTTTTCCGGATAATGGATCTTTCTGTAATTCAGATCTTCATACCTTAAGTCAAATGTAAATTATTTAAACAATTAGGGGCAGATTTACAAAATTCACGTGATTAATTCGAAGTTCGATCGAATTCTGATTTTATCGGATATTCGAATATGCAAATTTGGCCATTTCGATCATCGAATATGCAAAATTCGAGCGTATCAAATAATCAAATATTCGATCATTCGATGATCGGAGTGCTTCAACTTTAAAATTTTATTCGACTGCCTACTTCACCAGATTGAACCTACCGAATAGCAATAGAAGCCTATGGGAATCCCCCCATAGGCTTTTTTTTCTATCACCTGCTCGAATACAATTCGTATGATCGAACACCTTGATCGTTCGAATCGTACGAATTATTGGAACGATCGACGGAAATTTTACGTTTTTTTTTGTGAAATCGAACGATCGTTATTTGATTGTACGGTTCTTTCGAGAAATCGAATAGCGAAGAAAAAATAGCCTAAAACTATTCGATAAGCATTCGATAGTCGAATTACTACAGAATTCGAGGGCTAAAAGCCCTCTAATTCGTGAATGATAAATTTGCCCCTTAATGAAACCAATAGGCTGGTTTTGCTTCCAATAAGGATTCATTATATCTTAGTTGGGAAAAAGAACAAGGTACTGTTTTATTATTACAGAGAAAAAGGAAATCATTTTTCAAAATGAGGATTATTTAGATAAAATGGAGTTTATGGGAGATAGTCTTTCCATAATTCTAAACTTTCTGGTCCCTGTATTGCTAAATGGCATGAAATACACACATTCTAATACACAGCCCCTTGCTTTTAACTAGTTATGGGCTCTTACACATAGGTGTTTTTACCTGTGCTCCTTTTTGTTCCGTTCTGCCACAGTGGAGTACAGGACTAAAAGCACTCGATATTTTTGAAGGGACTCGTGTAAGCACCGGATGCAGGTAAAATGCAGCATGTTGTGTCTCAACATACGTCTGTGTGAGTACAGCCACATTGAAAAGAATTAAGTGCATCTACTCCTGCACTCCCCTGCGGCTGAACGGAACAAAACAGAGCGCAGATAAAAACGCCTATGTGTAAGAGCCCTAAAAAACAGATAAAATATAGTTGCCTTCCTTACTATGTAACACATTGCTAGCCTTGTAATCTTGCTTGCTTTATAAATACTTTCCTCTCCCCATACAGTATTTGCTTTTCACAGACCTATGATAAACTATGTACTTTAAAAAACTGTGAAACATTAAAGTGTTCCCTATTCATTTTTTGCCCTGGTTAAAGCAAACTGAACCTTTGTTTATACATTCTGATTTATTGTTTTATACCTTCAGAAGTGGGAATATGGGGGTAGAAGTTCTATTCTTTCAACCAGGCTGAAGTCTCGCTTATTTACAGACAGGAATACAAAGTGTTTTTTAAGTACACTTTCACTGAAATCATTTTGGCATGTTTCATTTCCTTCACAGTTTAAGTTCCTGCTTCAGAAAACTCAACATGATATTATTTTTGCTTCAATGGCATTAAATATTGAGTTCAGTGAATTTTCTATGCAGAACATTACTGCACTGGGGTTGCTGTTGAGGCAAGCAGTATGGTAGATATGTCCTTTTACTAAAATATCTTATTGGCTTTATCAAAAATAAATGGTAGATACCCAATAGTTAGTAGATTTTTTTTTCTTTTTTTAGGGATGCACGAATCTACTTTTTGGGATTCAGCCAAATCCCTGAATCCTTCGTGAAAGATTGGTCTGTATATCAAAAGTGAATCCTAATTTGCATATGCAAATTAGGGTCAGAAAAGAAAAAGTTGGTACAATGTTTGTTTATTTCCTTGTTTTGTGACAAAGTCACATGATTTCCCTTCCCACGCCTAATTTACATATGCAAATTAGGATTCGGTTCACCCATGCACAAGGATTTGTCCAAATCATGCTGGAAAAGGCGAATCTGAACCGAATCCTGGATTCAGTGCATCCCTAATTTTCTTTATATATATATATATTTTTTTTTTAAGGGATTTTAATATTTATAAAGGAGTTAACATCAGAGGAAATGTGGATTACATATTAATGTTTACAGCACAAAAACCATGTCTGATCTCTGTAAATTTACTTTGAAATTCTTGGCATTCATATGTTTAGAATCATCTCTGCATGTATTCCAGTTCTAGTGTAATAACTATAGTTATTTATCCTGTGGATACTGTCATGGAACATAAAGGCTCATTTACATAGTGCAAGTGCAAATATAAGTCATTCATTAAAGGAGAAGGAAAGGTAAAAGGAGTGGGCATACCAATTTGTAAGGCACCCCCTATTCATTAAGCACTTGTGGCGGTTAAATGAGCCACACAGTCATGATTTAGTTGATATGTAAAATGGTGATTTTTGTGCCATAAACACTGGTCATGGGTGATCAGCTTCTCTTAATACAATGCACCAGCTTGGGTGCAAGGATGTGACTAAAAATGATGCAAAGCAAAGAAAGTGTCTGAGTGTGCCGCACTTAAAGGACACAATCTCATTATGGAAGGGCACACCAGGTGCTATACTGGCATTAATAAAGGAATTGTGATTTACACTGCAGTTCAGTGTTACAGAGACCTGTATTGGCTTATATTTCAATAGGCTTTACTATTGGCTTCCTTATGTGCCTCATATTGGAGCCAGTTTCACTGGGCTTGAAAGGAGCTAAAATTCCATAAGGTCGGGGTAGTGGAAGAGCAGTTTCATCCTCTGGAATGTAGGCATTGGGGCGTTGCTCAGCTGTAGTGTAAGCCCCGTTGGGCAATAGATGCTGTTCTTCCTCCTCTGCCTGCTACAAGAGAGAATATTTACATCCATTAGATATTAGTTTTGTGACCCATTTATCATAAAATGCTTGCATACAAAATGTTCCTATAGTCACATGAGTGGTTAAATGTAAAATGTCTAATGTAAATGCGTCACATATATATATTGTGTAGGATGAAGCAGATGCATGCATTTGTATAAATGAAGTGGAATATGGATATTGAGAAAGCATAATATAAATATTTCAGAATGCTGTATTTTGTATTTAAATGTTGTACAAGTATATGGTGTAAAAAAAAAACAAAAAAAAACAATAAATTGAAGAGTATCATTTTACTAAATTACTGAAGGTGCATGATCAATGGTTTTAGTATAAAGAGATGAAGGATCAACACAGTCTTGAGAATGTTTGTTTGCAGTCTATCTACACAGAAGGCATATTACAGGGATAAGATAATGTGTTAATAAAAGAGCAAAGTCATTTATGCAGGAGCATAAACCTACACAAAACACAATTTAAGCAACTTTGAGAGAAATGGCAGATCTTCTCTAACTACTGATAACCTTCACCACACACCTATCCCACTACTATGAATATTTTGGCCCATAACCAGCAGCTGCTTTAAAATGGCAAGTCATTTAATTCACTGAGAAACTACAAATACACAAGCCTAACATACATTTAAAGCTTGGTCCCTGGAAAGAAATGGGAAAGGTGTCTGGAATGAAAGTACATTATGTGGTGTTCTATTTAACGGATTCGCTAATTCAAAACAAAAAGATGTATGTCATTTAAACAAAAGAAAATGAAAATTATCATTGTAGACCAGTTTGTTCTTACAAACTAACGTTGACTCATCTGAGTCCAAGGGCATTTACTCATTTAATGGAATCCAAATCCAAACCAAGCAAAAGACAGATATGATACTTCAAATAAAACCCACACTGTAAACCCATACCAGAGGCTGATAATTTGTGTTACAAAGTGCTAAACTGTAGTAATGCGACTGCCAATAGCAACCAATAAACAATTTATTTTGATTTGTCTGATTGCAATTTAGCACTTGTGTTATTAAATCCGCCCTCTGATGTTTATTTCCAACGTAGGTGGTTTAAGATTATCATCTTATCCAAGGCTTGCACGATGTCTGTACTACAGTTTTGCAACAGAGTTTTGTAACAGACCAGCTGGAATTACTGTAGATATATATATTGCTTACTCTGGCTTTCTGTTCCTTCTCCTTTTGACGTCTATGCTTGTCTTGTATCATTTTTTTCCATTCATTCTCTGTTTCTTCACTAGGTGGAAGTCCCTGTTCCATCCTGGTGTAACAAGTGTCCACTAATTTTTCCTTGTTTCTTAATTCTTCCTGAAGCTTTATAGAGTTTGCTTGTTGCATTGATAACTCTGCAATCAGAGACATCATCTTCTGCGTTGTGTTTTTCATCTTCTTGTGGAGTTCATTCATCTGCCAAATTAGTCAAATAATAAACATAAAACAATGAGACCAAGAAAATAAATGTGTATTTACTACCTCTTTCCAGATTGAGGAGATCAATAATCCCATTTGTGTGAAATCAAAGTTTACATCTAGAAATCAAGACCTAGGAAATCAGAGCATCAGGACAGGCACCAAACAATAGATCAATGGTATAAAAGGTTCATAAATGCAGATACTGTACTGGAAGAGGTGCGCTGTGCAAAGGGAATTTCAGACAGAATATTCCACATGTTTTCCTTTTTATTCCAATTTAATTATGGATGAGGGGAAGTTTCGGCTGATGTGTCTAAAGGTGAACAGTTATGTGTGCATGTTATGTTTTAATTGAAAAATTTCATTTCCAGAGCTTGTGCCGTCTGTGCATGATTGCTGAGGCACTCGTTTTGCTGTATCTCAAAGGGGAACCCTGGTGCTACAATACATTTTAGGTGTCAGTAGCTCTAGGGTTCCCATGCATCAGTAGACATACTTGTTGAACTTCAGAACAGGAGGTAGGATGGATGAACCAGAACAGAGTGGAGATATGTGGAGATGCAAGGACCAATTGTCAAACTACCTTTAATGCATCCATTTCTTGCATGTCCTAACCTGCATTTGTGTAAATGACCTATGACCCTATGGTTTTATTTGACTTAGTAATGGTTATGCTGTTATCATTCTCATGTAAAAAAAAGGCATTATTATTTATTTTCAATTGTTATTATGTGAAAAAGGCATAATTAAACAGCCCAAAAAGCAGATGTACAGGGCATATTTATATATATATATAATATTGTAGGGTAACAGGTCCCCTTTAATGAAAATAATTGTCTAAATGCTTGGAAAATGATGCAGCCACATGCATAGGACAGAGGTTTACATCTGTGAATGCAGATTTTAACCACATTATTAAAAAAAAAAAAAAAGGTTTTAGAATATGTTGACTCTCTTTTACACTTTTTCACTACTGGAATAATGGAGAGTTATAAATTGTGTTCTGTGATGATTTTGGTTTGTGTTTTGTCTTTTTTGCATTCAAGCGACACGCAGAAGGATTGAACAAAATGGCCTGGTTCTCACTTTCCATTTATTTTAGCAGCTATAATATCTTGTGTCTTAAACATATGGAGAGTGTGGTTTGATGATATTCCCACATTATGAAACAATTATTCCATAATTATTTGTGAAAATGCATGTCATGTTTAAATCCTATATAGTCTGCTTTAGAATAGCCCAGGGTGGCCTGGAGGTTAATTTGGACAGTCAATTTAGTTTCTGTTTGACTTGAGGGTCAGTTTGGGCATTATATTTTGGAATGATCACTTATTTGTTGTTCTAGATATTCTTGGAACAATGCCTGATACACCGGTATTTCAATATATCTGTAAAAAGGTCACTGATTAGTTGCTATGGATTACTGCTAAGAGTATATAAATGAGCTTGAACTTATTTTCTACTTCTAAAACATATTCTTCTCTTTTGTAGTAATGGTCATTTTCAGTTTATGGTCGAAATCCAAAGAAAGCTCTAAAAATTGATCAATCTGTTTCATAATATCGTTATCAGTTTTCTTTACAAAGTTCACCTTTTTAGACAGCAGTAGTGTGTCCAGCTTTCCATTTTCTGCCTTTGTACGAATTTGATCCGTCAGACGTGACGCTTGTTCATAGAGTAAATCTTTCTCCAACAATTGCTCTTCTTTCTGTGCCAGGTGCAGCTCTAGCTGTGACAAGAGATTACAAGGCAGTGCTAAGTAATCAGCCATAAAAGATTCATTTGCACTTTTGTGGTTTATAGTATTTTTAGGGCTTGTTAGTGTAATTTCTAACAGCACTGTGTGTTCATTGTTCTGTGTCAGTTCCTAATATGTTTGGCCAACTAGACTGACAAACGACCATTGGCATTTATACAGAGTCATCAGTCCATAAGTGGTCACATTTTGTTGATCCCTCCTTTTTATTTGCTTTGATACTGACAAATAAATGCCTTCTCCTTCCAGCTACAGATGTGAAATGCCAAGCCATGCAGGGACTTAACCATGGAAATTGACACGGACATTGAGTTAAGATGGCTATAGATGCAAAGATCGCCAAACTATAGATTTCTAGTTGCTCAGTTCTGAATTCCACATATCTATATTCCATGTAAAATGCAGTGACTGGCAATCCCTGATATCCAATGATTGCTTCCAACCAACCTGAAAAGTATGAGGCATCTTGCTAGAACTCTCGCTCATGGAATGAACAAATATCTGAGCAGTTATTTATGATTCTATAAATCGCTTACTATTGTATTATGTGCAAAATTAGTTCAGTGTGTATTTTTTGTACTCTAGCTGGGATACATACTGTTTCTATTTAACTTTGGAACCTTGCATGAGAGAATTTAAACAAGTTGTGAGTGAAGCACAGTTTCTATCACCAGCCAAGAACATATTCACTGTAAATACAGTTGGAGCAGACTTTGTTCACTGTTCACTATAGTGGAAATCATTCCACCACATATTCCAGCAATGTCAATGGTAGGTGTCTTACTTATTGTTGCACTAATGCTGGGAAAATAATCTTCCCCATCTCTCATATCTTAATTCATTTACCACCTATACAATTATCTCACTGCTTTTATATTACTGAATTATGGAAGTTCAGCACGGCCGTGTCTTCTTCTTACCTCCTCTGTTTTCTTCATAAGTTCTTGCAGTGATGGATCTTTTCCTTCTAGCAGGCGGATTCTGTATTCTTTCCCTGGGTCTTCGGTTTGTTTTTCCAACTCAGCAACTTTGTCATTGCACTGGGATAGCTGTTAAATTGAGAGGTACAAGTGTAACATTAATAACTGATACGACTTAGTTCATCAATTTCTACTTACTTGTTCTTTTTAAGGGGAGTGTACATGTGATTTTTCCAATGACATTTTAAAAAAGCTTCTCACCTTTTTGAGTATTTTTGTATTATAAGCTTTATTGTCTCCTAGTTTCTCAGGCATTTCTAGTGCCTATTGAGCATTGGCGCTTGCTCATTACAGAACTCATTGGAATACCCAGTGACTGAGGCTTCCTTGTCTTTTACAGTCATGTAACCTTTAAAGCTCTGCCAATTGAATGCAGCAATAGGATGTTCACAATTGATCCCATTTTTAAGATTCTTCTCAAATATGAATTTACAAGTTAGGGTTCAGATTCTGTTCAGTATTCACCTAAATTGTTTGTGGAGGATTCAGTGTTCAGCTAAATTAATGTTACTGAGTTGTTGGTTTAATATTTTACAGTTTGAAAATCATATAATTATGACTGTACTAGTGACTTTTACACACACACATACTCTCTGTATAAAGTACCCCCTCTTGTAAAATATAAGGATATTACTGAGGCGTTCCATCACCATGTAAAACACAAGGCAGAGTGTTTTTATTCAGGTCGTGGAACTCCAAAGATTCATTTTAATATCCTCATATTTTGCAACAGGGGGTACATGATTATTACAATACACAAGTTTCAGTGAGTCATGTGATAGAAATGACATCACTAAGCTCTGCTTATAACTGATGACATCACTAAGCACCATTTATATATAGAAAATATATATACACACATATATATATATATACAGTATATCTATATATCCTATATATATAATATATACAAGATATAACCTCAATTCTACATCCCCTGATTTAAACTTTCCCTCATTTTACATTGTCGTTTTGTGGTCCCACCTATATATTATGCGTAATGCATTTCCCTGGTTTTATATTTTCCTAGATTTTACACCATTTTTTTGTCTCCTGAAAAACATAAAATGGAAGAGGATAAAGGAACAATGTAAAGTACAAAGGGAAGCATTTTATTGATTGCTTTTACTTCTTTTAACATTTCACAAACTTCCTCTTTCCAGATTTTTTTTATTGATTGCTTTTACTTCTTTTAACATTTCACAAACTTAAACTTCCTCTTTCCAGAAAATCTTCATATTAAGCAACAACAATTGCTCAGTATAAAGGAAGCCGTTTTAAGACTGCCCTTTGTGATGCATCTTGGTACAATGCGCCAACCATATTTATTGCTATGCACTTTACTAAAATGTGCAATTTCAATTTACAATTGTTGCAACAATGCCCTCTACGGGTTGCAGCTTTGCACCAATGACTTTAAATAGCTGTATATTTACCTCTATATTTCAATGGTTTCATTGTTTTATTATTAAACACAAGTTTAAATGGCAATATCTTCATTTACTAACAAGTGGGCATCTTTTGAAAATAACCCAAAGGGAAACAGAGTCAGGACTTGTTGCTGTGCAATGCAGAGTACAAAGAATTTTCTGTAAACCATATTTCCACACACAAAATAGTCCTTGTTCAGAGGGACTCAATGCCTTGAAGTGGAACATTTTTTGAGAGTGTTTTCCAAAGAAAAAAGTTTGATAGGAAAGGGTCAGTTTGTTCTGAGGACAAATATTCCTTATTTAAAATGACTTATTTCAGTTCTTGAGTGCATGCACTGCCTCCATTCAGTATGGAATACACTGTATCTTTACAATGTGAACCCTTTGTAATGCTGAATAATGTATTGGTCAGAGCTATACAAGGCAACACAATGTTCTGAAGAAATATCCTGTGTGTTTTCTTAGTTTGGCCTTAGAGACTGTATAATACAGATGAGGCAGAAAAGGAAGAGAATTGCTTTAATTCTCTAGCTGGTAGTTGACTGTCTAAAGGTAATTTCTGATTAGTTGCTGGCAAAATAGTGTGTGTGTGTGTGTGTGTGTGTCAGTGTTGTGGAATAAAAGTCAAAGTCTGCCATGGTGTAATATTCTACAGCAACTACTGCAGCTAACTATTGGCCACCTATTTAAAAGCAAACATATTGGTTGCTATGGGTTACTGCACCTGTGCAAACCTTGTGCATTTTATTACATATGGGGGTAAGACTGTAAGCTCCACTGGCACAGGCACTGATCTGAATGATTAACTCATCTTTTAAGAGCTGCATCATATGAATAAAGGATAAATAAGATACATTTCTCCTTAGGTCCAGCTACATCATAGTCTGACCTTTGTACTTGGTCTTTCCAGGATCTTAAGTGGAGATTTGCTGGTTACTTTAGAATCATTGTACCGTTTCATTTAATCAACCAAAATGTATTTGGTATAAAGGTGAGCTCATATTTTCCAGTAGAACACTCTGCTACAAAGAGAACGTGTGTTTGTATAAAATATGAATAATGTAATAGTGTAAAACATAGGTAACATAGAACAGGGATGCATTATTATCCGTTGCTTACATTTCTAGGGTATATTGAGACCATTTGTTTGGCACATAATTATTTTATATAATGTTTCCCCATACATATGCTAAGGTCTAAGGCTGGCTAATTCTTGATCATTATTTTAAAACATGTTTAGGTTGAAGGCTAGCTAAATTGTGTTGACTATCTTAGCATCAGTGTTTTAACTGTAGGCTTTGTACTGTCCATCTAGTCTGTAACTCAAGGCATCTGCTTTGTGGTTCATGGTTAGGAAACACTTTTTTCTGTACTAGCGTCCAGGGTATGTTTAGTGATACTTTCTACTGTTCAGTTATCCCTACTTTTGACTAGGTATGAACTATGGTGAAAGGAGATAATACTGGCAGGCTGCTGAATGAGAAGTTTTTAAAAAATCCCAAATGTCAAACGATTTCCTACCTGTTGTATAAATATACATCCTGGGTTATATATACACTGTTGGAATGAACACTCACTGATTAAATCAAAATAATACTAACCTGAATTTGAAGTGTCACAAGATCTGCTTCCAAGATCCTCTTATTTGGTAGGCTTTTTTGCAATTGCTCGACCTGTCTCTTCTGTTCTGTAACCTCCATTTGAAGGAAATGCATTTTTTCATCCATGGATACCATCTCTAAATTTCCATTCCTTAGAATCATTTCTTGAGTATTTATTTTCTCAAAAAAAATACAGATTTCTTCCTCCCTCTCAATTAACTGAACACCCCTGTGTAAAGAAACAATTAAAATAACAATGACAAGGTTGCATTAACAAAGCTTCGGAGCTGCAAATGAACAGACCTGTTTTATACACACAAAATAAACAAGTACATTTGATAAACATAAGGGGGTCGATTTACCAAATTCACGTGAAATGATTGAAGTTCGATTGAATACAATTGAATAACTATCGTACGAATTTTTTGGATATTCGGATATTCTAATTTGGCCTCTTCGATCATCGAATACCGAATTATTGAATAGATCGAATATTCGATAATCAATCATTCGATGATTGAAGGAATCAAAATTTGAAAATTGTCCGACTGCCTACTTCGCCAGATTGAACCTACCAAATTGTAATAGAAGCCTATGGGAAACCCCCCATAGGCTTCTGAGACTAAGTCCTGCTCGAATACCATTCGCACAATTGAAGAGTTCGATCTTACAAATTTTTCGGATGCTCGAAGGAAATTTTACGATTTTCACAAATTCATTGAGAAATCGAATAGCGAGCAAAATGATAGTCTAAAACAATTCGATAAGCATTCGATGGTCGAATGCTTATTGAATTTCATCGAGCCAATTTTGGGGAATAATAGTAAATTTGCCCCAAGGGGTCAATGCATGCATTGAAAATGACATCACTTCTTATATTTTTAAGAAATAACTATCAATTCACTAAAAGTTCCCTTGTTCATTTTCATTGAATTGTATGTTATAGCATGCGTTATTTTGTGCATTGTTTTACACTATTTTATATTGTCACCCATTATTAGTGCAATCTATAGCACCTATAACACTATGGGGCAAATTCACTATAGTGCGAAGAGGCTAATGCTTTAAACTTTTATCACTTAAAAGATGTTTGTGAATTATGCATTAGGATATATTCTATTCTATAAGTATCAAAATGCGATTAGAATACCGCCTTGTAATAATTAACGCTTGCAATAGGTCTATTAGCGCATGCAAAAATACTTTGATGAATCATTCCTTAAACAAACCTATTTAACGCACAAAACTGTGTGTTACGGACCAACAAGCTTTTATGAATCGGCCCCTAAATGGTTTCTAGCAAGGTCAAAATATAGCAGTACCCAAAATAATCATGCCACAGGAACTAAAATATAAATAAAATATACTAAGGAAAAATATTGAATGACAAAAATAGGTTCTTTATGAATGGGGTATATCATTACCATTGGTGTAAACCCCATGAGGGAGATTTGACTTTTAGTTTCCATCTAAATGTGTGTCTCTTTATTACTGTGTATGTCTACAGACATTCCCTGCATAAGTCTGTGAATTCAAATCTGATGCACTGTGCTGGGGGGATTGAAAACTCCTCACTCGAGAAACTTCACAAAAACAGGGCTGGAATATGGATATAAGCAAGTACACGGGGAAAACCCCCGTGGTTTATTGTGTGAGAACTGGAACTTCTTTTGGTGGAAATGACCTGAAGAAGGGGGACCCCTCAAAATATTCCGTGTCCAACTTTGACCAATAAACTATTGGGGATTTCCCTTGTACTTGCTTATGTCTATACGCCAGTTCTATTTTTGTGTAGTTTCTTTTCATCATCAGATACAAGGCACACACCATAGTTGCTTTTTCACAGGTGCTACTAATCCCTATCATTGTTGAATATCATCAAGAGCTGTGATTATCGGCTATCCTGTAAAGGAGATGTGATCATACTTCTGTAAATGGCCTTGGTGTCCACATATTTTTGCCCATATAGTGTAATCATGTTTACATTACAATTGTGTATGATTCCACTAAGCTTCTTTATATACCAACATGGGACTGACATGTCCGTAATTCCCTATAGATTTAAGTGGTTTCCACAACTTTCACAACTATACCCTTTTCTATCAAATGATTTGTATGAAATGAGCAAGTAACTAGAAGTGCTTTCAAAGCAAGGATTTAATTTGTCAGGAACAGTATATTGTGTGTTCAGATGCACACTGTGATCTCCTTCTCTGGCAGAAATAATCTGGCACAAAAAAATGTCTGTGTGCCTTTAACCTAGTCTAGTTTATCGTAAAAATTCTCAAATCTATACCAGTCCTCACTGATAAGTAATTCACACCTGTTCATTCTCACCTCTCATTTCTGTTCTGAACAGCTGTTTGGTACTTTCTTCGAAGCTGCACCATATCATTTTCGGCCTGATTGATCATATTGGTGAGCCTGCCAATTTGCATTTTCTGTTGTTCTCTCTTTTTTTTCATTTCCTCAAGATGAACACGAACTCTGCTCAAATCTTTCTGCAGACTGTCCCTTACCATTTGATTGTTGTTCTCTTTTAACTTAATCTTCTGTAACTGTCTATAAGAAGAGTAAAAATGTTAGACTACCATAAGTAAGTTATCCTGTAGGGGCAAGCAAGAATTATATACTACCTGCTTTGAACCCCACTCTGCAGCTAAATTCACTGACACCACTCAGAGAAGATGGAGGTAAAAGAGTCCAAAGGAAACAGAACAAAGTGCCCAACTTGAACAATTCATGAGGCGGCCTGTCCAAGATGGTATTGGACAACCGTAACACACAGATTCCTCATAACCATCACCTAAGCCCCAGCCAGAGTACTCACTAGTCAAAGTTCTTGAACAAGTCCTGTCGGCTATAGCCTCCTACCAAGCCACTCTCTCGACCCGTATTGATGAGATCAAATGTGATTTATCCCTGATTAAAACTGATTTGCAAGCAGTACTGAAATGCACGACTAAGGTGGAAAACAGAGTGAGTGCCTTGGAAGATACATGACAATTATCTGTGCAGATAAGAGACATCCAGCAGGAGGAGGGGCTAGATGACTACAAAACTGCCACTTTGCTGAACAGCGGCTGAAGATCCTACTACCATCCGCAGGCTTCACCCAGCACTTCTCTGGAGGCCCCACCAAGATGCTTCCTCATAAAGCTACTTCACTACAGAGATCATGATATAGTCTTAGTGGCTGCTAGCACCACGCAACAGCTACAGCATAACGGAGCCTCAGTCTCCCTAGACTACTCGATACACATCTATAAGCAACACAGCTCTTTTACAGGGATAAAGAGACAAGTTTGAGACATGGGGCTGCAATATGCAATGATCTACCTTGTCAAGATCCACATACAGGACAACAACAAAGCGCACTTCTTTACCTCACCTGGGGATGGTGAGCAACTGGCTGGAAAATAGCGTCACTAGATACCATAAAAAAAAATTATAATAAATAATAACTTGCAAAACTGACACCATCAGTACTAATGAGCCACTAGTTGGTTGACATGGGTATGTCCTGTTTCTTATAAGACTGAGCAATGTAAGAACACGTTATAAGGCACAAATACTCCAGTTTGTGCCCTGGTGCAAATTATGTTACATATTGTTAGCACCAAATGTGGGATGTCCAATACCTCCTAATAACAAGCCACAGAAAGACTTGGCTAAACGGGGGGTGGGGAATGGGGAGGTTGGAGACGCCATAAACTGACACCGGGCTCCTCCTGTAGCACCCACTCTAGCATCCTCAGTTATGGGTCTAGACCCACCCGCTCTAGGGATGGATAGGGAGGGGGAAATGGTTGTGGGCAACATTTTTTTGTTATGTTACTATGTGCTTTAAAACTTAATTCTGTTGTTAAGTTGTTTCTAATGTGCCAGTACCAGTAAGTGGCCAAAGATATTTTACCCCCAAACGCCACAATGTCTCCCTTTAAATTGATATCTTGGAATGTGTGAGGCCTGAACAATAAATGCAAACGTTCATTGATCTTTACATAAATTCAGCACTATTCTCCACACATCCCACTAAGTCAAGAATCCCATTTATTGGGACAGATTTGCTCTGTGTCTGCCCTGAGTTGCCATTGCATACCATTCAACCTATTCTAACTACACTAGAGGTACTTCTATTCTAATAATGAAGGGTTACCCATTTGAATTAATACACCTACATCTGGACCACGATGGCCATTTCATTATATTGTTCTGCAGAACAGCAGGTTATTCACTCACTCTTTTATTATTTGAGACAAATGGAATAGTTTTAAACTAAGCCATTATCTTATTTGTGTAGACTTAGACTTGCACATATGTAATATACTAAAGTTAGACCTCTCCACTCTCAGAGCCCATTTTCACATGTAGGTGAATGGAAGCAAATCCCACTAAATAGATTATAATATCTAATGGAAAGCCTTTCCAGAGGAGTAGAGGTTTTTACATCAACAAAGGGAGGACCAACTTCAGAATGAGATGTTGGATATTCTTGATAAAAGATCTTTTTTTATCACTGTTCTTCTGGTAGAAATAATAGTATTCTGGATAGGTGGTTGCAGATTTAGGAAACCAAGACGTTTTATGTGACTCCATATATCTGTAAGTGTTACCATATACCTAGCTTCATGTTTATACATTACATATGAGTTACATTGCCACTTACCTGTCTTTGTTTACTACATTGTTTCTTAGTATCTCCATTTCATTTGCAATAATTTTTATTTTTTCTCGTAGCTCCGAGGCTCGTTGCATAGCGGTCTGAATCAGACTAACACACTTATTTCTCTCGTTCCGAATGATGTCATACATTTTGGCAAATTCTCTAAGCCTGTAAAATAAAACATAATTCCACTATAATTGTATTTTTTTTTTCAAACTTTTGTTCATTCCAGCATTGCATCTTTATGTGCTCTACCTTTTTTGGACATCCTGGTTTTTCTTTTTGTGTTCTCCAATGATCAAATGCCTTCCTTTAACTTCTTGCAGAACTTGCTGATATCTTTGCTGTTCAGAAGGATAAGAATTAACATACATGAGAAATAATGGTTGTATACTTATTGCCTGTTTGTACTGGACTGTTTTTTCATATTTCTCTACAGGCCACTGCCACTTTAATTGTCGGCTTTTTACATACAACAATTTCTAGTGGCCCAGGAGGGAGGACCATAACAGCCAAATATTTGTGCCACAGGTATAGGTGTAATTTCTGCATACAAGGACAGGTACATTCATAATGATATAATCTGAGTGGGATCCCGTTTTTTGATAATGTTGTAACACACACAAGTGTCTCAGTTCACATATAACCCACTGTACAGTGTCAAGAGAAAAAAAACACAACATTTCACACTTTTCTTGAGAATACTGAAATGTAAACTATGTATTTGCTGAGTATATCATTTACGTGAAAAATATATGTGGGTAACAGAACATGCAAATGTTTGAGAATATTATGACATACCCCACAAAGGAGAGTAACCACTTCCGCAATGTATGTTGCCAGTACTGGGAAACAGGCCTAAAGCAGCCTAACAACTCTAATTGTTATAATGTGTTTGGACAAAACAGAGCCATTTGCAGAAATATGTTGTAATGATTCATGACTAGGCTAAGAAACCTGAACTCCTTGGAATTTGTTTTATTTTTACCAGCTTTACAATGATTGCAAAACTTTTTATTTTTTACTACTGTATATATTCCTCTCTGTTAATGGAATCCGCTCTATAACCTTTGTAGTATTCATGTTACTATTTTAGGGAAGGAGACTGTACATTTTTTAGAGACTCTGCAGGACATTTTTTACAGGGGTAGTTCACCTTTAAAGGGAAACTGTCATGGGAAAATATGTTTTTTTTAAAATGCATCAGTTAATAGTGCTGCTCCCATAGACTTCTGCACTGAAATCCATTTCTCAAAAGAGCAAACAGATTTTTTTATATTCAGTTTGGAATCTGACATGGGGCTAGCCATTTTGTCAATTCCCCAGCAGTCCCAGTCATGTGACTTGTGCCAGCACATTAGGAGGGAACTGCTTTCTGGCAGGCTTTTGTTTTTCCGTCTCAATGTAACTGAATAGTACGCAGTGGGACATGGGTTTTACTAATGAGTGCTGTTCTTAGATCTACCAGGCAGCTGTTATCTTGTGTTAGGGAGCTGTATCTGGTTACCTTCCCATTCTTCTTTTGTTAGGCTGCTGGGTGGGGGAAAGGGAGGGGTGATATCACTTCATCTTGCAGTACAGCAGTAAAGAGTGATTGAAGTTTATCAGAGCACAAGTCACATGACTTGGGGCAGCTGGGAAATTGACAAAATGTCTACCCCATGTCAGATTTCAAAATGAAATATAAAAAAATCTGTTTGATCTTTTGAGAAATGGATTTCAATGCAGAATTCTTCTGGAACAGCACTATTAACTGATGCATTTTGAAATGACAGGATCCCTTTAAGTTTAGTTAACTTTTAGTACCTTATAGAATATCCTATTCCTAGCAACTATGCAATTGGCCTTCAAATGATTCCACAGGCAAATAGCTAAAATTTTATTTTTTATTGTTACTATTTATAAATTATTTTCCTATTCAGGCCTCCCCTATTCATATTAAGCCACTACCTGGTTACCAGGGTAGATGAGACCCTAGTAACCAAATAACTGCTGAAATACCATACTGAAGAACTGCTGAACAAAAAGCTGAAAACCCATAAAAAATGGAGACAAAGAAAATCTCTATCTACATTATACTAAAAGTTAATTAAAATGTGTATTAACTCTAACCTGTTCAGATTGAATTGTGAAGTAAAAGCTACCTTAACACTATTAACATGTTATCCTAAATATGAATGATTTTGAATAGTAGTCACCTTTGCTTTTATCAAATCTCTTGATTTCTGCTCTCTCTCCTCGGCTTTAATTTGAATTAAACGTGTTAGATTGACCAGTTCTTCCCTACGTTCACTTTGCTCCTTCACAAGCTGCTCTTCTTCTGCAATGCACTGCTCAAGCGTATGGGATTCTAGCTCAGTCAGAGTTTGCTGAGTTGAAAAGAGAAATAAGAATGGTAAGCAACAAGAAATATCTTTTTTGTGTATTTATGTGTGTGTCTTCTTAAGCGTCTTGCAATAGCTTCTCATGGAAGCACCTGGGACAGAGTCAGAATTAAACCTTTCAGTAAGTATTCAAGCAAATATTTGGTTTAGAATTCATTATTAATTTATCAGCAGGTCTGGTTCATATTACATATCAATGGTTCAATTATGTACTTTAAACACTAAAATATTCTGCATAACTTGCTCCAATGTTACAGACAGAATCCAGGATTCGGTTCAGGATTTGCACCTGGCCGAACTGAATCCGAATCCTAATTTGCAAATGAAAATTAGGGGCAGGAATGGAAATCACTTAACTTTTTGTCACAAAGAAGTAAAAACATTTTTCCCACTTTTTCCCCTCCTCTCCCTAATTTACATTCGCAAATTAGGATTGAGATAAAGTTCTGTATTTGGCCAAATTTTTCATCCCAAATAGTGGGTTCAGTCCATTGTACTTTGTGCATCTGTGTATCCATTTGCAATATTCTTAACTGGTGAGTATAGAGTGCTTTGCCCTTAAAAGGGAAACTCTATCCCTGAGCAGGTCTCTCGAAAAATAAAACCATTCATTTGTAAAACACGGTTTCCTATAAAACGTTTCTAATAGTATGTGCCATTGAAAATTGCTATATAGAATCCGTGTAAACACTATAACATTGACTTGAAAAAGGCACTGTGCTTGCACGTAAACCAAGGGCACATGTGTTTTTCAGAGCAGAGGGATCAACAGATTACAGCCTAATGGTTAGATGTAGTTGCATGGCTCCAAAAATAATGGAGCCATGCGTAATGTATAAGCTACATGTATGATCTGACACCTGACTTTGCACGCCCATCATAAGGTAATGCTGCATGCTGCGTTTGGATCTGACGATAAAATCTGATCAACTCTAGAATGCATTGATGTAGATGCATGAAAAAAGAAACCAATTTGACTTTATCTGATTATATTTTACAGCTTGAACAATCACATTATAAATAAATATGTATATATCTATAACTCCAATTGGTACTCAAAATTGCTAATATTCTTTAAAAGGTCACTAAGTAGGCTATAAATTTTCTGTGGATTATGTTTTTGGAAGCAGAAAACTCTATCCTGTGAGCAAATGGAATTATCCAAGTTAGTTACCTGTGCATAACTTGGCTAAGAAACCTATTTTTCTATGCATTTCTACTTACTTTACTGAAATGTGTTTTCAGATATTGCTGTAGAATTAAAGAGGTTGTGCACCTTTGAGTTAACTTTTAGAATGAGCTAGAGCGATATTCTGAGACCATTTCCAATTGGGTTTCATTTTTTATTATTTGTGTTTTTTGACCTATTTAGATTTTTATTTAGTAGCGATTTGCAGTTTGGTTGCTAGGATCCCAATTACCCTAGCAACCATGCACTGATGTCAATAAGAGACTGGAATATGAATAAGAGAGGACCTGAATCGAAAGTAATAAAAAGTAGAAATAATAATGCATTCTTATAGCCTTACAGAGCAGAGCATTTATTTTTTAGATGGGGTCAGTGATCCCCCATTTCAAAGCTGGAAAGAGTCAGAAGAAAACAGTAAATGATTAAACAAACTATACAAAGTTAATAACGAAGACCAGTTAAAATGTTGCTCAGAACTGGCCATTCTATGACATACTAAAAGTTGAATTAAAGGTGAACCACCCCTTTACAAAGCAGTAAACAATAAATTACTACAAAAACATTTGTATTACGGTAAATCAGCTTCTTGTTCCAGGATATTTTATTTTTATTTAAAATCAGAAGATTCCTGCATCTCAAACTGCTTTAGTATTGGGCTGAACATGTGTCTATTGTTTCAATCACAAAATGTATGATTTGTTTATGTGATCTTAACAGAGCAGGGAAAATTGATTACCAGATAATACATAATGGATTCCTGTTAACAAAACAAAGAGGGGGTTGTATAATAGTAATCTAACAGAATGTATGTAGTGATCTGATAAGGAAGATGTCAATAAAACAGTCAGTGTGAAAGAAAGACGGAAACCAACCTGTTGAGCAAACTGTCTTCTTATTGCTTCAACTTCCTTTCGTAGCTCTTTTCTCTTTTCAATAAGTGCATCAGCTTTGGGAAAACAGTCAACCTAGCGCAAAAAATACACATGAGGCAATTTATCCCAGTTCAGCTGTTGTTTGCCATTTCAATATGTCTCAATGAGTTATGTACAGTAGCCATCACTGACTGAAGATGCTGCTGTAGTAACCTGTAAAATACATTGTACATATGTGAAAGGGTACTGACATAGGTTTCCCACTACACAAAAAATGGTTCATTGGGCTTTGGGTTTAAAGTTGAAGGAAAGGCAAAAAATAAATCGCTTTCTATCATAAGTCTGGTGCACTTACAACTTACTGAATGTTTTGAAAGTTGTCTCCCTGGGGTCATGTAGAAGCAAGCCTGGTCTACGCAGACGGCAGCGTGTGAGTCTGGTGACATCAGACATAATGCAGACAACTTCCTCCCTGCTGCCCAAGGCGGCTTTGAGGAGCATTTGGCACAATTACAGTCTAATGCGCATGTGTTAGAGGTGCTGCCTCTCTCCCTATGATGATGATGACGGGCATTCAAATCTGGTTATGCATGCATCATCATTGGCCCCTATGAACATGCCCCCCAGCCAATCAGAATAGAAGCATCTTGGTGTGAAGGAGACACACAAGCATTATATTTTTTATTATACTGGCGACAGCAAACAGACAGATAGCGCTTGCGTGCGCAGCGAGGGAACAAGACTTTATAAATAAATAATTACTCTAGCAGCGCTACTCTTTTTTGCACGCTTGTGGTGCTTGTGCTGACAGTAATGAGCGCTACATCATTAGTGACGCGCTCCTGGGGGGATGAAGAATTTTTTTGTGCATGCGCAAGAGGCAGAGGAAGCATCAGTTACTTTACAAAGATGGCAGCTGCATGACTGCAGATGAGAGCAGAACAGGAACACAGAGTTTATGTGATAGGCTAGGCATTGGTGAGTTACAACTATAGCGATTTAGGAGATCTTGAGGAGTACATTAGAGGGAGAAAGGTTATGATTTTTGCCTTTCATTTTCCTTTAAGCCCCTTTGCAGTTAGCTATGTATCCTAACAATACTCTCTCAGCTCCCAATAAATTCCTTGCAAAGAAGCCTAATGAGCAGACTTTATATGTAATACCCTGCTTCATGTAAATAAACCAATTTCATAATAATATAATTTTTAGTAGTATATTCCATTGGGTAATCCTAAATAGAAAATTGGCATTTTAAAAAATAAGGGCCACCCCCTGGGATCCTACAATACACGGTGCAAACTAATTTACTAGTTAGGTCACATGAGCAAATTAACAAAGTTCTGTATTTTGCTAACACACTCATCTCTGAGGCAGCACAGATAATATAATAAAATGGGGACTCAAGGGAAAAGATTACTTAAATATATATTTCAATTATTTTATATGCCACTTCATATGGTGTAAACTATATGCTGCTTGAGTATTCATTTTGGATGTATAGTTTTTCTTTAAAAAAAAAAAAAAAAAAACCTTCAATAGAGATTTTATGAGGTTGGTAATCCATGGAGGGCAAATATAAAAATCTGAGTTAGGGTGTATGCTGGCAAGCATCCGTTTGAGTCTGAATCATCCTCATCAGTTTCTACTTCAAATACTATACAGTTGCCCTACTGTACTACCAACTAGTGAAAGCCTCATTTAATATGCAGGAAGGCAGCAGTTTGTGCACTGGCCAATCACAATTAGTACAGTTTCAAATGTTTTATAATTTTATGGGGTTATGCAATATAAGCTGCAAAGTTTACACCTGGTCTAGTAGCTCATAAACAATCAATATGTAATATTTACTGCTTACCTTTTTAATGTAAACAATAGATTGGGTTACTATTCATAGTACAAAGTTTACAACTTTTATTACAATACCCCAAAACTGTGCATGCATTCCTGCAGAATAAGGCAGCAACTGGAGGAGCACAAGGCATAGGTAAACAATATATAAAGACAAGAATATACAGTAAGTGCTTAATAATCAGTTGTAGAGAAACAAGCACTGATAAGCAGGACTTCCAAATCACAATGGTAAGCATTTTGTACATAGACGGATTCTGTATTGATTATATGGTGTAGTATGTTGCACTGTGCCTTGCTAAACAAATCATTCAACCATTTAAAATTTTATTTTCAAAAAATTCTTAGTTTTTTTTTTACTGATGCACATGAAGCTTTGTATGCATTATTTGCAGAGCTGTACATAAGAGTACATCATTTACAAACATGTCAAAACACTCAATAATGAGGCCCTTTCTGTAAAAGGGATAGTTATTACATATATATATTTATAAGGTATAAAACAATGTAGCTGTGGAGCAAGTATATGTTCAGATATATTGACAGTTTAAGTGAGGAGGTAATTTTTCCCATGGACTGTATTATGTGATGGTTAGCAAGTAAGTGTGTAAGCTTCATGAAAGAGATTTTAAAGGAACATCTGAAACCCTGCAGAGTTGTTCTCTCTAAGGGTGCGCTTGTGCGCACGCACACAAATTTTAAGGCCAGATCACACAACAAATTGTGGTATGCAGAAAGAATTTTGTGTGAAACCACAAAATTTTTAATTAATTCTTACCTGAGTACCCAGTTTTAAAAACTGCCCACACAAGTTTATAATGTGCGCACAAAAGAAATTCTTGCGCAAATAGCCAAGAAGGAATTAGAGGGAACTGCCTGATGCTGTGAGATAATAAATGCCACACGTAGGGAGCTGCTCTGTTGAAGTCTTGCAGACGTGTGCAATGAGGTTACTAGGGCTGAAGATCAATAGAAGAGCAAAGATATAGATTTGGAGAGTACCTGAAGATGAGGCTTGAAATGTAACTTGGAGCATTGGTACTGACACCTTTATAGGTTTTATAGAAGAATTTACATTGGATGCAAGATTGTACTGATTCAATAAGCCATAGTGCTTTTAATTTGATAATATAAGATACTGTGGCAGATAGATAAGTGGGGGTTTGTCTGCAGCTGCTGTCACAGAATAACAACAACGGTCAAAATGCCCATCTGTGTACTGTACCCCCAACAGTGAGCAGATTCTGGGAAGTTGCCTGAGGCAAGTTTCTCAACTCTCCTCCTTGGTGCAGCGCCCCTAATTTAGGTGCTAGTATGTGGGCAGATGCAGCGGTGGTGGGCACAAATATGTAGAAGTGTATGGAATGGTGTTGACTTGCACCTGCAGCTGAGGTTAATGGTGGATGTAAATCATCATGAAGCTTGTGCAGAAGCACAGAGCCAAGAAGCTAACAGGCAATGCAGGAAAACTGCAGCTGTGCCTTGGTATGTCAAAGTGCAGTTTAAAACTATGTAAAAGTCTCAATAAAGTTGATTATAAGTAATAATAATAACAACATGTATTTCTATAGCACAACATATTTCGTAGCGCAATAACTGAGCACTGCAAACATGGCTTGAGAGCAGAAAATGGACTGATAGTGATAATGCTCTGGCCAGAGCATTATGTGTGGATGTGTGGCAAAAGATCTGAAATCGTGACAGTTTTGCAAGATTCATGGGTTCTCACAGTTTAAGAATTGCTACAGTTGCAATTATTGTGTAGTATTGCACATTTTGTAGTTACAAACGTGTAATAACCTCAGGTTCCCTTTGCTGAGACAGGAAACAATCCACCAGACATGGGCTATTATTGTTTTACTGTACTGCAACTTGGGTAGTGTATAAGCATAGGAAACTTCCATAGAGAAATATTTCATAAAAAGAAATCAATTCATACCTCTGCTTTGATTTTTTCATGCAAATTCTGGGTATGTGCTAAAGCATCACAGGCTGATTTTAACTGTAACTCCATTTTCTTAGTGTTTCTCAGATCTCTCTCTTTTTCTCTGGTTTTACGGGTAAGTGCGTCATGCTGTGCCTGCTTCTCTAATATTGCATGGCGCAAACTGAGATCCATAGCAGCCCTTCAAATAAAATATGAAAAATATGTATACATACATAAACTGAGTCTACGTATTAAAAGCCACTGATAAATCTAAATGAAAGCCCATACCAGATATTTTTATATAAAGTTCCCAGTTGATTTAACACAGTATAGGACTAACACTGTTCTTCATGGTTGGTTTTGCTCTTAATAGAGTTGACCTGTGAGCGTAAGCATTACTAGGGCTCTTTTATCTCCAGAGACAACTGTGAGAGTTTACCAACTTCACACCTATCCTACACTCAGAATCCAAGGGCTGAACAACCCAATTTATCTAAACAAATTGCTGATAATCCAGTGATGTGTCCCCCAAGAAACCTGGGTGGGAAGAAGGGTAAGCAAAGGTATATAGATACTATAGTATATTAACTATGGGGTTTCTATCCTTAATATTGTGCTGACATATTTACAGAACACTATACAGAGAGTGCTTATCATTTACATCTGTTATTCCTGCATCACTAGAGCTTACAGTGTAACTTTTCTGTTATACACACAAGATAGATTCCAATGGACTTATTTATAGTGGTTGTTCTGCCTCCCTTTCTAAGCATTGAAAGTGTGATCTCTTTAACTCATCAAGTTGCCTTGAGATAGCAATAACTTACAACCTCAGGAATGTCAGCAGACTCAATCAGAATGGCACCTTGAAGACCATTCAGAAGTTTATTTCAAATCTTTGTGATCTTGAGAACAGTGAACAATCAGATAGATCAAAAGATTAAAATAAGATCCACTCTAGCAATATACATGCAGTTCAAAATGGAGCCTAGCATGTACTACCAGTCAAGTGGAGTAAACCAAATAAATGATGCATGTGTAACATGACACTCCCCATCTCAAATCTTTAGATTTCAAATAATGAATAAACATTAGTAAAAGTCCTAATGTACATGACAATCACTCTGTCCTTGGAATCTGAAAACAAAAGAGAAGGGAACAGAAACGAACAATATCCCTGGTGGTCTAGTGGCTTAACCCATGCACGCGGGAGCGCCCGCCATGGCTCCGGCGGGGACGCACACCGCATGCATCCTTCTTGCCGGCTGCCGGCATCCCTACGGCACACCGTGAGCGCACTTCCGGGTTTTAAAGGGTCAGCACGCAGTGGCGCCAAATACAAACTATTTAAAGGGAACTTGCCCGCTGTTAAGTTCTATCTAGAAGTTCCTGGGTGTCCTTTTTATGCTATTTCCTGCCTGACCTACTGTGTATTGACCCTTGCCTTGCTTGACTACTCCGTTACTCTCCAATCCTGACCTTGACCTGTCTGACTATTCTACTCCGCTTGTGCTGGTCCGGCCCGCCTGTTCCACTTTGGTGTTATTCTTCTATCCGGTATCCTTGGTGAGACGATTGTGCCCCTGTGCTAGCCAGAACTCTTAGCTTTGCACCTCTCGATAAGTCCAGGTGGCATCTGAGTAAGCTGAGGGCTCCTCCCGAGGCCAAAGGCGGTCACTTAACTGGTGAAGCGAGCTGAGACCAGGGTACTTCACAACCGTTCTGGTATTGGGTGCCGTTCGTGACAGGAACAAACAAAAAAAGATAATGCAAACTTCTACATTAATTCTTGTAACCATGTCCTGAAGCTGTAGACTGTGTCAGGAATAGAAAACAGTACATGAGTCTACTTAGAAGATGCATCCTCTTCTTTTGATAGAAGAAGCACAAGTTCATTGATGGGTCTGAAGAAGAGTTTAAGTTAATCTTCTTTAATGACCTAGACTTATCCCATGTGAGATGAGTGAGGTGTAGTGATGGGCGAATCTCACCCGTTTCGCCGAAAAATTAGCAAATTTCCAGCGAAATTCGCGAATTGGTGAAAAAATTTGCGAAACGAGTTGCGCGCCGTTTATGACACGCATTGTGTCAATCGCGACGCGTAACGTCGTTCCGACGCGCGTCGCGTCATTTTCGACACGTCGCGTCAAAAAAAAAGCGCGACTCGTTTTTTTTTTGGCAAATTTTTGCTGGCGAATCGCGGGAATTCGCCCCTGGCGAATAAATTCGCCCATCACTAGTGAGGTGGGTTGAATTCCCATTTTGTACTTTTCACTCAAGAAGTTTTCCACTTTGTGCTCCTGTAAAATTAGTCCCATAGTCATATCGCAGTAACTTTATAGGTCCAATATTTAGCTTGAGTCCAGCCTGATCTAGTCAAGTTTTTGAGGGTGGTACATGCCAAAAAATGGAAGTGGTTCAGGGTGCACTCTAAGGAAGCAAATTATGCTTCTAATAATTGGTTACATGAAAATGTAGGGGTGCTACCCAGCTGTTGCAGTCATAACTCTGGAATATAATGTGAAATCTTATACATGGACACTAGGAATATAGCAACTTAAAGACAGTGCAGCATCACAGTCATTGTTATACAGTCTGTATATGCCAGCAAACTAACAGCAGTTTTCAGGTCATCAACCCTGTTGTGACAGTTAGAGCTTAATCATTCAAATCAGCTTGTGTATTATACATACATGGTATAACTGTTTGCATTAGCATTTGGCATCCTGACTCCTGCCTGCAATTCTGTGAATTAAGCTAAAGAGAAACCTGACTGAATTGACTTGTAAACACAGGCTCTGTAAACTTCCAGATAAATCAGAATTGATTCATTTCTCTGCTGCTGAAATAATTAGCACTATCTCCTTTCCTGCCAGTGCAATGTCTCAGCACAGTGCTACACATTCTGGGGAAGCTGATCCACAGCAAGAATTCGAATTCCTTCCAAATCAGGGAGTAAATCTCGAACCCAGCTTAAAATCAAAGCTCACAATCAAATTGACTTGGACTGCTCAGCAAAGGTTTGAGAAGGAATTACTTTCTGGTATTAACCATTTGTGGTCTAAGACTGTTAACTCAATGTCTGCTGTTTCTCAACCTGCCTTCGATCCTCTTCAACTCGAAGGCACTCTTAAACAATTAATTGCTACCTATGAGAGCTACCATCAATTGTGTTTAGAATATAGCAACTTCTTAAAGAGGTACAACACTGAGTTACAGAAAAATGAAAAAGAATTTGATGAGCTGAATCTAAACCAGTGGTTCACAACCTGGGGGTCGGGACCCCTTTGGGGGTCGAACGACCCTTTCAAAGGGGTCCCTTAAGGGGTTCCAGGAGCAGGTTCATTTCTCTCCCCACTAGCCCTGGGGCAAGGTTTTAGCTATCCGGGTGTTGGTGCTGAGAGTTGTAGTTCAGTAACCTGTGTAGGGAAGCCAGTTGTACTACAGCTTTCTATATCCCCTTAGTAGGCACTGCTATACAGCTCTCCCTGCCCATTTAAAATTTGTAAAATTAACATGGTAATTTGGGGTGTGGCCAAAATATTTTGCCGCACTATGCATAGAAAGCAACCTTTACGCAGCCACGCTATCTCCTGTACTTTCCTAACAATCCGCTCTGGGCTGGCAACAAAAATATTTTATGGTTGGGGGTCACCACAACATGAGGAACTGTATTAAAGGGTCACAGCATTAGGAAGGTTGAGATCCACTGATCTAAACAGAGACAGCTTAGTATTGCAAACAAAGACAGAGGCAGAAGTGAGAATCGCACAACTTCATGAAACCAGATCTCATTGTTCTGTATCTAGTAGACACTTCACAAGATCCTCTAAATCCCTAAAATCGGGATCTTCCATTTTCCGTCAACAGCTTATTCAGGCACGCGCTGAAATGAAAGCAGAAATGGAAGCAGAAGCTGCATGCAAGAAGTAAAATGAAATGGAGGCCTTGGAAAAATAGTGTGAAAATGCCACAGCTCTGGCAAGGCTAAATGTCATAGAACAGGATTCTAATGAGAGTGAAAGAAATTGTAGCAGTCAAACAGACATAAAGGGTTTTGAATGCATTACTAACTGTCATAAATGATAGCAGAAGACATTCAGTTGCATCTAATGCAACAGGTCCCTTAGATGTTTCTGCAAAACTTCAGCTTCCGGTCACCATGGACGCATCACTCGATCAAGGTATGTACACTGCATATACCAGTCCTAGAGACAATTTAACTACTTTCGCTACAGGCCACAGCATTGCAGAAAGCTATGTGCACCGGATTGAAAATACCACACCATCTCCCCTACAATGGGAATAATCGGTTACCGCAAATATACCACACTTCTCCACAGCTGCAACCTAACACAACCATGGTGTGTAAACCAGCGCCAAAGATGAACTCTTATTCACCAGTCTTTGTTTCACCTGAAGTCTTAAATCCAAGGTCTGGAAATGCGGACTTGTCACAGTTTGCTAAATACATGCTTCGCAAAGAAATAACGAAGACAGTCCTACTTAAATTTGATGACAAACCTGAAAATTACAGAGGCTGGAAATCCACCTTTAAGACCAGAATCAGTGGACTAGACATCACAGCTTCAGAAGAATTTGATTTGCTTATTAGGTGGCTAGGTCCTCAATCTGCTGAATGTATCAAGAGACTCAAAGCAGTACATATGGACAATCCTGCTGCAGGACTTAATGCTGCTTGGAACAGACTTGAGACTAGCTTTGGAAGCCCTAAAGCAATTGAGGATGCTTTATTCAAATGGTTGCAAAGCTTCCCAAAGGTATATGGCAAAGACAACCTAAAGTTTCAAGAGCTCAGCAATCTTCTTTTGGAGCTCCAACTCGCCAAGGCTGACGTCCATCTCCCTGGCCTTAGTTACCTCGACACTGCACGTGGAGTCAACCCTATAGTTTCAAGCTGCCATACAGTATCCAGAAAAGGTGGGCATTGCTTGGGTCAAAGTACAAGGAAGAGAATGAAGTTGCATTTCCTCCCTTTTTCTACTTCTATGAGTTCATCAGAAGAATTGCAGACATTAGGAATGACCCAAGTTTCTCATATAGTGAATTCAACCCTCAGTAAAAAAGACCGATATTCCATATGCACCCACCTCAGTTCCTGGCTGATCAAAAGAAACATAATTGAGAACCCAAATCGTTAGTGCCCTTTACATAAAAAAACCACACCTGCTCAGGAAATATATTGGCTTCAGGAAAAAAGCGCAAGGAACTTTTAAGGAAATTTGGGGTCTGCTTCAAATGCTGCACCTCCATAGAACACCTTGCCAAAGACTGTAAGGCAACTATTAAGTGCATAGAATGCAACAGTGATGATCACGTACAAGCACTTCATCCACTTCAACATAGTTCATCCGTTGCAAAGCAAGGAGGGGAGAGCACAGATCAGACAGTATCTCCCACCTCAGTATACTCTACATGTATTAAAGTGTGTGGAGAAGGACTTGCATGACAAGTCTTGTTTAAAATTGGTTGGTTCATATGTACCCCAAGGGACAACCTGAAAGGGCTTTGGGACTGTATGCAATATTAGATGATCAGAGTAACCGATCACTTGCAAGATCAAACTTTTTTGACCTGTTAAACATTCAGGCAGATGCCCTTCCCTACACCCTGGGCACCTGTGCTGGCACTATGGAAGCCTCAGGAAGGCAAGCTAGGTCTCGTAGTAGCTCCTCTGAATGATAGAATAGAAATACCATTGTCTACTCTCATTGAGTGCAACCAGATTCCAACTAACAAGGAAGTTTACCAGGATGATTGCAACAGTTGTGTAGCACCCCTACCATTTGGTATCCCAAGAAGGAGACAACCAAATAATAGCCATCTTGCAGAAGCACAATTTCTTCCTTAGAGCTTACCCTGAACAGGAAACCTGAGATGAAGAGACATTTGTTGACTTTAAAGGAGAAGAGTGTTGGGACCTTCTATCTTTTGGCATTTAACACCCTCATAAACCGGTGTGTCTCCAAGATTGACACGAGCTGTTTTAATTCCTGACACAGTCTGCATCTTTAGGACATGGCAACAAGTTTTAATGTATTAATGTAATGTTTGCATTATCCTCCTTCATTGCTTCCCTTCCCTCTTGTTTTCAGATGCCAAGGACAGAGCAATCCTCAAGTGCATAAGGCTTTATTACTAATGTATGCTTATTATTTGAAATCTAAAGATTGCATGTTACACATGCATAATTTATCTCATGGTTTGCTTTTCACTGTTATATCCCATCTCCACTCCTGTTATCCCCTCTGACCTATGTCTTTTTGGTTTACTCCATTTGTACAGTAGTAAATGCTAGGCTCCATTTTGAACTGCATCTATATTGCTAGAGTGGATCACATTATAATCTTCTGGCCTATCTGAATGTTCACGGTGTCAAGATCTACACAGTTTGAAATAAACTTCTCAACAGTCTTCAAGGTGCCATTCTGATTGAGTTCAGACTGTCTGCTGACATTCCTGAGGTTGTAAGTTATTGCTATCTCAAGACAACTTGATTTAAAGAGATCACACTTTTAATGCTTAGGAAGGGAGGCAGAACAGTGGTATTTAAACAAACCTGTTCCAAACTTGTGCAACTGTGTTTAGCTAATATTTGATGGCTAAATAACTTTCTTGCTATGTAACAGAAAATGCTCAATATTTCTAGCCAATTCTGAGCCAAAATGAATAAACTACCATAATCTCCCTGTCATTTGTAGGTGAAAAATCTTTTACATAAAATGTATGCATAAAACGTATACTTTAGAAATACTCATGCATACTGTTACAAGTACTAATCGGCAGTAATAAGTAGGGATGCACCCTAATCCAAGTTCATGGCCACACTGAATGTGAAACAAAAAAATCAAGTGACTTTTTTGTCACACAAACAAGGAAGTCAAGAATTTTTTTGACTGCATGGTTCTCTTTCCTACACATTCCCCTAATTTACATATGCAAATTAGGGTTCAGATTCGGCCGAATCCTGAAATTGTGGAATCCCTAGTAGCAAGAAAACATATCCTGTAAATAAAAATGTTACAAGCTGAGGTTCTGGATTCTAACCTTTCTCCCAGTGCTACAGCTTCATTTTCTTTGGCTAACTCCAGTAACTTTGTTAGATGATTACATTCCTGTTCCTTTGCTTCCAGCCAAGTTCGCTTCCCCTCCAACTCCTTCATGACTTCTTCCTTCTCTTCCAGTGTCAGTCTGGCTTTGTGCTCCATCTGCTTGAGGTTGTCATTTAACTCCTGCCACTCTTTCTGCAGCATATTCTTTTTCTTCTGTGCTTCCCTGAAGTAAATAAAATAGTATACAGTACATATATATTTGTGGTCAATACTGCTTTTGGGGCTTAGTAGTGATTTGAACTCATCCAAATGCTATTACAAACAAAGTGTGATGTTCTAGGTTGTATGCTTTTTCTTAATCCTTTTGCAGAATGTATAAATTGAATTTAAAAAAATGCAGATTTGAGACTGATTTGCAACTGCAACCAAAACGTTTCACTGAAGCAGTGACAAAGTAGTTAGAGACAGAGAAACAACTTACAAAAAGGGATGCTGGTAGATATTATTTTTGCAATGTGGACTAAAGAAATATCTTGGCAGTTTCTCAAACATTTTTGGATAGTTAATCTCCATCTTCGACAGGGTAGTATTCTTCAAACTCTAACATTTGCTTGCAAATCTTGTGCAGCTTGTGTGCACCTGAATCTCATACATGGCAGTAGCTGCTACTTCCTTACAGAATCAAAATACTGCTTAATGATCATAATAACAGACATAGATTTATGATAAGAAACAGTAGCAGGCATATGGCACCTTAAAAATCACTTGCAGATCAGACCAAAGGTAGTTAAAAAGTAAAGAAAATCTTTATTTAGGTAACCATGTTTAGCTTTACGCTTTTTGGGGCAGATTCACTAAAGCGTCTAACGCTAGCGCTAATTTGTCAGCGTGACGTCAAATCGGAACTTCGCAAATTCCCTAACACCGACTCTGGCGAATTTTCGCTAGCGAAGTAGATAGACTTGCGGAACTTCTCACTCTTACGCCAGGCGAAGTTGCGCACTGACGAAGGATCGTAACTTCGCAAATTCACTAAGATGAACATTTTGCTCAACGTTAGCACTTACGCTAGACGTTACTTCGCCTGGTCAGACCAGGCGAAGTTCAATACAATAGATAGGAGGTTGTCCCAAAAAAACGCTGGCGTATTTTAGCATAGGAGGGTGATAGTCTGAAAAAGATCGATAATTTTTTTGGGGGGTACCCTCCTTCCCCCCTACATTTCCTAACATATGGCAACACAACTATACAGGGGGCGCATGTAGGGCAATAGGACAACTTTATTTTTTTTATTAAAGGTTTCCTGGGCTTGTGTAGTGTAATGTAGTGGCTGTAACATATACTTCTATTACACTTTTAAATTCGTGCCATATGCAAATTAGGCATCGCTAACATGATTTCGTTTTTTGCCTGACGAAGTAACGGTAGCACAACTTTGCTACTGTTCACCTCCCTGAGCACAACTCTCTAGTGAATTTGAGTAGCGCTGGTGAAATTACACCTGGCGAAAGTTAGCAAAGCTCTCGCTAGCGTAACTAAACAGGTTAGTGAATTTCACCTAAGTCATAAGGAGCTTATGATTTTTTGAGATTGTTTTACTTTTTAACTGATACTTTTGGTCTCATCTGCAAGTGATTTCCAGAGCTCCCTATACCTATATCTATTGTTTCTAAATGATTGATCGCTCCCCTAAGCTGAGGGCCTCGGGCAGGAGCACCTGGGCCACTGCTTCACTTTCATGAGTGTTTGACTTGAATTAGACACATTTGTGCTTATATTTGTGTTTTTGATAGATTTATGGTACCCATTTCTATGTTCAAAACATAATTACATATTTGGACCATTCTGCACAACTTGTCATCTTTTTCCACTGAATGAGCAGTATCCTTTATATCAATAAGCAAAATAAAACACACCTTTTTGTAAAATACATACACAAAAATGTGCATGTCCATATGAAAGGAAACAAAGAAATCTAAAGATGTACTTATATCTGAATGAAACAGGAACATTCCCTTTCAGACAATTGTCATAATTGGAAGATTTTAATAAAAATTATGTATATTAATACAGAGGCCATTTTACATCAGTGCAATAACCCCTAAAAACACCTGAAGGTTCATTTATAACCACAAGTACAGAGGACAACTTGCGCTATTCACAGTCCGCAGTCAGTTGCACATAAAATCACTTTCGCTAAAGGTACCAAAATGCGCTCTTCACACTTCTGCAAAGCTGTGCTCAGCGCTTTCACTGTTCTGTCATCAGTTCTGAATCATGTGTATCTATGCAGGGAATTTACTTCCACCTCCTGACAGGGTTCCAACAGTGCCCTCTGTCACACGTTACAGCACAGTTGCACCAAAAGAGTAGGGCACACATGTCACTTATGTGTTGAACATGGGAAATAATGGCAGGCGAACTTTGAAAATATTCAGTGCAACTGTACCCCATTTGCGATGAAGCACAAGCAGAGTAGCATTAGGGGGGGGGACATTGCATTGTGGGTAAACATGTGGAGATTCCCATCAAAATTGCACTTTGCTCACTGCACGTGTGTACATAAATTAGCCCTCCAGTGTTTGATTGGTTCCTAAAGGTTTCTGCACTTGTGCATTGTAGCACCTATCTTATTAAATGAGAGTCTATAGTAGTGATGTGACCCCAACCTGCCCTTTCATTACCCACACTGGACTATAACCAGGCCTGTCTCTGTATGGAAGGGGTGGGGCACACCAATGTGAGTGTGTAAAAAGAGAAGACTGGAGGCTGAATCAGGGCATAGTAAGATTGCAAGCCCAGTGGGTGAATGGTAAACTTCAGCCCCCATGCACCCACAAGAACCGTGTGGAAGTCAGCCTGCAACCACCCAACTTGGGGGTAGAACTGCAGGTCTCACAGTCTTCAAGCTGGCCTGCACACCATACGCATTTATTTTGAATTATTGTGCTATTTAGTTGCCTTCTTTTTACAGCTGCAGCAGCACCCAAAAAAAGTTTCCTTAAAAGTGCTGAAGAATTTTCCGCTGCACCACTGCAGTGAAATGCAGGTAGAAAACGGACTTCCATTGCTTAGTTGTAACTCATGTTTAGAAGTTCAGGAGACAGCAGAATTATTATTTTTTATAAAATGACCAGCACCAAAGATATCAGGTCCTGGGGACAATATAGGAGACATTCATAACTAATTGTCAGTATGTCTTTGCTAAAGATATTTTCAGTTTTATGACATGGAGGGCTGTTTTTCCCAGCATGTTAGGTGCTTGAGAAAGCTTGTGTTTTAAATGACCTAAAAGAAGCTAGAAGAGAAGTATGGTCAATGGGAGTGTGGTCAGCCAAATAGTACTGTAAATCTAACTGTCCATGTTGGGAAAATTCCAGAGCCTGTACAAATACCATAATACTATGCCAACATCCTCCTGAATTAAACCTAGTTCTGCACGTAGAGCTATATTGTAATCAATGCAGTCTTGCTTTTTGTGAGTTCTGTCTTTATAAAAGGGAACTGTATGGCAACCAAAGCCTTGCCATTAAGGAAAACCAAAGTATGCCAAGGTTATCTGTGCTGATAAAACTGGCAATTCATGGACAGTTTTTCTTTTGGAGAGATTTTATTTCTGGTTCAAAAGAAACCATAATCCAAAATTATTGTGAAGTATATTTGAACATGATTGTACAGTACTTGCATGTTGTTCTCTTTACTGCCCAGAAAAAAAAGCAGAGTCTGCACAAGCATTTCTTAAACAAATAAAATGAACTATAGTGCTAGAATGCATCCCATGGAAGGAAACACCCATACATTTCAGCATTCAAGCCAATATTCATATTAAAGCAGATGTGGAAAATGTTATAGCACTTCATTGCAAACTCGTTTTTGTTAGTACAATAATGTAATGTATTATCCAAAAGCCCTTCAAACAGCTCCCTTTAATGGTTAATAATCAATTTACAAGTTATTTAGTATTTACAGAAAAAATGCTTATCGGGTAAACCCAAGGTATCAGCTATCCTAGAAAATACATACCTCTATTGCTCTGTAAATTCCCTACACTGCTTTTACATAAAAAATATGATATGCATTTGCCCCTCAAAGAGTTCAATCTGTAAGCGCACAGGGAGCATATTTTGGCATAAAATGCATAGTGAAGAGGTTCTGCACCAATATTTGCTCTGTTTGTGCTAATGGGCTGATCCTATGCTTGTCAGCATACACACATTCAGAGAGAGGAAGGCAAGGGAGTTGCAACCCTTGTGCCATTAGTCTTAGTGGGGTAGGAAGAAGAAGCAACCTTACTGGATAATAAAACCAATGGAATATCAATCTCATTTTTGCTCATCTGCTCCAGGCCATAAAGAAAATGCAACACCTTGAGGAAGTGGAAGCACAAAGCATTAAGCCTGTGTGAAGTCTTGTAGGATTTGCAGCTAGCAATGTTTTGTATGTTTACCACCTTAAAGCTGCCGAATTGCCATTGTAGTCTATGGGTGACCTCCTAGAACCCTTACTAAAAATCTTTCTAAGTCCTGGAAAATCGAAAAAAAAAATTCAAAGAATCGTTCGGTTAAATTTTTTTCTATTCGAAATTTGACCAATAGTAAATCTGCCCCTAATAGTTCTAACTTTTTATAAAGGGAAAATAAAATACACATCCTGCTATAACATTTCTCTATCATCATTATTTAAACTGAGATGATCTACTTACTATTGGCTGTATTTATTACTTGATATAAGGGTTATTTACTAAAATCCAAATTTATCTAATTTTTTTAATTAATAAAACACGACCAAAATCAAATACCTGATTTTACCTTATTTATTATTAAAAAAAAAAAAAGCTCTATTTAATCGGTTCAGGTAAAAAAGCCCCATCTTTTCCGTATTCTGACTGGATTTTCAAGCTAATTGCAGCGCAGACCACAGAAATGTCAAAATAGAATAGGGAGCTCTGCCGTTGATTTATACACAACCTTGGCAGGTCTGAGATGGCTGATTTTTGGATTTGGGCTTTTTGATGTATTGGGCTTTAATAAATCTTGAAATTTTTGAGTTAAAAAAACGCATAAAAATTTGCGTTTTGCCCAAAAACGCCAGAAGGAAGTTTAGGAAGTAACCCCCAAAATGTCGCAAGTATAGAAGACTGGAAAGAAGAAATAAAACCATACATGATCCTGCGGTTTATCTTCTCAGTTTCTTTACCAATCTGCTGTGGAACATAGCTGAGCTGAACAAGTTCATGCTGGCAAGAAGAAAAACATATACAGAATTAAAAATGCTATCCCCAGTTTAGATATAATCACAGTTGTCTATTACACTAGTATTTTTTTATAAATTAAATGCATTGGGGCACAGGTGGAGAATAATAAAGATTAAGGTAGAATCTAGAACTAGATTACATTTATTATCTGCTAGGCCCCCCTTTAAAAAAGTCACTCTGCATTAAGGTATGTACTCCCCAGAGTACCAGAATGCATGTTTACTAACACTAGCACTTGGCAACTCAAAATGAATCAATCACAGTGTTATCATGGGGTTCTAGCCAGAATGCTTACACAAAAATACAACATAAAATCCACTCCTGTGTGGCAAAACCTATAGAGCACATTACGGTGTAGAGCTGCAGCTAAACTGCCTATTACTGAGCATACCAATGCATAATGCAGAATTTGTTCACCAATAAAGAGGTTCTTGACCTAGTTTAACTGCAGTCTTGGCATGCCAGTCCCAGTAACGAAATTAGGGGGGGCTGGCTGTGCAGCCCCCAGCCCTTGTCCATGCCGAATTTGTATGCCGATGTAGCCGACTCCAGCAGGCACAAGACTACCGGGGGCCCTGCACAATTGCACCCCCTGCTCCCCCATTGATTATGGTTTTTGAGTTATTTAGCATTTTATTCAGTAGCTCTCCAGCTCTTCCAGCAATATGGTTGCTAGGGTCCAAACTACCCTAGCAACCACGCATTGATTAGCATAACAAACTTGGATATGAATAGGAGGGGGCCTGAATAGAAAGATGAACAATAAAAAGTAGCAATAACAATAAATTTGCAGCCTTACAGAGCATTTGTTTTTAGATGGGGTCATTGACCCCCAATTGGAAGCTGGAAATGGTCAGAATAAGAAAGCAAATCATTAAAAGACAATTAAGAATTAAAAAGTTGCCTAGAATTAGATGAAGCACCCAGCGGAGACTCCAGCATCCAAAAAACTATTGTTCTCCTTTTATTACTTCTCTTTCTTTTCAGGTCCTCTCCTGTTCATCTTCCAGTTTCTCATTCAAACTTCTCCCTAGTTGTTAGGACACCTTGGACCCTAGCCACTAGATAGTTGCTGAAAACTGGAGAGATGCTGAAAAAAGTTGAAAAATTTATTACATTCTAAAAAAACAAATCACTCTCTTACAATATTGCCATCCAAATCATCCTTTAATTAGAAAATGAGCTGCCCTTTAACTTACTGACAGGTTGCTAATGGTTACTGTACCTGTTATCTTAGCCCATATCTGCTAGAAGAAAAGACAAAGAAACATGCATGTTTCTGTTGTGCCTGCAACCGTGCCAAACAGGAAACTAGTTTAAAATTACCTTGCATTGGCTTTGCTCAGCAAAAAGCTAAACAGAGATCAGAACTTTGCTATTTTCATATTTACAATAAACGTGCTAGTCTGTATTGGTGATAGTTTTTGGGCCCTCACACACAGGTGTTTTTTGTGATTGGTGTTGTTCTAGCCTGTCAAAAGCCACTTGAGATTTACATACACATTAGTAAACTTGCATTTCTACCAGAATTGTTTTTAAATTGCAGAAATGATTCTATGGATCCAGCTGGCCCATGAGGATGAGAAGTACAGAATGCATAATATATCATCCATAGAAATATTAAATAAAGACCCATTGCAAAATTACTTTAACAACTTCCTGTTGCTCTAATTTCTGGCCAATTTCACTCTTCTCTCTATCCATTTCTCTTTGCTTTGTTTCTAAGTCTTCCTTTAGTGCTTTAATTTCCATCCTTCTCTGGGTATTTTCTTTTTGTAGATCTTTTATGTTTTCTTGAAGAATCTTTATTCTTTTTTCATACTCCTTAAAAAGAAATAAAGCTACCGATTAGCAGACAAGTATCAGTAAATGAAGGTCTCATTTTATCAGTGGTGTTTGAAAGTTTGTGGAACATTACATTATTTCTGAATAAACATGACTGAAAACATGACATTTATGAGAAATGATCAAAAGTTACAAATTTGCATGTTGCAAAAGAATGGGAAGCTTTGCTTGCAGTAACTGGTGTGTACCCTGTGGGCAACAATAACGACAATTGAATGTTTCTGTAACTGTTGATCAGTCCTACACATTGGCTTGGAGGAATCTTAGCCCGTTCTTCCTTACAGAACAGCTTCAGCTCAGGGACGTTGGTGGGCTTCCCTGCATGAACTGCCCACTTAAAGGGCATGTAAAGGCAAAAAATTTAATCTCATTTTGACTTTTTTTAATGAAAAAGATTCCTATCTCCAATATACTTTAATTTAAAGATGTATACCGTTTTTATAAGAAACCTGACTGTATGTAGTGAATTCTCCCTTCACTGCTGTGGATAGGAATTGTCAGACTGTCCCCAACTGCCCCCAGGAAAACAATCATACTTATGAACAGCGTGGTGAGCCCCTGTCTTACTTCCCAGCTGCACAGTACTCCGGCCGCTTTGTTTCCCCGTGGAGCAGACGGGGGCTGTGTAGAGATTTTACTGGATTTTATTTTTGCCTTTACATCCCCTTTACTGTTTCCAACTCCAACTATAAAATCCACATTAGATTACATGACAACACAGGACCCAGTGCAGTCTGTATATTCTGATTATTAATCAGTCTTGCTGTATAGGCTTCTGGCAGATATTATTTGACTTGTGCTGTTTTGATCATTTATGACCATCCCTAAGCAGCCCAGATCACACTGAGCATGAGTCTTGGTCTTGCAAAGATGTTAAACAAAGTTATAAGTTGACTTGTGCCCAACTTTGAAAGCTTAAATCATTTGTTTGATTAGGCCTCTGGTGCAGTTAGTTCATGTTTATGTTTAGTATACAAAATACAGAATTTCTAGCCTTATTCTATTTTAGACTTTCATTGTCCTTTAAGGTCCTCTCAGGTCCTTACATTTCTCACAACATTTCTCTAGAATTAAGGTCAGGGCTTTGACCAAAACATTAACTTTCTTCAACAATTCTTTTTAAATCAACTTGTGTATTCAGGGTCATTGTTGTGCTACATGTCTTTCCTAAACCATGATAATATCTACCCTTCTGTTGCTATAGCAAAGCTACCTAAACCATCATAATATCTAACCTCTTTTTTGTTATAACAAAACTACCTAAGCCATAATACTATCTACCCCCTATTTTGTTATAGCAAAGCTACCTAAAACCTTATACCACCACCACAATGTTTCACAGATAGGATAATGTTTTTGAGCTGGAATGCAGTGCTTGCCTTTTAATGGAGCAATTAATTTCAATTATGTTCAATTATGGTCTCATCTATCCACAGAACTTTCTTTCAATTGGAGTCTGAATGAATGAATATTATATATATTATATATATATATATATATATATATATATATATATATAAATATATAAATATATATATAACAAACATCAAAGGAGCGCACACCATAAGCTTGTTGAAAGCCGGGTGCTAGTCTGTAGTGAGTATGTAAACAAGTCCGTTAGTGACAGCACTCCATAATCAGCCACACAGGAAGTAAAGTAGGTGAGGTTTATTTGATGACCAACGTTTCAACTCCACACCGGAGTCTCACCCTGACGAAGACTCCGGTGTGGAGTTGAAACGTTGGTCATCAAATAAACCTCACCTACTTTACTTCCTGTGTGGACTTTGGCTGATTATGGAGTGCTGTCACTAACGGACTTGTTTAAATATATATATATATATATATATAAAAATACCATGCAGGTAAAACCAAACCTGGTTAATGTAATTAATTGCAGTTTTCAATATAAACTTCCCCCACCATGCCATAAAACTATGCATCAGCACACAAAGAATTGATGGCTTCCTTAGTATTAGGCGGGCAACAGTTAAGCATGGAAGGGTTGCCAGTTGATCATCACTTCTTTAAGTGTTGTTGGACTTTATATAACTTTTTAAATATGACTTTTTTTCCAGGGTTTCAATGGATTGTAGACAGGAGTGCACATTTGCATGTACAGAGTACATTATGAGTAACATTCTTCAGATACAGTATATTTAAAGCAAATTAGCATATGTTTCAAATTTTCTTTATGACAACATACACATTGTGACCTCCTATCATTTGCTAATCTATGAAAAATACTACACTTATGAAGAGCCAAAAAAAAAGAGATTTACTAGAAGCAACCATCTGTTTGCCCTCTAAAAAGTGTTCAGAAAATGATCTTGAACTCCCAGTGTGGGCTTTCTGTTTTAACTGGATCCAAGGCAAACATCAACACAAATGCAATACACATCAGCAGGCTAAAAAAAGCTCTGGCTCAGCGCAGGGGGATAACAATCTGTGGGCAGTTATGCTGGTCAGTTACACATTCTAAAAAAAGGCATTATACTGGTTCTTTTTTTAACAAGGGTACTCAAGTTATTCACCCACTTTCTGCCATCTTAATGATAATTTAGTAAGTGGAAACCTAGTATTCCTGTTTTCCTATAGCAAAGTAAACTTTTTAAATATGTTTAACATTTTATTCATTTATCTGTTTTTTTGTTATCTGTGATCTGTGTTTTATTCATTTAACTGACTCATGCTGTGGATTTTACCTTTGGTTTATTCCAGCATATTTCAGTTGAGGACACACAAATAATTGATATATATCTTCATAGTTCTCCCTTAAGAAAGGGCGAGAGTAAGCCTGAAACGTTTCCTGGTTGTGTGACCCAATAAAATAAATGTTTCACTTTTGCAACAAATAGGTGCTGCAGCAGTAATTTTTTCTTGTATGTTAAGGAATATAGGACAATACACTGCCTTACAAGTATCATGCACTAGGTGCTTAAAGGAAAACTATACCCCCCCCCCCCGGACAATGTAGGTCTCTATAAAAAGATATTGCATAAAACAACAATTTTCATAATAATATACTTTTTTAGTAGCATGTGCCATTGGCTCATCCTAAATAGAAAAATGCCATTTTAAAAAATAAGGACAGCCTCCTGGGATCGTAGGATCCAACGATGCACACAAACATACCAAACATAAAGTTAGGTCAGATGAGCCAATTAACAGACAGAGTTGTGTCTTTTGCTTCCACACTTCTTCCTGTTACAGTTAGAGTTGAAATATTTCTGGTCAGGTGATCTCTGAGGCAGCACACAGACCATCACAAAATGGTGGTTCAAGACAAGAGACATAAAAGGGCAATATTTACTTAAATATATATTCCAGTTTGATAAGATTCTTTAATATGCCACTTAATTTGATATAAAGTGTTGCTCAAGTATTCATTTTGGGGGTATAGTTTTCCTTTAATCATAGGCTCCACATGTACAGTTTCCCTTTATAATAACTGTATAAATATTAAAGATTCTTTTTCCTATATCCTATACTCTCTATGTTCGGCTACATTTTCTGAGAGAATTGGTATAATAGAATACATAATCCTTGATTCATACAATCCTTTGATCTTTGGGTCAAGAGTGCCTTTGTTTTTTGCTGTCCCAATTGTCACTAAAAGCTGATGTTCTAGACCAGTAGTATTAAGACTTTTTCCATTCAGACCCCTCTTTGCAGTGAAACACATGATCAGGTTCATGTCCAGAACACCTTCAAAAACGGCCCTTGCATCCCAATCACACAGAGGCCTGAACAGCTCTGCATGGGCCCAATAAATAGTTACTGTCAGTGGCATTTTACAGCAGCCTCTCCAGTATTTGCCATAATTCCAGATTGCCAGTTCAAATCTAGATGGGACCCCTTTAACTGATAACTAGGTACCAGCCTTATGAAAACATGGAGTTATATACACAATTCTATACTTCCAGGGAAAACCACTACACTGCATTAGGAAAAAGAAATAAAACTGTTTAAAAACTTTGTAACTAACAGAGAGAGGAGAAGTTGCAGCCTCCAAGCAGGACAAACTGAAAAATCTGGAGGAAGAGGTGGGAGGAATGAAGGGATTGGAGAAAGCTTGTCCCACTGTTACTACTTCAGTTACATTGAGAAGGAAAAACAACAGCCTGCCTAAAAGCAGTTCCCTCCTAAAGTGCTGGCACAAGTTACATGACCAAGGGTAGCTGGGAAATTGACAAAATGTCTAGCACCATGTCAGATTTCAAAATTGAATATAAAAAAATCTGTTTGCTCTTTTGAGAAATGGATTTCAGTTCAGAAGTCTGCTGGAGTAGCACTACTGGTATTGGATCCCTTATCCGGAAACCTGTTATCCAGAAAGTTATGAATTACGGAATGGCCATCTCCCATAGACTCAATTATAATAAAACAACCCAAAATTTTTAAAAATGATTTCCTTTTTCTCTGTAATAATAAAACAGTACTTTGTACTTGATCCAAACTAAGATATAATTAATCGGTACTGGAAGCAAAACCAGCCTATTCGGTTTATTTAATGTTTTAATGTTCTTGTAGATTTAAGGTGTGAAGATCCAAATGATGGAAAGATCTGTTATCTGGCTAACCCCAGGTCCCGAGCATTCTGCATAATAGGTCCCCTACCTGTATTAACTTATGCATTTTGAAACAAAAACATGTTTTCCCATGACATATCACTTTAAAGGAGAATTCAACCCTCAAGTAAAAAAAAAACCCTACCCTACATAGACCCCCTTTGTAGATTCAGGGCATCAGAGTTCATGGGCGCCATCTTCCGGATCTTCAGTAATCTTCGGGTCTTCTTCCTTCCCTTCGGTAATTTCTTCGGGGCATTTACCCAGGGTAGCAGCTAGGTTGGGGAGGAGGGGGTCTATGTAGGGAAGGAAGGTAGGGTGTTTTTTATTTTAGGGTTGAATTCTCCGTTAACCCCAGTCATCCTGCACTGACAGGTAGGGCTGACTGAGAAACTCTTCATTCAAAATTTCACTATAATCTGTCTTCGGCCAGGGTCAACCTCTGCAACCTTAGCCCCTGGGATTTAACCCTGCAGTTTGTTAACCCCTGTTATAGAGGTTGGTGGCCACAGAGGACTATATTTCTATTTCTATATTTTTCTTGTTGAAGTTTGTTTCCTTCACTTGCATTCATTTCTCATGGGCCTGTATGGATTAGCTTTTTATTCAGCTGTATTTAGCTTATTGACACATATCTGACATTTTGGGCAACTATTTCTCATGAGATAATGCCCAGTACAAATATTTAAATTTGTTTTAGGGCTTCATAGCACCTTCATTTAATAACCATGCTACTGTAATGGAAATATAAACTGCCTTTAAATCTATTCTCATTGTGCATGTTCAGTATGTGTACCTGTTTCATGCATTAGTATTAGAATTTATACCTTAAAATAAAGACTTTTCTAAAAGAATAATGTAAATACTTTTATATATAATATAACATTTTTTTGTTTCCTTACTCCAGCCTTTGGCATTCTGTCATATTCCCGCTCCAAAAGTTTCTTCTCCTCTTGCAAGCTGTACAGGGAATAATAAGAAATTATAAAAAAGAGATAAAGGACTTCATGAATATATATTATGTCACCCTCTATAAAAGGTATAGGCACATTCTACATTCCACATATTGAAGAGCTACAAATCTTTTCATAATTAATAACATTTTGGCTAATGAAAGAAAATGTAACAATAGTCAACTTTTTATATATATATATAT
>CM044435.1:69344848-69569055 GCA_024363595.1 Xenopus borealis | reverse complement strand
ACATGGGGCTAGACATATTGTCAATTTCCCAGCTTCCCCAAGTCATGTGACTTGTGCTTTTCAGTCACTCTTTACTGCTGTACTGCAAGTTGGAGTGATATCACCCACCCCTCCAGCAGACTAACAACAGAACAATAGGAAGGCAACCAGAAAACAGCTCCCTAACACAAGATAACAGCTCCCTGGTAGATCTAAGAACAGCACTCAATAGTAAAAACCCATGTCCCACTGCGTACTATTCAGTTACATTGAGAAGGAAAAACAACAGCCTGCCAGAAAGCAGTTCCCTCCTAATGTGCTGGCACAAGTCACATGACCAGGAGCAGCTGGGAAATTGACAAAATATCTAGCCCCATGTCAGATTTCAAACTGAATATAAAAAAATCAGTTTGCTCTTTTGAGAAATGGATTTCAGTGCAGAAGTCTACTGGAGCAGCACTATTAACTGATGTGCTTTGAAAAAAACATGTTTTCCCATGACAGTATCCCTTTAAACCACACTAGCCAGCATATCTACATCCTACATCACACATTCCTGTCAAAAACCCAAAAGAACAGTAAGGTTGTGTAAAAAGTATGAAACTGGTAAGAATAACATCACATGGAGCTATTTTGGAAACTTCAGTCTCCTCCATACTGATGCACTTAAAGGGATACTGAGGTGCCTAAGTCTGGTGCAAGAGGTAACGTTCAGTAAAATCCGCATCTTAGTGAATTTGCATAATAATGCTCTTTCGCCAGAGCGAAAATTCGCCTGGCGTTATAGAGTGCGAAGCAACACTGGCATTCATCTCCTTTGTTAGCGAAGGGGTGCCTGTGCTCGTTAGTAAATTGGTGAACTAAATGACGTCACACTGGAAAATTTTCACTAGTGTTAGTCACTTTGCTTAGTAAATCTGCCCCTAAAAGTTAATTTAAAGGTGAACCAACTCTTTAATTGTCCACATGTTTATGAATTACCTGCAATTGCACCAGGAACATCTTCCCCTTCCAAATGCAATGATGCTAGAATTATGGGGAAAAACTCTGCTTTGTGGGTAAAAAAACCTGGTGATTGCATCTGAAATTGCATTTTGCAAACTGTAGATCAGTAAGTAAACTAGTAAGTAAAGCTGATTCTAAAGCATAAATCTTATGACTGCGGAAATCAGATGTAATGTAAATGGCTTAAAGCTCATAGCCCATGGCAGGGCCGCTCCGGCCATGAGGCAAGGTGAGACCGTTGCCTCAGGCGGCACGGAGCGGCCTGTTACCAGGGGCGGCAAAAAGCCACCTCTGGTAACATTAAGAGCCGAATTTCCGTATTTTAAAACGGAAATTCGGCTCTTCTAGTGCAGCAAGTGCAATAGCGCTCGCTGCACTAGCAATGCTGCCCCTCCTCCACCCGCTCCGACGCTAGAAGGTAGAAGCACGGAGCGGGGGGGGGTGGCCTCAGGCGGCAGCAGCCCCTGCAATGCCCCTGGCCCATGGGGCATTTTATCCACAGGCATGTTTTAGCTTGTGTAGAAGCCAACCCTGCCATCTCCTTCCATTTGAAACACCTGACAGGGTCAGACCTGCTACCAAACATGCTCTGTGAGTTTTTTGGCTTAAATGCACCAGTATGGTCTCTTTAAGGCAATACCCATTCAGGTAAATGGGAGACACAAGAGTTTAGTTGATTCTAAGCCAGGAACACACCCTGGGGTAGATATACTAAAAGGCAAAGTGACATATGCTAGTGAAAATTCGACAGCGTGACATCATTTCGTGACTTTGTCGATTTACTAACGAACGCAGGTGCCCCTTCGCTAGCGAAGGAGCGGTACACTAGCGTTGCTTCGCACTCTAATGCCAGGCGAAGTGCATTGGAGTGCACAGAACATCCTCAATCTTCAGTTACGTACATCATAATTTTTGACTGTAATATCTTCTAAGTACAAAAAATGCTGGCATCTTTTAAATTTTTCAGGGTGTTGCAAAGGGCATAAAAAATTTTTTCGGCACCCGGTTTCCCCCATGCGTTTTCTACCATATGGCACATTGGTAACTGTGGGCTTATGTGCAGGGCATTAAAACAACTCTATTGACTTGGCATGTCTAGTTATCAGTGTAAATGTAATGTATTAGATGCACCATGTAACGCAGTATGCAAATAAGCCTGAGAGCAATATCTCTAGTGAAGTTGCTCTAGGCAGAATTGAACACTAGCACAGCTTCACTCTTCACTCAGCGTTTGGCGCCCTGGAAGCAACTTCACGTGACTTAGCATTGTTTCAGTGAATTTTCATTTGGCAAAGTGTTGTAATGGCTGCGAAGCCATAAATGGCGAAATTGCACTCTTTAGTGAATTTGCCTCCCTATGTGTCATTTACCTGGGTGCCAGAGAGAAGGCTTATTTTATAAATATTATATGGAGCCCTATTTGGTTTAACGACACAGACATAATTTCAGACTTATTACAATTTTAGATACCTGTTACTCCATAAACATGTATTTTAGGAATCAGCAAATATTTAGCCACATCTAAACCACTGTGCTCAATAAAGCTTACAATCTCCTATCACATTTTCTATCACATTAATGCAAAACAGAGAAGCCAACAGAAGCTTTCAGAAGCCAAGTACACCTACATTTAAGTTTTTGTAGTGTGAAAGGAAAAAGGGGTATCCAATGGAGCACACAAATACACAAGGAGAACATACAAAGTGCTTGCAGTTGGTGAAATGGCCAAAATCAAGACTCAGGACCCAATTAGGGCAAGGAAGTAGTGTCAACAATCAGACCACAGTAAGGGAACCAATCTGGATGTTTATTCCTTCATCTACCTTCAGTTAATCCTTTATGAATGCTGCTAGGGACCTGATGAACAAATGTAGCTCATGCTTCCTGATTGGGCTGTACTCATTAAGGCGCATGTAAACACCAAATGTAGATGGAAAGCATAAAGTTGCAACATCAGCTGTGTTTGTTTCCGCTGTCCCCAGCAGTTGAATGCATCAAGGATTAACTGCAGGGGGATGCAGGAACTATGTGTAAGGGAACTAATATATATTGTATTGAACACAAAAAGTAAAATGAATGGCAGTTTCATTTTAAATGTGATACCACCTCCTTGGAAGTGATTGTGGGAAGAAGAGAATATGTTTAATCAGATCTTAGACACTGCCAGCAATTAAACGTGACACTGATGCATTCTCATTTTTAAAGATTATTGTACATGTGGGATTATTTACCAATGATGCAGATGCAAACTTGGAATGCTAAGGATATCAGTATTACACATCTTAAGGCCTATAAAGGAAGCTCCAAATTTTAAGCACCTGAATGATGTGCAAACCAGAGGGCAATCCTGGGGACATGGAGCTCTAACAACCACAATGATTTGGTCCTCATCACTTATGCATTTATGACTAACCCTTAGTAAATGGGCCATCCAGAATGTCAACAATTGCATATGTTTTAAAATTAAAAGTAGATTTAAAATCTGCTGCCTTTTTCATACAAGGACAGCAAGGTTACACTGCATACAATTGTAGCAAGGACACAATTTGCATGTAGCTGTACTTGTGCCTGTGTAGGCTTCTAGTGCACAAGTTTTCTCTCACAAACCTGCAAATATGGTCTCAATAACCTCCAAATGGCTTAAAGGACCAGCAACATGAAACAATTTGTTAGTATACATAGAAAAATAAACACCAAGACAAATAAAACTTTTTAATCGCAAAGCCTTTATTAAGAAATAACTTACCGAAACTCCACTTCCACACCTCTTCAGAAAAGGCGATAGGCTGATGATCCATCGTGCAACGCTCGATTTATCCTCCCAGGCTATCTCCTATAAGAAAGGCAGGGAGGAGAAATCAAGCACCGCACAATGGATCATCTAATCATCTTTTCTGAAGAGGAGCAGAAGCAGAATTCCGGTAAGTTACTTCTTAATAAAGGCTTTGTGATTTGGTGTTTATTTTTCTATGTATACTAACAAATTTTTTAAAACATTTTTTAATGTTACAGGTCCTGTAATAGGCTCCTGGTTAAACTTAACACAGCGTAGTATGGAAAACCTCTGGTGGCTGGTGTTTCTGAAATTATGTGCCTTTTAAGTCAGTGGTTAAACATGTAACCACATGTAAAACTACTTCCAATGCCAAGGAAGGTATTTTGATCACAATGGCAAAATTCAGAAGTTCAAATGCTTAACATATGCTTCCCATTCTACTGATCTGGAAACTGTGCATTACATTTATTGTGAGAGAGCCCTGACTTCCATAATCTGAAATAAAGCAATTGCTCTTTAGACTAATATCCCTCTGGATGACACTTGCTATGATTAAATACAGCAGATGACTTCAGAAGTGTTATTGGGTTGCCACATTTTCAGGGAAAAATACTTGACTTCCCATTTCTTTTATGTTTTTCTTCCTTATTAACAATATCATCAGTATCAGTTGTACTGGTTGGGTGGCATCCTTGATGCCGGTGATGAGCTCCAAAAAATAAGTGCTGAAGTGGTTGCTCTTTCGCAGTAGAAATAAACTGACACATAAGGCGAGACCTACAGAACAAAGTAATAATGGTTTATCTACATGTGTGTATAGCTACTTGGTGTTCACAAACAATATGCTGCATGGTTTGTCCATGTACAGTAGCTAACTAGTCCATGGGATATGATGAAATAAATTGATAAAATAATGTTGTTTATGTAGCAATTACACAGATCTGTACAGCGCAAAACAAATCACTTATACAAAGTGTTGTGTTTGGTAGCCGAGGATAAGGAGGGTATAACAATGCTTTATTAGCAGGTTCATGCAGACATTACATAACAGCAGTAAGTCTTACTTCCACTTTCAAGCTGTACAGAAAGTCCTATGTATGCACAGTGCCACCTGCAGGCCATTTGTATAAACACCACACAAAGTGAATTTTGTACTGATCATTTCAGGTGATGAAATATCATATTGTACATATTATTATTACTATGCTATTTCCATCAGATCGTGCTTGTGGCATTACTTGGCAATCTCACACCTCTAAATTCTAAAATGGATCAGCCAATGTTTTACTCACACATACAGTAATTCGAGTAGCAACTGTAGAACCGAGAGGTCAGTACAGCTCATTATTCTGGTAACTAGTACTCTGTAGCCAACAAAATATTTGTTACTGTTTGTAATAAAGATCTTCTATGTTTTTATGGTGATGTAAGTGACACAGTGGATGGACTGAAGGTTATGTGAACTGCTCTTATTTGCTGAGCCCCACCATAGCATCAGAAGAATTTTTTTTTTTTTTAAGATGGTCTAATCTTCCAATTTCTTAGTACCAGTTCGAGGAAATACTAGTAGGGACAGAATGGGGCATTGTGCACCAACAGTTTTGTAGATTTGCAGCTGCTTCACTACAGCAGTTGACAAATTATATTTGCTTTCCAACATCATCAAATGAAGATTTGTAATGGTTTGTACAGTAACTTTTTAAAAATGCTAAATTGGGCCGAGTTCTTAGATTTCCCAACTATGGTCTACCAAATTTAGGTCACTGTTAATGACCTTTGCATTTGACAATCTTCAAAGCACAATAGTCTTGAAGCTAAAGTTTTTCACTATGCCAGGGTTTGTCTTTTTGTAAAATACATATAACGAGAATGCAATAAATGCTTACCCATTGCAAAATGATTCAGTAGGATTATTTGGTTTTGTTTTTGATCAGAAACAATTCTCAGTATATTATGACTTTGATTAGTATTTGGGTCTTAATTTGGAAATGTCAAGCATTCTTTATCACATTTGAAACAAACAAGCAGTAATTGTTGTGGCTTCCCTATTCCCCACTCATATGGAAAATGTGAGCTTGTGTTCAGATATCTATAGAATGAATGAGCAGCAAAACGAAACAGTAAAACATTGACGTTAGAAATCCATGAAGATTAGGCAATTGTTAAAAAAAATGCCAAGGCCACGGTTTCCAGGGCATAAGTGTAAAAACATCCACCTACTGCATACAAAACATAACTCAAAAGTATAATTCCAACCAGTAACCAAGAAGCTTAAAAGAACAAAACTCTCTCTAACTCCAGGTCCCTCCAACACCACCCCATCCCGTACCACCGGTTACCCTCACAAGTGTACTTATCTGTGTACTTACTTCAAAAATGGAGAGTTGTGTAGCATGATCGGCAGGTAGGTAATCCTATGAATTTTATATCAAATTATTTAAAATAGCCATTGTGATGTTCTGCTATAACAATGAACATGTGAGATTAAGGGGCAGATTTATTAAGGGTCAAATTGAAAATTAGAATTTTCTAATTTCTTATGGTCAAAATTGTCAAATCCAAACTCGATTCGAATTTTTAAAAAAATTATAATCAGATTTTTGAGAATTATCATAATCTGGTACTTCTCAATGTGGTGATGTTTGTAGCCTTCCTGGCATTCAAGTTTTTTCAGAGAAAAAAACTAGAAACTAGTTTTTTTAATTACAAATTGAATTTGATTTGAGTTTTTGGGTCGGTAAAATTTGTCTGAGTTTAAAATATTAGATTTCATGCCTTCTGTGCTGAAATTGATCGACTGTTTTGGGTTTTTGCTCCATTTTATCAAGTTTGTCCCTGATCCAATTAAATCACGTTTTTTAATAATAAATAAGATTCAATCATGGATTCTAGTTTGGTATGATTTTTTTATTTAAATATTCGGGAAAATCTGCCTTGTTTTTTCACTTTGCACACTGCCCTGCACTCCTCTATAGTCACCCCATGAATAGAGCATTTGCTCTATTAAATGGGGGTCAGAGAAGGTAAGAAGGAGTTCCATGTCCTGCCCCGTACCTTGCACGTTAGGTAGCACCTGTGGGCACTGGTCACAACAGAGCACTGCCCTATGGCAAGTGATAAAGACAGGGCTACCTTTCACCCTCCGATGCTTTGCTCTGTAGAGTGCCACATTTCTGGTTGTAACCAGACCCAGGGTGAATGAGCTTTTAGAATGGGCGTACATAAGTGTTCAAGAACTTGTGTCTGGGTTTGTAATAAATGACCACTTTTATATTTTCCCTAGGAAATCTATACAACAATTGAATATAACAAATATGGTTTAAAGATCATCAAACTTGCTTTATTTTTCTTACATTTTAATATGCAAATTATGGTTGTGATTTGGTCCTTTATTACAGGCATCTTTTGGAAAGTTTTCAGGAGAACTGAAATTAGCCTGCTGGTTTTATAGATGGATGATGTTCTGTCTACTTACCATTCCAGCTTATACTGAAGACTGTACTCTCTTTCTTCTGCTTCATTGATGTCATTGTTATATTTTAGCAACTGCTCTCTCAATCTGGAAAGCTCTGTGTTATACCCCTCATATAATTGATCAGACTTTTCCCACTCTTGTTGCTCCAGCTGATTTGTAAAACCTTTGGCATCTTGTAACAGTTTAACTTCAGATTCTTGTATACTGTATGAATAAAATAACAAATGTTGCAATATAGCACATAACACAGTTCAAACCACTTACATTTAATCTTATTGTGTTCAACAGGAATCATCAATCAAATATCACACACATGCATGTCAACCTTCTGAATAACACAAATATCTGCATTAGTTGACAATTAAACAAGTCATACTTCCAGTTAATTTTGTTGATTTTAACTTTTCTCTTAATAAAAATTATTTAAATTATTAATTTTTTTTTTCTTTTCTTGTACCCAGTCAGACTAGTCATACTATGTTCATTTTAGGGCATAGTAAGAAAAAACATGTTTATAAAATTGGTCCCATTTAACAAAAGCAGACACACCTTATGTCGATGTAAAAGATTACAAAAACCACATTCATTCCTTAAAAGTGAAAACAACTACACATCTCAGCTGTGGTTTCCATGTTAGAGAACAAAACAACTTACATGCATATACCAATTTTCTACAGATAATAAATAGCTGTTTTCTGTTTGATGGGACAATATGAAATAGACCATAGTTGTGGAGCCATTCATGGTCTCCAATAATTAAGTATGGACTTCAACATTGGATACTCTTTATTGAGCATTTCTGCCACAGCAGAAGGTCAGAAACATTGATTTACTTAACCAAGATACTGTTTCCAATGTCCCTATTTGTGCCCCAGCTTTTTTACAGGCAGGATTTCTTAAAACGATTCCTTGGAGGCCTGGCTATAAAATGCTTCCATATTGCACCCTGTCTATAACACTACTGTATGCAAATACCCCCTGGCTATACCTGGGTTTTGTTCAAACAGTTCTGCCATAAGTGCAAGCCAGGAGACCAAAGCCCTTAGTTTACAGAGGGCTCATAGTCATGAATGTGGGTTGGAGCCAGGACAGGTCAGGGGAAGAGCTAGGTTAGCTCAGGAAAAAGTAGGAGAGGGGGACTGGACACTACTAGGTACAATTCCAATGTTAATGCATTGAAAGAAAATGTCAGGCTATTTCAGAAAACCAAAGCGTTGCCTATGTTTTCCCACCACTGATTAATATTATTGTCAGTGGCAAAGCATTTGAAGGAGATTAATTGCCCACAGTAGAGCTCATTAATCAAGGGATGACTAATCTCAATGTGTGCCATCTCCCTAAATTTCTAATTTTGTAGCTGAAACGTGTATTCAAAATATGAAAACATTTAGCATTAGCAAATCCAGGGGGTCTAGAGTTTGTAAGTCTCCTATATTGAATAGCTGTCTCAAACTGCTCTAAGCAGAAGTATCCCAGATACTGTATGTTAGCCAGAGATTTAATCCCTTGAAGATACCATGTAGTACAGAAACAAACCTGACTCTGATTTTATTTTCTCTGTACAGTCCATCTATTTCCTGTATGGCATGACTTAAGAATTTTAAGTAATAGCGAACATCTGACAATGTAAAAATAAACTAATACATACAAATAACACTTCCTTGTTAAGATAAAAACACAGCATTTCTATAGTGTAGAGATTACTAAAATGGGAGATATATATATATAATAAATGCTAGATATATAAGATGCAAGTGCTGACCCCCTTTTTTTAGTATGAAAATTCTGTGGTCAGCACACCTAGTTGATTATTTATTATGGATTGAATTGTTTTTTCCATGAATATTTGAGTTTTCAAGTTTATTTTTTTGGACAATTTTTAAATTTGTTTCAAGATTTTTTTTAATCTGATACTACACCATCTAAAACCTGTTGAGGTACTGTAGGAGTCAATGACAGAGGTTCCTTGAACCATTTGAAGATGTTAATAGCCTTCATTATGTTCCAGTTTTTTTGGAGGGTTTTGCGGAAAATGCAATCAATTCAAGCGATTCAAGTTTTTTCCCACTGAAAACTCAATCAATTTGAGTTTTCAGGTTGTTACTTCAGTTTGAGTTTTTTTTTTTAAAAATTAGAAACAATTTGAGTTGTGAGTTCATTCAAATTGAACGAAACTCTAAAATTTGACCATAGATAAATAACCCCTCTTTACTCTAGTGTGTGATCAGATTCACAGCAAAGAATAAAGCTATTTGCCTTTAATTTGAGACCTGCATTGTACATAATTCTGCACTGTACACAGATTATACGCAATGCAAAAAAGGATTTTATTTAACTACAACACATAACTTTTTCCTCTGGGAAGTACACACACACACAAAATAAAATCTATTGTAAAATAAATATAAAAATCATAAAAATAATTCAAGATAATACCTTTCCATGATAGGTAAATAAAAAGAGGGAGAAAAAAGATTAAGCCAAAGGGAAAAGGCATGCTTTCTATATCGGCAACCAAGCCCCTGTGCCCTCATGTATTTGAAAATCCCCAATATGCCACTAAATCCAGGGCCAGAGTATGTATATGCAATACATTTACAAAATACATTACTAGATCAAAGAGGGAGCAAACAATAATAAAATATATATTTGAAGACTTAATTCAGGCAAGAATAAGTGCTATATGTGAATGCAGAAGGTCCCTGCTCAGTAGATGTTACGCTTTAAGATGTTAGATATGCTTAACACTATGCCTTACCGTTTCAACGTCTGGTACAATAATGTGTACTTATCCTTTAGATCAGCTGATTTGGTGCCTGATATCTTTCCAGATGTAGATAACTAAAACAAAAAGAAATCAAACATGCTTATTGTAATGGTCCATGCATGTACTTTACATAAGTTATTACACATCTGGTATCATTTAAATCTTAAGTAGGAGGGTTTAAAATGTGTTTTTTTGTGGTAGTGGAGGGGCAAACCTAAGAAGTAAAAATAGGAGTAAAACCCTGTTTGCAGTTATAAAATATTAAGAGAACTAAGGCTGCATTCAAAATAATTATCAGTCAGCCATGAAATGTTACAAAATTAGGAGTATACAAATAAACATAATTAAACCTGCTCATTATTTTATCTGTCCATACTGTACCTGCACTTGTCACCTTCACACCCAGAATTTACCCAAACCTATATTATGATCGAGTTTTTGCGACTATAAGGAAATTTATGAAAAACAATAGTACTGACTAATAAACACTTCATTCTAAGGGGCAGATTTACTAAAGGACAAAGTGGCTAATGCTAGCGACTATTTGCTAGCATTATCACCCGAAGGGACATCACCTATTCACTAACAGGAGCAGGCTTCAATTTGCCTTTACCTTTTCTTAAGTGGCATTGCCTAACTTACACTTTTTTGGGTAACTGGTTTTCTCCAGACCGCCCTATGCAAACTGACCCAAGCACAAGCTCACTAGTGAATTTTCGCTAAGCGAAGACGAAAGCTAGCGCATATTAGCTATGAAATGCTCGCACTGCCAAAGTAACGGTAGGGAAAAGTTGTCAGCGTTTTGCATATTAGTGACTTCGCGTAGTTGTAGCGCATTTGCGCCTGGTCAAAGTGGTGCGAGCTGTGCGAAGCAGATGCTGGTGAAAATTCGCCCATTAGTGAATCTGCCAGTAAGACTGATGTCCTTATTTTCCAGATCTTCTCCTTGCTGGCCATTGCAGTAGGCCCAATTGAAAGTTGCAGTTAATTCCAGATATAAAGTTTCTGTTTTTGGAACGAAGGAAGATGAAATCCAGGACTAATTCAATAGTCATCATAATGTTACCACTCGCAGCTGTTGTCTTAACTCTAGTTTCATTGATGTTGTGATGCAGTCTGACTTCTAGCAATCTGACTTGAATGTGAGATTACCTTTTTTGTGTTTCCTTACAATGTTTTCATTTGTGGTTCAATTTCAGATTTACCCACAGTTATGTTCTTCAATACTGCCTCTGTATAAATAAATGGGAATACAACACTTTTGCATACCTTTTCCAATATTGACACGGTCTTAGTTGCATTACAGTGATTTTATTACCAGAACCAAGTGTTCTAGATTCTGTTTCATCAGGTGCTTCCAAACTTTGTCATCATTTGTCAACACAATCAAAAGCTGATGCTGCTGATTTAAGCAGCTCTGATATGTTGTAAACTCCATGGGCTTTTCTTTTTGGCAGCTGTTTCACTGCCGTGCTACCTTATCTTAAAGTCAGGTTTTTCTTCATATTGCTGCTGATCAGAGAATTCTACTAGTGGCATAGAACGTTTATACTCTATTTTTAATATCAACATTAAAGTATTGTCCATCTTTTTCCCTTATTGTTTTTTTCTGAACACAGACTGTTGCATGAAAGTTTTTTAATTAGCACATAAAGATCCCTGGTGTATTATTTTAATTTCTTTGCAGAGACAGTTTCAGTAATTTTGCTTGTCCTATCTAACTTTTAAAGTTCACTTTCAGCGGACTTGCTTAGTTAAAGAGATTCTGACACCTCAAATTAAACTCTTTTTTTACATTTATTATAATATTGGCTTTGACAGCTACTTCTAACTTTGCCATAAAGTATTTGCATGATGCTTTTACATTACTTGTCTGATCCCCCATGTTCCTATATGAGGGGGCTGCCATATTTGTGCAGGAGGCATCTGTTATCATTAGAAATTGTAACTAACAGACTGAGATGGGACTGTTAGGTTGGCAAAGTCAGAGGGGCAAATTTACTATTATTCCCAAAAACAAATTTGTTTCTATTCAATATTCGATTAGCATTCGATTTTCGAATGTTAATCGAATAGTTCTAGGCTACCTTTTATTCGATATTCGATCATTCAACGATCGAATACAAATTTATTCCATCAGTCGAATAAATCATTCGGGTGAACGAATAAATCAGTCGATCATTCGAATGATTTGTACGATTCGAACGATCGAAGACTTCCATCGTACGAATCCTATTCGAACAGGACTTAGCCTCAGAAGCCTATGGGAGTGCTCCCATAGGCTTCAATTGCAATTCGGTAGGTTGAATCTGCTGAAGTAGGCAATCGAATAAACTTTTAAAATTAAAATCCTTCGCTGGTCGAATGATCGAATATTCGTCCATTCGACTCGAATGTATTCGATCGTTTGACCATTCCCTATTCGATGATCGAATATGCCAAAATTCACATATTCGACCAAACGAATAAATCCTACATTCGAAATTCGATCGAATTCGTTCAAACTTCGAATCCTTCACGTGAATATAGTAAATCGGCCCCAGAGTGTCAGAGAGTCAGGCTTAGAAGTTTCAGCTAACAGTTATATATAAAAACAAACCTCTCAGCAAAAAATGATCAACATGACCTATAGGAAACAATTAATGTACATTCATATGTTAAAATTAATTTTTAAGTGTCAGTATCACTTTAATGTTGCCAGCATCAGGTAATATGTCCTTTTTTGAGAATTGGTGTAGCCAAGCCTTCTGCCATTGCCACATGATATATATATAGTGCGATGTGTACAATAACAAATCATCTGGACCATCCCCATGGAAACAGATCTTAGCCAATCTAATGACCCAGAGGACTGGTCCAGGATCTGACTCCTTACTAAAACAAGCATAATATATTGCATAATTTAATAAACTATTGTACAACTGGGTGACCTCTGAAAAATACTGATGTGATAAAGTTTACTTTGTTCTTCCCTTGCAAGTCAGACAAGTTCTAATTATCTGTGCAATTGCCTCAGAGTTCAGAAATGTATGTTATTGTAATAGTGCATTACACAGATCCTACATGGAAAGGTCAGAAGAGAAAGTTAAATGTGAAATGAGGTTTTATAGAAACAAAAGACTATTTCACTGTTGACATCACATTAACAGTTACTACAGAAACCCAAACTGAGTTCCCATGTACCAGGTTTATCACTTTTGAAGTATATTTTTTAAACAAAAACTTTTTATCAAACTAGGCACATTACAAGTGAAAATTGATTTTATGTGCAGGTTTTGTCATTTATATTACCAAAGGAAGTAAAATTGTAATGCCAAAACAGGGACTCGTTAGACTGAAATGGAGCCTTGATACGAGTCTCATAATCCAACATTTTAAGTGCTATTTTCTAATGTAAGAAACAGTGGTGTAACTTTTGCCCCCCTGCAAAAAATGTTCAGAGGGGCCCAGCACACTGCGCTTCCCATTCAATTTGCATAGGGCAGGTACATTAAAGTCATATGGACGTCTTTATTAGAGATGTTGGTGCAAATGCTTGAAGTGGCCACTTTTTATTACCAATGTCCAAGGAACCTGAATAAAGACAAAAGAGATCCAATAATGCCCTACACAAGGAATGTTCCATGCCCCTCCAATGTCTGGGGAAAAATGATAACCTAAAAAAGTTTAATATTTAGGACTTTTGCAGGCAATCCTGCTTCAAAAAAGTACACTCTGAATTTGCAGAGTAAAGACCATTCAACAAGGCGAAAACTCGCCTGGCGATAGAATGCAAATGAACGCTAACAATGGTCCCATTCGCTAGCTAATTGTTGCCTACACCTGTTAGTAAATTGTCCCTGCAGATGGGATTTCTGGCACATTTTCGCTAGCAACGGTCACTTAGCCCTTTAGTGAATCTGCCCCATTAAATGCACAGTCTCATCTACCATTTCAAAACAACATTGTGTACCTCCTGATATGTCTTGAGAGCTGCACCAGCATCATTTCCCGATGCCCCATCCTCAGTGCTGTCTAGGATAGTGCACATGTGCACAAGAGTAATAGTGTAAAGTGTTAGTAGACAAACATTTGTGTTGAACCTGTTTATTAGCAGCTAGCATTCCATTGTCTCTGAAATGATGGCACACTGCAGTACCATTTTTCTGTTCATTTTTAATGTAGCAATTCTGATTTGATGTAAACAATAATAGTAGTAAATTTATTTTATAGCAGGTGTTGCATCTGCAAGGTCACATATTAAAACAGAATTTGTCTTTCTAAGGAAGTTCTTTTTAAAATCCTCCTGATATAGAGATCCCACCCATTTCTGAGAAAAGCTCAGTTTCCTCTTACAGTACAGGCTGCTGCTTCTATATAAACTGAAGCTGCTTTCTGAATTTCTCAGATCAACTCTGCAGAGATGAAGGCTCTCATTTGCTTAACTACATTATTTTCCCTGGCAGCAGTGTATGCTGGAACAGAAGAAAGCTCTTTGGGGGAAAATGTGGCAAATTCTTGTCCTATAAGAATGAAAAATGGGGGCAAATGTGATGACGATGGCAACTGTCCCTACCAGATAAACCTACCATCCATGACAATTCAGCTACCAAAACAGTTCCAACTTCTTGAAAAGACAATCAAGGAGGTGCAGAGCCTTAAGGAAATGGTAAATGCCATAAAGAAATCCTGTCAGGACTGCAAATTGCAGGCAGATGACACCCCAGAAAAAGACAATGGGCAATACAACCCAGATTCTACTGATGGTGGCCAGGACAACAATATACACGAGTTGCAATCAAAGGTGAAGAAGATGTCAATAAGTCTGAAGAATGCCAGAAATCAGATCAACTCTCTTCAGGAACAGCTCGGCAAGATTAGCCCTATTAATATGAATACTATAGAGCAATATGTAGACACAAAAATGGTAAACCTTTCATTTGCTCTCAACAATTTAGACAACAAATGCTCAAGCAACTGTCCAGCACTGGAAGCCAACCCAAGTGAGTATTGATCATTCACTCAACAAAACAATTTATTGCAACAATGTTTAACAGTAACACCCTTGTTTAAAGGCAGGTAGAATCCAACATACTAAAGATTCGATAAACACACCATAATTATTTTATTTGGCTTATTTAACAGTAACATTCATTAATTGAATTAATTATAAAATAACCATTCAGCCAAATAGAAACACAGGTGTGGGATCCGTCATCTGGAAAACTGCTAACCAGAAAGCTCAGAATAAAAGGAATGCCATCTCCCATTCAGCCCATTTAAGCAAATAATTCAAATTTTTAGTGATTATTTACCTTTTTCCTGTAATAATAAAACAGTGACTTGTACTTGGCCCTAACTAAGTTGCATGAATTAATTTGGTGGTAACACAATATTATAGGGGATATTTAATGTTTAAATGATTTTTAGCAATATGGTAATCCAAATTACATAAAGATCCCTTATCCACGAAACCACAGATTCAAAGCATTCTTGATAATATATCCCATACCTCTATCAGACTATTTTTGCTGCTTGTTAATAAGTTTCCCTTTTAGTGTAATTTAAGTGCTGCACGGAAAACTTTTGCATTGAAGATAAACAGAAGAAAAATAGAATTTTGAGCTTAAACATTTACTGATAGAAGAACAGCAAAACCAAGTACAGTATTTATGATAATGTTACTTTTCCTACAGCAAGTATACTCAGCTCTTAGATGCCAAGCTGTTGTGAACTAGAACTTTCACCAGCTGAGGATTCTGGGAAGAATAGTTTTCAGCAGCTGGAGTGCAGAGAAGTGGAGATCCCATTCCTGTAGTGCTGAGTATTTGCATCAGTAACTGATCAGAAGCACACTCCCCATGAATTGAGCTGTTAAATGTTTCTGTATGTTTCCAACTGGCACATCTGCTTGTCGACTCAACTAAACATTAGTACATACTCCCAACTAGACAGTATTATTATACACACAAACATACCATACATACACATGTTGTAGTTGGCTTCTAGTCTAACATGGACACAACTATATAACTAATTAAGTGTGCATTTCTAATGATCTGGTTGGGGTAATACTGGCTGCAGCTGCAAACATCTTTATTGAAAATGTCTGTAGAAATGTAACACAATGATAAAAAATAGAAAATGAGGACGCACTGTGACCTATTTAATAATATGCCAGGGATAATAAACTGAAGGATTAAATGAAAAAAACCCTACACATTTCAACACAGACACAGGTGCCTTAGTTTATGGGTGCTCTCCACAGTCTATTTTCCAAAAAAAAAAACTTGGCAAACAACTGAAGTGAGTGAGAGCAATACTTTCCATATTCCAAGTGCGGCACTGGGACTAATTAAATGTAGAGGGACAGTCCAAAGACCATGATGTGTTAATTCAGTTGTTACAATGCAAGTACAATAATGTAAAATCTGCTGCAAATATCTGGCACTTTTATTCACCAAGAAACTCAGAGTTTGTATAAACTAAAAGTGAAACACAATCAGCTTTACTAAACAATCTAGTTAATAACAGTGTTGTTTTTTTCCCATTACTGTTAATAATTGGAAACATCCATCTTTCTGTGATTCGTGTCAGGATTTGTACATGCTTAGCTGTGAGTGACACTGAAAGGAAAACAGGCAATGTTTGCTTTGGGTCTATAACCTAATGCTGGCAATCAGTAAGTAGTATGGATTGGTACATATGGGTTTCGGGACCAGGAAAAACATTTTCTATGTTATCACGTAAACACTCAAAGAAACTGAATTTTCGAAACTGTAAATTACAGAACTATTAGTAGAGTATTTTGCTTTCCAGATTGGAATGTACTAGAACAGTCATTTTGTTTTGCTGCCCAAACAAGCAATGTTGTCGGTCATTTTCCCGGGAAGAGCCCAGGCAACAGAAGTGTAAAGAGTCATTCAAGGACAATAACTGGCATTATGTGAATAAGAAACAAGGCACATTTAACTCAAATGGAAATGTTATCTCAATTCTTCCAGTATATGCACACAGATATACTGTACATATAAAAGAGTGAAACCCCACTTAAAGGGCACCTGTTGGGCACAAATATTATCCCTGACTAAAGGAGCAGGTTAATAGAACACGCACTCCGGTTGGGGGCAACTGTACTTTTTTTTCCCTAAATTGCCCGTCCAGCTCTAGGACACCCACACCAGGAGGGAGCTCTCAGTATAAGCGGCCATGTTGGGGCACATGCATGCACATAATAAATTATGCGACTTGCTCATTATGTGCATGCACGCAACATCAGAAGTGTATTATGTCCATGTCCTATGAACAACATGGCCGCTCACACTAGGAGCTCCCTCCCTAGCTCCTAGCACTGGCGGGGAGGTTCAATTAGCCCACACCTTTGGTTAGGGATAATATTTTTGCTGACAGGTGCTAGAGTCCAGCGCAGGTTAATTTTTTTGGACCCATAACCGAACCATACCCGAAACCTGCAATTCGCAACCCAGACCAGCGACCCCCATTCTTCCCCAATTGGACTCGCGACCCCCATTCTTCCCCAATTGGACCCGCGACCAGACCCGCAAATACCTTATCCACAACCCAGACCCGCAGACCATCAAGAATCAGGAAGTGCTGTCATTGTAAACCGGAAGTGACATCATCGGAAGTAGCCGTGATCAGAAAAAAAAGGAGTAAGCCAGGAAGTTTTGTCATTGTAAACCGGAAGTGACATCATTGGAAGTAGATGTGCTCAGAAAAAAGCGGTAAAAATCACTATGGATAAGATCCGTGGCCCGACCCTCAACCTGCAAACCTGCAGAACCACCGACCCGCTTCTATACCCACATCCGGAACTTCTACTGTACATACAACCCTCAGGGTACCGCAGGATTCTGAGGGTAACCCACGGGCACCCGACCTGCTGCAGGACTCTAACAGGTGCCCTTTAAAGGTATTGTTCTGTATAAAAAATAAAAACTGGGTAGGTAAATAGGCTGTGCAAAATAAAAAATGTTTCTAATATAGCCAAAAATGTAATGTATAAAGACTGGAGTGACTGGATGTCTAACATAATAGCCAGAACACTACTTCCAGCTTTGTAGCTCTCTTGGTTTCCACTGATTGGTTACCAGGCGGTTTGCTTTTGAATCTGAGCTGAATGCTGAGGATCAATTGCAAACTCACTGAACAGTTATGTCCCATGTGGCCCCCCTTCAAGTTGCTGACCGACTTATATCACTGCATCACTGCATGTTAAAGTGTCTTTCATCCCTGGAACTTTGGGATGCTAGGTACTTATAATAGGGTGTATTGCCCTTTGTTAAATAATCCGCTGTGAATGTCTCTGTTTCTTTTGCTTGCTGGCTTGTTTCATGTGTATTACTATTAAGATGTTTATAAAGTAATTTTTTTCAAAAATATATTAGAAGAAATATTTTAAATAAAGTTTTTTTGAGGATGAACTACTATAACATGTGGTCATGTTGAGATCATGTAGTGTTGCCCTGCATTGTTAAAACTGATCTGTTTGCTTCAGAAACACTACTATAGTTTATATAAGCAAGCTGCTAAGTAGCAATGGTGGAAATTGAAAAATGGCTATATGGCACAGGATAAGTAATGGATAACAGATAACATTATGTTCTACAGAGCTTATCTGCTATCTGCTATCTGCTGTGTAATTTGAGCCTTTTTCTCCTTTGAATGGCTGCCCTCATGGCTACACATCAGTTTGCTTTAGAAATATTGTTTATATAAATAAATACAGCAGTTTTACCAGTGCAGGGCAGCACTGCTTTATATTTGTATTACTTTAAAACAATTACATTTTTTGATGTTACTGGTCCTTTAATAGTGCTGTTCCAGTTAGGGATGTTGGGGCAGCTGGGAAATTGACAATATGTCTAGCCCTATGTCAGAAAGAAATATAAAAAAGATAAATTGAGAATTTCAATGCAGAATTCTGCTGGAGCAGTATTATTAACTGATACATTTTTTTCCCATGACAGTATCCCTTTAAAGTTAGAGTTCTGCTTCAGGTAGGTTTGCCACCTGGCCGGTATTTTGATGGTTGATCCCAATATTATTAATAGAAAAAAAAGTTAAATATATCGGAAGGCCGGTATTTTTTTCAAGAAAAGGTGGCAACCATAGCTTCAGGTGGTACTTTTTCTGCCCTGCACTCAAGCCAATTCAGACTAATTTCATCAAAGGGTGTGCCCTTCATGTATCCCTAAAGAATAAACTGTATTATATATAGTTCTGTAGGTTATCTTTTTTTTCCCTGACATTACATGGCCTTTCTCAATCTTTAAGTAAGCTCTGTCACAGTTAATATACTCCTGTGGACAAAATAAAATTGGTTTCCTGTGCTGTGCAAAAGAATTTCCCTTATGATACTTGAGTGAAATATTACTGTTTATGATTTCTGCAGGACACAAAGTTCTCCATTTGTGTCATTTCCCTTACAAGCTGGTAGCCAGTAGTTTGGGAGTAGTGAAAGGTTTATAATGTGTTATCACCAAACACAGCTGCAAAGATATGAGTCCAGCTTAATTAATAAATAAATGACACAGGAAACCACTGTGCAACTACAATGTCCACTGTTTCCTAGTAAGACAACATGTCTTCTAAATTTTTCCTATCACTCTACCATAGATACAGTAAAATATACAACTGCAAATTTCACCCAAATGCCAGACTCATTAGAACCAGAAAATTATGTTATATCTGTCACAGAAGTTGATTTTACATGGATGTTCATTAACCTATTCCTGTGCAAATGTACTAGTTTCTTTGTTGTTAAAAGCTAGTCTGAATAATTACTTATCAGCTTTGTATACTAAATTTGTTTTGTATATATTTTGAGCTAGTCCCAAAGTTGAGGTAACCCAGAGAATGTACTTGGGTTGCTGTTTAGAATGTGATGCCAGGTCTACATATATAGGACTTACCATCAAAAACATTTTAGGTTGCCTTGCCTTTAAAGGAGCAGTAAAGCTTTAATAAAGAAGTATGCTAAAAATATTGTGCATTATGTTTTGAGTTTCTATACCAGCTCAAGGAAATCACAGAACAGTACAAAAATTTCCAAAAGCATGCTGACTAAAGCATAAAAAACATTTTATTGATACATAGTTAAAATGTCAAACATACCCCCCATGGAGCCTAACGTGTTTAATGCTTACCTAGCACTTAGGGGCAGATTTACAAAATTTGTGTGAAGATCGAATTTTGATTGAATACTAATCGTACGATTTTTTTCGGAGGATCGAATATGGACATTTGGCATCTTAGATCATCGAATATCGAATTATCGAATAGATGGAATATTCGATCATTCGATGATTTAAAATTTTAAAATCCTTCGAATGCCTACTTCGCCTCGATTGAACCTACCAAATACCAATAGAAGCCTATGGGAACCCCCCCCCCCCATAGGCTTCTTTTGCTAAGACTTGCTCGAATACCATTCGTACGATCGAACGCCTCGATCGTTCGAATAGTACAAATTTTTCGGAGGCTCAAAGGCAAAAGTATGATTTTTTCATGAAATCGAACAATTGGTATCCGATCATACGATTTCATCAAGAAATCGAATATCGAGGAAATGAAAGCCTGAAACTATTCGATAAGCATTCGATAGTCGAATGCTTATTGAATTTCGAATGGATTTGTAGGATTTTATGTGAAAAATAGTAAATTTGCCCCTTAGTCATAGGAAATTTTTGTACTGTTTTACCTCATTTGGCCACCAGAGGTTCCACAGCATGCTATTAGATTTATACTGATGACTTTCCCCAAGTGTCTGCAATGTTTGCAAGGAAATCACAGCCCTTTAGTAGCTCCCCGTCTTCTTTTCTGCAAATTCACTGCACGTGCTCTGTGCTGCTGTCACTTACTGAGCTTAGGGACTGATTCAAAATGTACAGTACAGATAAAATAGAAATGTTGCAATATAAGGCTGATTAGTAATTAATACAGATAATTACTACATGGCAGCACATAAACCAGTGCAACAAGCATCATAATTTAATAATTACCCCTGTAGCATCAGCTTAAATTATGGGCCAACCTCATTTTTGGCTAGATAATTTGCAACAATCCCTAAGCTTAGCTTCTCGATGCGCAGAGCCCACTGAGCATGTAAGTGTCACAGACACTTTCCAAGATGGTGACCCCCTGCGACAAGTTTGAAGTCCTGGATCATTGCTATTGAGAAGTTGAATATTTAGGCTGGTGCAATAAGTTCAGTATATAAAATATGGCATTTATGGCCATATTCAATTTTAGGGTTTAGTTTTCCTTTAAGGATCAATACCACCCTACAAAGAATAGTGGTAAATGAATCATTTTCTATCTGGACCTGTGGTCTTTTACTTTTTAACTAGTTTATTAATGACCTGGAGGTAGGCATTGAAAGTACTGTCTCTGTTTGCTGGTTTTACTAAACTGTGCAAAACTATAAGTTCCATGCATGATGTTGCCACTTTGAAGGGGTTGAACTTGATGGACTTTGGTCTTTTTTCAGCCCACTTAAATATGTAACTTACAATACAGAATACAAAATGGGAATTCCAAAACTAATTTAACTGGGGAAGACACATCTCTGAGCAGACAAATATGTTGACAACACTCTCTTTATTTTTAGGTATCCAACTGTTATACAAAGATTGCTCTGACTACTATAAGATGGATAAAAAGGTGAATGGAATTTACCGTGTGACGCCAGATCCAAAGAACAAAACATTTGAAGTATTCTGTGACATGGAATCAATGGGAGGAGGATGGACAGTGGTACAAATACGCAGAGATGGCAGCACAAGTTTCAATCGAACTTGGAATGAATATAAAAATGGCTTTGGGAACCTTACAGGAGAGTTTTGGTTAGGAAATGATAAGATACATCTTTTGACCAAAAGCAGTGATGTGATATTAAGAATTGAGCTTGAGGATTTTAAGGGTATTAGAGAATATGCGAAGTATGACCAGTTTTATGTAGCCAATGAATATCTTAAATATCGGTTAACAGTTGGTGGTTATAGTGGTACAGCAGGTGATGCCCTACACTTTAGTAAACAATACAACCATGATCAGAAATTCTTCACTACACCTGACAAAGACAATGACAGATATCCCTCTGGAAACTGTGGATCTTATTATAGTTCAGGCTGGTGGTTTGATGCATGCATGTCTGCTAATCTGAATGGCAAATACTATAAGAAAGACTACAAAGGGGTGCGTGATGGCATTTTCTGGGGTACCTGGCCTGGTGTCTCAGAGGAGCAGCTTAATAGTTACAGGCAAACATTTAAATTTGTTAAAATGATGATCAGACCAAAAACCTTTACACCCTAATTAAAAGTTACATGAAATGCTTTATGTTACCATAAATATCCTGGTAACATTTTCATTCCAATGCTTTGCAAACCAGAAATGTATCACAAAAATAAATAAATAAAATTCTTTAGATTTGCACCACATGGCTAAACATAAATATATGCCATTGAGTGGATTTACATTTTGCTTTATTTTAAAGATTTACTATAAAAAAAATAAATATAACAAAAAAATGCATAAACCTTTCCTTGAGTAAAACTGCTTGCATGTTAAATTGCTTGTTGCCAGTTTAACATGCATCGTCTAGGTGCACTGAGACCCTGTTTTGCGAAGACAAAATATTTTACTATTATTATTATACTTAACGGAGATGTTCACTAAAACAAAATGTTATAATTACAAATACTTTTTAGCACTATTTATTTTGTGCAATTACCCCTTCGTCCTGTGGATAAACTCAGTGTAACTGACGCTATAGTAACAAGTACAAGCTTTCGGAAAATTTAATTTTCTTTAGGACTACTGTATTTTCAGTTGGTATGAAAATCTGATGATAGGAACCAGGTAAACTGAGGATTAGTGAAGCAGAGGAGGGATACAAGTATAAGCATACATAATAAATATTGAATATTGAATGATAGGCAAAGTTACATTTTAACCAAGCACAGAGGAAAGGAAAAGAAGTGAACGAATAAGCAAACAGCTTTTAACTAAAACCTATTGCAACAGATTTTAACACATAGAGCTTATAGAAGTTGTAAAAATGCTTGATAAAAATATACACTGTCTTTAAGTAGCTCATTGGTGATTATCTGCACAGAAAGCTTTATTTATTTGCAAATATGTAGTTATTTGGATGTAAGTAGGGAGGGGTGGAGTTAGAAGACAAGCTCCTGAAAGCCTACTAGGTGTCAGAGTGTGGTACAAGTAATTGTCTGCTGGAGAACAGAAAGCAACTAATCCCACAGGGTTTTATAAACAAGTGGCTTGACTAAAACTTGGCATGAATATGCATGACCCTAGCATCAGAAGGACATATAATCAGATTAAAGGACAAACCACATAAGTGAATATAATAACTGACCATTAAAAGAACTTAAATTCAGAACCTAGCTTTAATGTTCATCAAGTAAATGCCCTCTTGTTATTTTGCGGGTGAGGAAAAAATTTTATTTGTTTTCCACACATCTCTATTTTATTATATAAATTTAAATACTGTTTAGAAATCAGCATTATTAGAAATTTAGTATTCATACTGTATATTTCTACTTGTTTTTGTACTTTCTGCAGACCTGTATGGTTTTAGTTGCAATTAGTTCCTCTGTACATGAAAATGAATTGATTAGATTTAGTTGCATTGATATAATGGTGTTGGTTATTCACATACAGATAAATTAATAAGCATATAAGCGCTAGAAGCCTTTTAATAATAACTATGAATTAGAGAATCAATACATAAATGTCGTCATAGATTATTAATATTGTAAAGAATGAAAATACACAATGGTTTTATGCCATGGGGTCAGTCAGTTTACTAAAAAATACATTAATTAGGTTTATCACACTTAATCCAGACAAATGGTAAACAGTAAATGTATTTATAAGATACAGTAAACATAGATTATCTGTTGTACTGTTTATATAGGTTGTGCACATAGTGATGCTATATACAGTGCACACTGAATGAACCCAACCCTTTAAAATTTAAAAAATTTTAGAAGCTAAGCTAGTTCATTTATCTGGGTGCTCCCTGGGTGGCCCTGCCAGTCAGAATATTATACGATACCGATGTTATGGAAAGAAAAATAACAAGGCCAGTATTTATGTCCATAAAAGGGGGCATAGTTTAGACCCATCCCACTAGATATACTAAGTGGTTCAGGCTATGTATTTAATAGCACATTTGGCATGTTGTATATTATTTTGTATAGACAAAACACTTGTTGATAGTCATATATAAATAGAAAACAGAAAACTCTCCAGTTTCAGTAAAATTCACCAGTAATGAGAAGAGGTCCAGGTGCACTGCCCTGAACCCTCAATTTAGGGAGCGGATTACTGTATAAAGAAAAAGAGCAGGTACTTGCAAGGACCAATCTTCAAGGAAGACTTGTCAAAACACCAGTAGTTTTATTCCAGTACACAGGGATACAGCCTTACGCGTTTGATATCTCTCAGAAATGTAATCATAGGCTCATGATCTTATGATGAAGTATCTGAGAGACATGAAACGCATAAGACTGTATCCCTGTGTACTGGAATTAAACTACTGATATTTTTACATGTCTGCCTCGCAAGTGCCTGTTCTGTATCTTATTTTGATAATATAGAAATAACCAAGGCATACTCATTTTAACAACAGAAGTAGAGATGTTATTGGTTATCACACCCGAGTGGACTAATATTAACAAGTAACATCTTTATATTAATAATTATTACAGACAGTAGGCATCTAAGTATTTTGGCAAATGGTTGCTATATTTCTCTGCTAATTTGCCTTTGCTTGTATACCATGTCAAAGCTTATAGCAAGCATAAAGTGGACTGAACCACAAGGTCAAGTTGAAGAGAGTCAAAAATCGATTATTCAGGTTAAAAAAACTACATTTTTTTTCAAGATTTATTATACCCTGACCCTGGAAATAGCTTGCCTATGAAAATACACCATCTAAAACCTGTTAAGGTCATGCAGAAATCAATGGCAGAGTTCCTTTGAACCATTTGAAGATGTTAATAGCTTTCATGATGTTCGAATATTTTTTCGGTGGGTTTCAAAAACTCAATCAACCTGAGTAATATGAGTCACACACCCCCCCCCCCGAGTACACTGATTTGAATTTTTCACATTAAAGTTTTTTTTTATTTAGAAACCATTTGAGTTGCGAGTTCCTTTGAGTTCATTTGAAGTCTAAAAAAAACACAAAACGCTCTAAAATTTGATAAATAACCCCCAAAGTGTTGTTGTATACTACTCATCCTGCTCCTCATCAAACTATCACTCACCTTTACAATGGGCATAGGCATAACAGAAGTGTAAACATCCCAAATGCATTAAAGGACCAGTAACCTCAAAAAATTAATTTTTTTTTAGTAATAAAAATATAATGCAGTGTTGCCCTACACTGGTAAAACTGCAGTGTTTTCTTCAGAAGCACTACTATTGTTTAAATAAATAAGCTGCTGTGTAGCCATGGGAGCAGCCATTCAAAGGAGAAAAGGCTCAAGTTACACAGCAGATAAGCTCTGTAGAACATAATGTTATGTTATCCATTACTTATCCTGTGCCATATAGCCATTTTTCAATTTCCGCCATTGCTACTTAGCAGCTTGTTTATATGAGCTATAGTAGTGTTTCTGAAGCAAACAGAGCAGTTTTAACAGTGCAGGGTAACACTACTTTACTTCTGATCTTTTCTTTACTTTAAAACACTTTAATTTTTTGGTGTTACTGTTCCTTTAAAGATGCTTAGTTACAGTTACCACTTGAACACGGAGTCTCCGATTTAAGATTTTTTTTTCATCACTATTCAGCACATGAGATAACACATAAAAGGTATTGCTGATTAGTAATGCTGAACCATAGATTCTATTATATTAAAATAAATGTAATGTTCATTATTTTTTGCCACTGAAGACGATTAAATAAGACTGCTTAAAAATCAACACCCAGTTGTCAGAGGAATCGAATATTCCCTTTATTTAATATAAACCTATAAACCAGTTCATCAAAAATAGATCTATGTATTTAATCTGTATATGGTCTTCAATTCTGCACCACTGTGCTGTATACTCTCATTTCTTTCTGCATGTTACAAAGCATTCCTTGTATAAATGTAAATAAAATTAAGCTATAGTAATATATGCAACAACAAAATAAATATCCAGCTTTTTTCCGTTTGCTTCACTTCTTGTTAATGAGACTGCACACATTATTTGATGAAGTTATTTAAAGTAGCATTATTGCATACAGGAGATTTAGCGATTAATTGTTGATACAGTATATTTCACCAAAAAACCATGGGTTAAATGTTTTATAAACTTATAAAATAAGAACTTGCTCCATTTTGTCCACAGACACCACTGTACAACAGAACAATCATATTTAAAGAGGTGGTTCACCTTTACACTAACTTTTAGTATGATGCAGAGAGTGATATATTCTGAGACAATTTACAATTGGGTTTCATTCTTTATATGTGGTTTTTGAGTCATTTAGGGGGTTATTTACTAAAATCTGAATTTATTTCATATTTTATTTAATTAATAAACAAAACCTTGAATTAAACGATTTGGGGTAAAAAAAGGATCAAATCAAGCGAAAACCAGAATCATTGATTTTTCTGGACCAAATAGCTCGATTTTTACAGGTTTCTGCTGAAATTACCAAATATTTCAGGCGAAACTCATTACAAACAACCATTACAAACCTCAATATTTTCAAACTGAGTTTGGTGCCTCTGCCACTGACTTATATAGGACCTCGACAGTTCTGAGAAGGCAGTTTTTCAGATTCTGGCTTTTTGCAGGATTGGGGTATAATAAATCTCAAAGTTTTTTTTTATGAAAAATTCCAGTTTTTGCCCAGAAAGGCCAGACCAGGTAAATATGAGGTTTAGCAAATAACCCCTTAGTGTTTTACTCAGCAGCTCTTCAGTTTTCAATTTCAGCAATTGGTTGCTACGGTCTCAATTACCCTAGCAACCATGCATTGATTTGAATAAGAGACTGTAATATGAATAGGAGAGGGTGTGAATAGACAGTAACTAAGTAATATAGTAGCAATAACAAAACATTTGTAGCAACGGAGAATTTATTTTTCGATGGGGTAAGTGACCCCATTTGAAAGCTGGATAGAGTCAGAAGAAGAAGGGAAATAATAAAAAAAAACTATAAAAAAATAAATAATAAAGACCAAATGAAAAGTTACTAAGAATTTATCATTCGATTACTTACTTAGGGGCAGATTTATCATTGGTCGAATCAGAAAAAATTTGAAATTCAACCATGTGAATAGTGAGGAAATTAAAATCCTTCGAATTCGAAGGATTTTAGCTCTATTCGAACGATCGAATAGGAAAAATTTGATCGTTCGATTAAGTATTCAATCGAATGATTAAAATGTTCAAATGAAACGATTTGAACAATTTTAACCCTTCGATTAAATTTTTCCTATTCGATAGAAATAAAAACTTTTAAAACACCTATGGGAGCTTCCCATAGGGTTTTAAAGCAATTCGGTAGGTTCAATCTGGCGAACTGGCCTATCAAATTATTCGATCATCGAATAGTCGAACATTTGAATACAATTAAATTTGAATATTTTAATTATTCGAATCGGTCGAATATTCAAAATTCGATGTTTGAATTTGCCTAATTTTCAAAAAGATTCAAATCTTTTTGAAAATTCAATCGAATTTTTAATCCTAGATGTGAATTTGATAAATCTGCCCCGAAAAGTTAGCTTAATGGTGAACCACCTCTTTAATAGCCTTGTTGATTGCACACCAATGATTCCCTATCCTTTCTTTCAATGTAGTAGATTCTTGCCCGCATAATATAATCTGTAAGGGCACATGATGTAGACAACATATGATGAATTACAGCTCAATCTATGCATGATTTTAAATCTCCTGCCCTTGTGTGGGTGAGGGAAATTCAGACCAATTAATAGGCATCTACATGTAACACACTTCTGTTTTGATAGCCAGCTGGCATCTGTGTGTAGAGGCATGCGACCTGTTATCCAGAATTCTCAGGACAGGGGGTTTTCCTGATAACGGATCATTCTGTAATTTAGATTTTCATTCCTATAGTCAACTAGAAAATCATGTAAAACATTATATAAACCCAGTATGCTGGTTTTGTTTCCAATAAGGATTAATTATATCTTAGTTTGGATCAAGTACAGGGTATTGTTTTATTACTACAAAGAAAAAGCAAATCATTTTTTAAAAATGTGGATTCATTGGATAAAATTGAGTATATGGGAGATTGCCATTCTGTAATTTGGAGCTTTCTAGATAACTGGGAGGGATAAACTGGGAGGGATAAAGATTCATCCATATTAAGCATTGACCAGTGCATTCCGTATATATATATATATATATAGTGCAAAGAAAGACCAGCAACACTGGGATTTATGTGAAAAAAAGTTATTATTATATGTAAACCGACGTGACGTTTCGGTCCCAATCGGGACCTTTCTCAAGGCAAAGATAACTGCAATGATGCACACTTATATACCCAACCCACCCCAGGGTGTACAGGAAGTGTATAGCACACTGATAACGGGTAAACAGTTTTTTCACCCACACAATGGAAAGGCATACCAAGTGAAACACAAATTGACGTGTACGTCTAAAAATGTAGTTTATATCATCAAATGATGATGCTGCCCCTTCAGCAGTTTGTCTGAAATGTGAACAGGTTAACAATAGTCTGGGACTGAGGTGTGAACCATACAGAGCTTTAGGGCTGGTGCTAGGGTTGCCACCTTTTCTTTAAAAAAATACCGGCCTTCCACTATATTTGGCTTTTTTTCCTATTAATAACATTGGGATCAGCCATCAAAAATACCGGTCAGGCCGGTAAAAAACCGGCCAGGTGGCAACCCTAGCTGGTGCAGACAGGGAGATTCGGGAAGTTTCTGTTGCTTGGCGATTCTGTGAGGCGACAATCTCCCCCCGAATTGCCTTCTCCCTTTTCGCCGACTGTTTAAGTGAAAAAGCGCCAGCGCCAATGCACACGTGGTGCGGTGATTTCCGGAATCGCACAAAGTTGCTTCGTGAGGAAACTTCGGGCGATTCTGGAAATTGACGCGCTGCGTGTGCATTGGCGCTTTTTGATTTAAACAGGTGGCGGACAAGGAGAAGGCAGTTCGAGGAGATTGTCGCCTCGATTAATCGCCAGGCGACAGAATCTCCCCGATCTCCCTGTCTGCACCAGCCCTTAGGAGTGTGTGATAAGTATGAAGGTGGGATTAAAGTGTGAACAGTGGAGGAGTTTATTGTCTGAATCTGAGGTGTAAAAATTGCAGGGGCCAGTTAATGTAAGTAACTTTTAAAACTTATTCAAGGTAAGCAGTCACAGTAGGCAGCCTTTAATGTGGGAGCCACACAAGGGGTGAGTCATGGGCCATTAGACAGCACTGGCATACAGGGCCACCATTAGAAATCATGGGCCCCCTGGGCCCCATCCACTGACACCCAAGCCCCACCCCTGATCCCGCCTACTCCATATCAAAGTTAAAAGACCACACAGATATCAGCACTAAAAAAGTAACCCCCCCACACACATATTGATAGTCACGGCTCCCTTATAAGTTAAAAAAACAAACATTGGCACCAGGGCCCCCCATAAAAGTAAAAAAAACAATTGGGGCCACAAAAAATATTTAAAAAAAAACATTGGCGCCAGGGCCCCCCTAATAAGTGCGCTCGTAAGGGGGGCCCGGCTCTTAATGTTGTAGCGCTGCCGGGCCCCTGGGACACTTGTCCCCCCTGTCCCCCCCTGATGGCGGGCCTGCTGGCATAGGGCATTCATCTACGAGAATCCAGTCCTGCAGCAACTTTCAATTCCTGCATAAGCTTTTAGAAATAAAATGCTGGTTGAAATCACTCAGATTGTTCTCAGGTGAACAATGCATGTTACAATGCTTTCTCTTACTGGATTCAATTCTGGATGCAACTTCATGCTCTTAAATGTTACTTTTTTTCATATGTGCTTGGGACTATGCATAGGGTTGCCACCTGGCCGCTATTTTACCGGCCTGGCCAGTATTTTTGATGGTTCACCCCAATGTTATTAATAGGAAAAAAAGAAAAAGAAAAGGTGAAATGATCACCACTATCTGCTTATGGTGAAAGTCGATAGAAAGAACTTGAATAGTTATGGAGCAGCCTAAATAATATGTATTATATGGAATTTGCTGTATCATATCTTTGCAAGGGAGAGCCAGAAATGGAAAAATATGAAGTGTGTTGACTCCTGCGTTTATCAAGTTCCTGCACAGAAAACAGTAAACCCAAACATTAAGGTGTTAATCACAGAGCTCCCTGTAAAAAAACAGACACATCCATTATCTTTTAAAATGCTAACAGATATATGAAAATGTTGCCTTAGTCAGATAAGCAGAACATTGGTAAAACAGAATCCAATTTAGCATCACTAAGGGAGAAACTGGGTTACAAGAGCAAATTTGTTCCTCCAGGTAGTTACCCATGTATAGATGCTTTTGAATCGATAGTTACATTTGAAATGAGTAAAGTTCTCGGTAATCAGCCTAAACACATACAAAGAAATATGTCTATAGAAGAATCAATTGTCCTTAAAAGATTGCAAGAAAATACTGCTATAACCATTACAAAAGCAGATAAGGGTGGAGGGATAGTAATCCTTAATACTAGTGATTACGATTTGGAAGCCCAAAATTAACTTGCAAATACCACCCATTATAAAAAATTGGCGGGAGATCCTACGTGGAAATATAAAAATGCAATTACTTAATTCAGCAGTGATGGTAGGGCTGGTTACTGATGAAATTTCCCAATTGCTTTTGAATGAACATCAAAAGGCCCCACATATATATTTTCTCCCAAAAATTTATAAGAGACTAAATAATCCACCGGGGCATCCCATAGTCTCTAATGTTGGCTCAATTTGGCAGCCTATTGCAAATACATTGACATGTATTTGCAAGATATACTGCCGAGTTTAACACCTTGTTTGACAGATACCACTGAATTCCTTAACAGGTCAGGGAACATTACAGTACCAGCTGGGGAATTTTTATTGTGTTCCTTGGCTGTTAAGGATTTGTTGACATCAATACCCCATGATGAAGGAATTGAATGCATTCCTATGTACTTATCCCAAGGGAGTTTGCCAAATCATACAATTAATTTTGTTTGTAATTTACTTGAAAATGTTTTGACGAAAAGTTATTTTAATTTTAAAGATGAGTTTTATTTACAACTACAGGGCTGCACCATGGGTGCTAACATAGCACCCGCGCATGCCAAGTTATACATGGATTTCTTAGAAATTTTTTTTATTTTTTCTGATAATGAGTTTGCATTGTACATCCATGCCTACATGCGCTACATGGACGATACATTTTTTCTATGGTCTGGCACACTTGAAAAGCTTGATGAGTTCCTGGGGTATTTGAATAATGTACATTCTACAATCAAATTTACATTAGAAACTAGTCCAACTGAGTTACATTTTTTGGACATAAACCTTAGATATACTAATCAAACATTCATTACTTCAGTGTATACTAAACCTACAGACAGAAATAACCTTTTACAACCTACTTCATAGCATCCACCTGGGCTATTCAAGGGGTTGCCAAGGAGCCAGTTGCGATGAGTGAGGCGCATAGCATCTACTGATGAAGCATATGATAGTGCTTCAGCACATATGGTAAATACATTTTTGGAAAAAGGTTATGACTCTAAAAGCTTGCAGACTCATAGGGATGAAGTGCGTTCTATTCCTAGGAAGCAATTACTTAAGAAAAGTGGTACTAATTTAAAGAAGCCTAAGAGGATACCATTTATTACATCTTTTGATTCTAACTAGAAAGTTTGTCGCATCATCATTCTAAAGTACTGGGGAATTATGAGTAGTGATACCAAGCATGGGCAGCTGCTTCAGTCACCCCCCCTTTTTTCATATAGACGGGTTAAAAACATTGGGGATTTGCTCAAATCTAGGCCAAAACAAAAAGTGGAGAGTTATTCATCTACTATGTTAAAGGGCACATTTCCAAGTAGAAATTGTGGCCATTGTAATGGCACTATACCCGGTAATTATGTTACACACCCACAACAAGGGTCTAAACATTTCGTTGAAGGCTTTTTTTTACATGCGACTCTAACAATTTTATTTACTGTTTGAAATGCCCCTCCGGTTTGGCATATGTGGGCCAAACCTCAAGATCTATTAAAATTAGGTTAAATGAACATAAGTCCACAATAAGAAATTATCAACCACCTCCAGTGACCAGTACACCAAAGGAGGATAAGAAATACAGGGAAATTTGCTAAAAAAAAGAAACTTTACTGGCTAGGCTTTTTTTTCCTGTGGCCTCTGGGTGGCGCAACTTCGTTGGCAGATCCTTGAAAAAAATTAAGACCAAGCAGGGACAAGATACCAAAAGGCTACTCTCACAGAGAGAATGCTATTGGATTTGGTTGCTTCAAACTAAATGCCCTAAAAGATTAAATGAGGAATATAACATGTCCTGTTTTCTGTACCCTGCAGAATTTTTTCATGATACCTCTATTATCTAACAAGCATTAATTGATTACCCTTCAGGGACAGGTACACTTTCCTTCATCCCTTCCCTTAATATGTAGGGTTATGTTTTTAAGTGAATACAGCTTGTGTATATTTTTGTATGTAATTTATTATGTATCATATTTTGTTGCCAATTGAGTTGGTGTATATATTTTGTTTCTTCTAGGTTTGTTACAAATATTGCAGCACAAGAGATGGACTTTTGGTGAAATACTGGATTTAATTATGCACATGTTTAACTAATTGCAATTAATTGGCAGAAGGGTTTATATTGCTATTGCACCACGTATGTACTATGCTTGACAAAGGGGAGGTTCCCCGAAACGTTGCACATTGCACTCTGCATCTAATAGAATTGCAAGGGCTTTGCCCTGCTGAATCTATTCCTGTGTGCCAGGGATATTTTGCATTTATTTTTAGTCAGTCAACCATAGTTTCAGTTATTTGTGGGGGCAGCAGATAGTATGACTTACACCTACATGAAATCTCTAGAGACACACGAGCAGATTTGGGGACATTAGTCGCCCAGCGACAAATCTCCTCTTCCTCGGGGCGACTAATCTCCCCGAACTGCCTTTCCCTTTCCAAAGTGGCCGAAGTTGCCTCACATGGAAACTTCGGAAAACGAAGCACTCCGATTGCCATCCTGCCAGCGATTTCCATTCTAGCTGGCGGGAAGACAGTTCAGGGAGATTAGTCTCCCCAAAGAAGGGATCTGTTACCGGACGAATAATCTACCGAATCTGCTTGTGTGAGTCTACCCTTAAAGTAGGGACTAGTCACTCCTTTAGACCCCATAGTTTGACAACCACAGCCTTAGAAGCTTTACCAGTTATCATGAGCAGTCCCGGACTGGCAATCTGTGGGTTCTGGCAAATGCCAGAGGGCTGCTGTAAGTTGCCATAGACAGTGGGTGGCTGCTTGGGCCTCTAGGTACTTGGAATGCCAGGGCCGATAGTGAATCCCAGTCCGGACCTGATCGTGAGCAACCACATCCCTTCATGCATGCACACACCCCCACACCACAAGCAAACTAATACTGGCACTTGCAAACATATTGTGTTAATGAGTAATGTAATGACTGCACTGGAAAGTAAAGCTATTAAAATCAAACTAAAATACAAGAAGGCGTGGGCATACTTCATGCTACATATACAATACTTAGATTAACATATATCAGCTGCATAAAATTACTCTGTGGACCTTCTTATGGATCTTTATCAATGTATTCAAACTGAAACAATATGCTTAAGTCAGAGCTGTCCAGTGGCAAAGCAAGTCTTGTGGACGCACATCAATGACATCACTGAAGCGACTCAGAAGTGAAGTGTCGGCCTGGCGCATCAATGTGGCTCATGGTCAGTGCTCGCAGCCCTGAAGATTGGATTCTGTACGACTGTGAAGCTTCCTGCTGCCAGGTACAGATTTGGGGCCATATTTTTAAAGGTGCTGCTGGGTTGGCACAGGTACATAGATAGGTACATAGATATTTTTGGCTGCTGCTTCAGAGACTTATTGTACTTTAAGTGTTGGTCTTACATAAAATGCACACATTTACTTGTATTTAGTTTTAAACATATTGTATGGCTCTTACGGAATTACATTTTAAAATATGTGGTGTTTATGGCTCTCTCAGCCAAAAAGGTTCCTGACCCCTGTTGTAGAAGAACAATTCTGTGTATAGAGTGTCTGCTTAACCAACCATATTTTTATTTAGAAACAAATATTTCATGGGATGGTGCTATCAAGTGTGTAAACAGTGTTTTGTGTGATAAGCTGTCATTTATCTTATCATTAGGCTGGAATGATCTTGTTTCATACCTCATCCAAGTATTGGAAAGCAAGACTTGCAGATATATCTTTAGTATCCCCTCCCCATGCTTTAGAAGGAGCTATGGGATACAGCGGCTTCTCTTCACATTCTTCCTCCTCTTCTGTAGAAGAGTCGCTCGATTCAGCTTTCTCCTCTCCTAAGCTGCTCATCTTTCTAGTAAATGAAAGGCAAGACAAAAAACACAGCATGTTTAATACACTTGCAAATAAACTGCACAAGCAAATATGTCATTCAGATAATAGATATAATAAAAAGAATTTAGCGTTGAAGTCACACAACATGAGCCACCTACTTTGCACTAGATCAGTGTGGCTGTATTTCTGTACACCCTATGTATGTGATGATAAATAATTATTTCTTAATGATGTACTTAAAATGTTCAGTTCCTTTAAAGTTTAATATTAAGAAGTTGATCAGGCAATAGTCATAAATGATGAATTAGAGCTGTGCTAATATTTAAATGAGTGTAATTATGATACAAAAACACACACTGCAGTAATAATGTTTCTGATTGTGATATAATGTAGCTTTAACAATAGAATGTCTAAGGTAAAATCAGTTTCAATATGTGCAAAATAATCTTGGCGCAATAATATAAGAAGGCTGCGAGCAGTCAGACATTTCCAAGCACCAATAGACGGGGAGCGATGTTGTACAATAAGCACAGTGATTTGTATTTAATCATAGCTGATTTAGTTTTCTGTCTACATATAAAATCCACTATCCAATATACTCACTTCACTGGCTTCTCGGTCGCACAGCAGCTTCTCTCCCACGTATTTGGAGCAACACAACACTGCTAGCGTCCGTTGCCTTAGTAACACACTGAAATTTATCACGCCCCTTCACTGCAACTTCTCAGCGAGCGCAAACACCAATACGCTTTCCTATAGGCGTGGCTTAAGCAAGTACCCCCAGCTTTGATTTCTGCATAGAGAAGTTGAGGCGGAAGCACTTCTTAGCCTTGAACTACAACTTCCAGCATCCACTCATACAAAAAGCTGCCCGGTGGATGTTAGGAGATGTATTTCAGCAGCAATCAAGCAGCCATTTGTAAATGATTAATGGCCAACTTTTGGCTGTGGAATGTAATGCTCGTGAATGGAGTTATAGAAGTAACGAGAAAGCACGAGCTGGTACATAAATAAAATCTCTGGTGAAGTGCTGGAGTTTCGGGCACAGCGTTACAGTTTGGGCTCCAGTTTTCAGCACACTGGGGTGACGCTAGAAGCAAACAAATGACGATAGTTTTCGCAACTTACCTCTGGCGCAAGGCATGCTGGTCTTTGTAGTTCGTTGTCCGCTTGGTTTCCCTGCAATAAACAACATTAAAACTACAATTTCCATGAGGGCTTGCAGCGTGTGGCGATTAGTGGAACTAGTAGTATCGAGGCGGTGGAGTGGGGTTCATGGGCGAAAGAAGATGAGTTCTTTGGTATACCGTGGCTGCCTGAGCTTGGCAGGGAAAAGGGCCCGGGTGGTAGCAGCGTGCAGATGGAAGGGAAGCCGGGCGGCGGAGCCTCGTAACAAGCCTCTCAAGCAATGGACTCTGATTGTCAGCCCACAGAGCCGCCTCAACGTGCAGCTGCCCTGCAGTGTGAAAGTGAGCTCACAGGACCCTCTCGCTTATCCGCTCGCAGACCGGGTTTTTGTTACGGTTAGTGGGGTGGACCGGAATGTGCACCGCGGTCTAGATCTGGACAACATTGAAGTGAAGTACGAGGAGACCTCCCGGCAGGTGGTCGTCCGCTCGCGGGACATTGACAGCCACACTTGTGTAGAGGTCACTACGCCCGTCCGTTTTGGTACGTAGAGTTATAGTCGCACAAGTTTATCACAAGAACAGGGGAAGTACCAACCCAGGGCATGTACAGGGGCTCCCTTTATTACTGTACTATAAGACAGTCACCCCCTTCAGGCAAACAATGACCCAAATGTCAACATAGAGAGAGGTGTCCTTTTATTAAGATTCCCGAAACTTGTCTGTAACGCATAACCCCATAGTTTACTTTGGTTGAAAACATGCCCGGACTGGCAATATGTGGGTTCGGGGAAATGCCATTAGTGCTGCTGTAAGTTGCCATAGACAGTCACTATCTATTGGGTTGGTGGGGGCTGCTTGGGCCTCTATGTACTTGGAATGCCAGGGCCTATTGTGAATCCCAGTCTGGGCCTGGTTGAAAAAAGATCAAAGGCCAACAATTCAGGTGATTCCCTTGTATCATTTTTTTTTATTAAGTTACATTTTTATCCTTGGATTAAAGGAGAGGTCTGGCCTCAGTAGTGGTTAAATTGTAAAGAAGAGAAATAAAGTACTCCGCTTAATCCCTCATACAGTATTAGTCATACCAGTTTACACTTATAATTCTATTCCCTTGTAAGTGATAAGAAACAAATGCTTCTCCTAAATCAAGTTGATTACTTATAAATTAGAGTGCAGAGCAATATGATTCATTCAATTCATTAATGTCTAAAAACTAAATTGACTTATGCCAGAAGTTCATTTATAAAGTGCAGTGCTATGGTTCATAAATATTGATTACATTAATTAAAATTGATTAATCAGGTGCAGAGTGATCTGATTCATAGTAAATTTCTAAAGGGCAAATTAATTATGCCACAGATAAAATGAGATTACACGGTAAATTACTTAAATTCCCAGTATCTATTCCCACCATCAATTTGTTGTGAGTGAATTCATAAGATAACTTGCTCAAAAGTGCTAGAAAAGTATAGTCAAGGTATTTGAATTAATTAGAATGACTACATTTAATAGGATAAAAATAATAATCAATTCTCTAGTTCATGAAAGGAACAAAATCAGCTTTTTCAAGGCGTTCATGAACTCCTTGAAAAAGCTGATTTTGCAAAACACGCGTCGGCGTTTTGATACTCGCTGATCTTTTAGATTGTTTAACTTAAATTTGGGTCTAAATACTGGCGGGGAATTGGAAAGTGCTATCATAGCACTAGGGCCTCAGGGCCGCCATCGGGGGGGACAAGTGTCCCGGGCCTGAAGGGGGCCCAGCAGTGCTGCACTTTTTGAAGAGCTGGGCCCCCCTTACGAGCACTGAAGTAGTGCCATTCCATTCTAATGTCCCAGCAGAATGCGGAAGTGCCGAACAGTTGATGTCCTGGAGCGGTGCAAAGACCCGAAGTCATGAAGGAGCCGACACTGAAGTCCTGAAGCGGCGAAAAATACCCAATATCACAAAAGGGAACCCAGACCATCAATATGTGTGTGGGGGTTACTATTTTAGCGCTGATGTCTGTGTGGTCTTTTAACTTTGATGGGGAGTGGGCGGGATCAGGGGTGGGGATTGGGTGCCAGGATGGGTGGGGCCCTGTGATTTCTAATGGTGGCCCTGTAGGGCCTCGATAAAAATTGAGACCACAGTCCCGGTTGCTCTGCTTTCTCAGTCTTTGTGGTGTCCCAGGAAAGCAATGAATTACGCAGTAGTTTATTGGGACAGCTCCACCTCTCTTTCTCTTCCATTTTCCTTTCATGAACTCGAGCATTGATTATTATTATTTTTATCCTATTAATTGTAGTCATTCTAATTAATTCAACTCATCTAAACTGATCTCACAATCTGCCCTTAGTGTATATTTTAGTACTACCGTAGTATTTCTATGATATTCCATCTAATGTACTTGTAAAAGCAATCATGACCCCTTGCAAGCATTTTTTCCAGAAAAGCAACCCCAACTATGACGGTCTACCCTCATAGATTAAATCTTCCATCCCCCTAACTAGTTTAGTTGCCCGTCTTTGCACTCATTTATATCATTCATAAGGATGCATGTGCAGTAGATCAGGAACCGGAAAATGCCTCCTACGGCTTGCGCCAGAAGACCCCGATGGATCCAAGAAGAAGACTGCTCGTGAGAAGATGGCAGCCGTGAACTCCGCTCGAGAGCACCTAGAAGGAGGGGTAATTAACAAGTTATGGGCATTGACCCAGGGGGCAGGTAGGCTGGGGGATAGGAGGGAAGGGGGACCTATGGGGGGCGGCATTTGGGGCCGACAGGGTTTAAAGTGGCAAAATTATATTTTCATCCTTTGATTTAATGCCTTTTTTTTATACAATACACTTTATTAGCTTTAGTAACCACAGAATGACACTGCTGGGAATCAGACGACAAAAAATCCACAGATCCTTCTCAACTACGGATACCCCCGACACTATCATTTAGTTTATAACTTGCATTTATATTTTTTCCACTTTCAATGCCGTACTTCTCTTACAATGCCATTGTTTATGCAATTTAATTACATTTTATACAGAAATCAGAGAGAACATTAATGGATTTGCACTGACCCCCCTCATTCAAATTATACCAAAATACAAGATGTGAAAAGAAGTGTGCACTTTAATGGAAAAAACAAACAAACAAACAAATTGGAAAAGTAAATTATGTCGCAAAAGTGGCTCCCTATTGAACTTTCTGTTCTAGACAAATAAATGAATAAGAATGAACTTTTATTAGGGGCAGATTTATCACAATGTGAGTTTTATCAAATCTCCTGTGGGATTTTAAAAATTGTATTTATCAATAGGTCATACTTCCCAACAGTCAAAAAATAGTGAGGGACAAAAAGATCTCCTACACATAGCAAGGCAAAAACTTCTTAACCACTCCCATTTTATGCCACACACCCTAAATACCACATCCTTTTTACAAAATTTGGCAGATTATGGAAAGCTTGAACACATTTATTGGAATATTAAGGTCAGGTTGCTAGTGTCATTACAGTTTTGCTCTAATGAATTGCTCTTTAAGCTTCAAGCCACCGTTTCCCCAATAGATTTGTTACAAATGTATCTAAGTGCAGCTGCATTTGGTTCTCTGCCAAACGCCTCTTATTTAATTACATTCGTATGTTTTTCTGGCATCAGTGCAGGAGATCACTGAGAATCTCGGCACATTTCATTAAGAAACTGAGACTATGGGCTGTCAAAATTGGGACTTGTGAAATTACACAGTTTTATTACTGCAGTTGCCACAAGCATATACAGTTTTGCACCTTAGTGTATTTATCCGCTTCCCCCATCATTTTGATAATATAGTCCGAGTGAGGCAAATATAGTACTCAGATGTATTTGAAAAATCACTTGTTTAGAAAAAAAGGTCTGTAAAAGAAATGTGGATACATGTTCATTAAAAAGTGCTTTCTCATGGGTCTTTTTTAATTTTTTCCCCCAATAAAAACATTGTTTGTACAGGTATTAGATCAATTATAAGTAATACTCTTGAATAAGTTTTTTTTTCTGTAATTTGGATCACTGTACAGTGACTTGAAATTTTAACATGAAACAAATAGGATTGTTTTTCCACCATGTATTTATGAAGTTAATAAAAAAAAATCAAGAAATATTACATAATTAAATGTATTTGCTTAAACTGTATGTCAGATGGCCTTTCTGTACTTTCTGAAGCTTTCATGGTATTTTGTATTCAGGTTAACAGTCTCATACCTGCACCAAACAAGATTAATAATAAAGTTTTAATCTTTCTTCTCATTTTAGATGTGAATATCAAGACGACAGGAACTGGATCTGTTAATGTTAAAAAAATTGAATGTGACAGCTGCCATGTCGAAACTGAAAAAGGTGACAGTGTGCTGCAGTCAGTCAAGGTAATACTCCACTCTGGGGGGGAGGGTCTGTTCTACTTTAAATAAGTTACTGAAAGGGGCAGTATACCTCCTTGTTCAATATGTATATATATTTTGTTTATTTTTATTTGTATAGCGCTCCTTGAGGCAAAGCACTGTACAGCAACAATAAATTAGTAGGAACAAACAAGGGATCACTGCATTAATAAGTAACAATAAGTGCATTATTATAAATACAGTTCACATAAATATAAAATATAATAACATAATTACAGGAGACAAAAAGATAGAGGACCCTACCCCGTGGGGCTTACAGTCTTAATGGGAGGGTAACTTGCGTACACAATTTGGAGGGAATATGAAAGCAAAAGCACTTGTGCTAAACATGCATTTGGTCAGAGCTGGAACTAGGCATAGGCAGAGTTGGCATCTTCCTAGGGTGCAAAGTTGGGGGGTAACAGGCACGCTCCTTAAAGGAGAACTAAACCACCCCCCGGGCAAATACCCCTACCTCTTAACTTACCCCTCGCCATAGATTCCAGCAATGTCTGGCTGGCCCAGCGGGACACCAGGAAAAAAACCCGGTGGGCCCCGACCCTTAGACCCCCTCTCCCAATCAAATCATAAAAAAAGTTTTCGTTGGGCGCAGCGCCATTCGTGCAGGCACGCGGCACCTTTCAAGCAGGTGCTCGAGCGGTGCCCTCACTCGCCGCATCACAGTAGGGGGGCATGGGGGTCGGAGGGGGCCCTGGACAGTAGTCCGACCCTGGATTGAGGAAGCTGTGGGGTGAGCAGAGGGTTCACTGAGGGCCTACATTTAAATGTTTCTTGATAGAATACAAATGTTACTTCACTAATCCCAAAATGAGTCTAAATCTTTTTAATGTTGCTGTTTCAGAGCCACACAGTTGACATACGTACAGATGGAGGCAAGGTGGTCTGCTTGGGGACAGTCCATGGAAATGTGAATATTTATGCTTCAGCTCAAAGTGTAAGCAAGAATGGAAGCTGCCTTTTTTGAGGTTAATTCTTATTTTGCTATTAAATAACGAAAAACAGAAAACAAATGCAAGACTGTAAGATGAAGTATTTCCTGAGAAAATTGTGTATGAAATAATTATTAATAATATCCCTTGCATGTAGTGAGTATCTGTTAGGTTAATTGGTTGACTGGCAATGCTTTATGACCAAAGTGAGGCCATTGGGCTCCTCTGTAATACAGCTTACCAACACAGGGTCTTTAGCCTTTTACAGTTACAATTTAAATATGAATAGTAATGTAATGTCAAGGCAAAAATTCTGTGTTTGATTTGAAATGTGTACTTTTCTCAAGGTATGTGTCTTTGTTGAACCAGTTTCTGTTTGCATTGGGCAGCATATGTATTGTCTGCAATGCACTGTTTTACTCACACATACCTTTGCTTAGAAGCTTAAATTCATTCAGTGGTGTTAAAGGCATATTCCAATGGGAAACTGTGCAATATGCATAAAACCTCCTCTAGTATAATACTGTAATCAAATCAATTTTTTTTTTTAATAAAATATTTTTTTTTCCATTTAATTTTACAATTTGGCATGTGGTGTCACATATGACATGATATGAGAACCCTACTTCTCTTCTAAATACATTATACATTGAAAGACAAAATGTAGACACCCCAAATACTTTATATACAGTTAGAGGTGGTAAAGTTTAGCCCCAAATACATTTTATACATTGAGACTTAATGGGTTCTGACACGCCTTATTCTTGTTAAAAGCATTTTAATTAGATTGGTGACGTTTTCAAAAAAGGTGCCTTAAAGGACTTACATTGTATTTGCTTGATGTTTCTGAAAGTAAATGAAATTTTAAATGGTAGAATTAATTATTTGCAAGGCACGCAATGTAATATAGTAATAACAACTGTACCATAAAAATCATATTCTCCAGATTATCAGAACATATTTTCTAGATGCGGTTACGCTAGTTTGATCACAAATTTCAAATATTGCTTGCTTTGATTGTGTTGGTAGTTTTACTACTTCAGTTAGTGTCTAGCAAAGCAATATCCCCCAGCTTTTCTGTCTGCATCATTCGTCATTAATATAAGGTGCTCTGTAACTGGCTCCTGTAAGTTGCCTGCTTAAGGATCTGAAGAAATGTTCTTCCTGTAGGGCTTCCGATGTATTATTAAATATGCACTGTAATCTAGTTATTTCAAACAACTGAAGCACAAAATAACCCTTTTAATGTTATGCTGGAAATATGTTTTAGAAAATGAAATTTGCATGATTCGTATCCTATTAAAGTCAGTAGGAGCCCTGGAGGCAGTTTTGAAAAGTTTGCAGATACCAGAGGATACACCCTGTTTGAGCCTAACTGCTTATGAGTGTTGCAGCTTCAGTGTGGGAAAATGTTATGTGGTGAGATAAATCAAATAGCCAAAGCAATGTGTGGCCCAACTGTAACACTACCAACACCTGGAGCAAATACCAGTCCTACAGTAGTCTGTGCTGTGTCCTTCCTGACAAACACAAGCGGAGTACTTCCCAAATTACCTGAAACTAATACACAAAGCATCAGTCTACTACATGGTAGCTAATAGCTATCCTCTCCATCATCTATAGCCAAACTTGCAATCATTAAGGGGGTTATCTAGCTGAGAACAAGTTATCCTGCCCTTCCACCTTTTACTTTCCTTTGTAACTGTTACTTCACCTCATCTGTGCCATTTGTACCCCCACTTCACTAGGCATTACTAGTTTGTGCACATTGAGATCTCTACCTTTTCCCGGGTTTGCAGTTCCACTTCTAGGTTACATTTGTACCCCAGATTTAATATTCATAAGAATATTATCCTTGGAATGGCTACTTGAAACCCACACACGGTGGCACCATCATGGCTAACAGTATTCATTGTGCACTGGTCTTTCCATTTTTCTAGATTCCAGCGTTGGCATGCTTTACACCACTCCTAATCACACTTACCATTGCCCATGTTCGCTTGTGCGCAGAAGCTCAGCCATAGTAACAGTTCATAAAACTCGTGATAAACAGTTCTTTTGACAGGCTTGGACTGGCAGTGGGGCAAATTCCAGGGAAGCCAGTGTAGAATGTGTTTGTTTGTGTGGATGCTGCTTCTGAGGGCAGTTTGGAACTCAGAACAGCATATGAGAGACAATTGTTATATACAATGCACTTCAGCACACATTCTGTGAGATTGTGTGGCCTACTGCTGTGCGGCTAAACTGTTACACTTCCAGATTCCCACTTCATGATAAAATAATTTACAGTTGACCTGGGTGGCTTTAGCAGGGAAAACATTTTATTTCACAAATGTATACATAGGGAATGTGGTATCCTATGAGCTCTTCAGTTGGGCCTATTCTTTTGCAAATGTTTGTCCAAGGTCATTGCAAGGCTTTGTGCTTGATTTTATGCATCTGTAATGAATGAGTGTGGTTGAAATAACCAAATACATTAATTATAAGGGGTGTCCACATACTGTAGTCATTTGTGTAGAAGATACCTAAACGTCCCCATGCAATAATTAAATGTGGCCACAAGATGTCCTGTGAATATTTATTTTTATATTACTGGCTACAGATATAGTGCAAATTGAAGTAAATGCAAGCATAGTAGATTGTAGTAAAATGTGTAGCTGCATAACAGTCATAGGTGCTAAATTACCCAAGTGGTGTTACCCACACAAATCAGTTACTCTTTATTGAAATTGAATTCATCTAATCAAAAAACTCTGTGTCTCCGTGCAAATTTCAGTTGTTTATTTTTAAGATCTAATACATTATGAAAATTCACTCCTGGGCTGTAACCCATAGCAACCAACCAGTGAGCTACAGGTAGAACATTGAAAGCATCATTGGGGTTGCCATTGGTGATTACCCAGGTGCACATTTGCCTGATGTTCATAAATAATTGTCTTGGCAAAGGGAACAGATAACACTGTATATGTCAAAACTGCCGTTCAGAATGACTGACTTCTGCATGCAAAGAAATCGATTATTAAAGAATAATGCAAACTTGTTCCATGAGTTTTCTTTCATCTTCTGGTATGATCCCATGTTAACCTTCCATAGGTTTGTATGAGATGCAGTTTTTAGATATATGCCCTCTAAAAGCAGGTATCACAGATAGACCACAAGTTAGCAGCATTGCTTTTGGAGCTCTAGCACATGCTGGAGCCTTTACAAGTATAATACCTTGTCACCCAAGGAAGTAGACGCCAACACTGAAAGCAGAACGTTGTTCTTAATGCTATGGGTAGAGAACCTTAGGATACATTGAGTTCATTGTTTATTAAACTGTTGGGGGTATATTTATCAAAGAGTGACGTCAGAGATGCCACAGTCCACTAGAGTGAAATACCGCCTCACTCTGTTCATTTCTATGGGATTTATGGCGTAATTATCACAGGGTGAAAGTGAAGGTTCACTATTTGATAAATACACCTTTAAAAATCTCATAGAAATGAATGGAGTGAGGCGGTGTTTCACTCTAGTGGACTGCAGCATCTCTAACGTCACTCTGTGATAAATTTAGCCAATCATGTAGTGTCAAATAATGTAGTAAAATTAAGGAATGCACCCAGTGTAACTGCAAGAGAATAGGTCAATTGACTGGCCTGTCTACACATACTTTAACCATTTACCATATGTTTTGCTGTTACTACTAATTGGCAAATTGAAGCAAATCCATGTTTGAATGGTAGATGATTAGAAGCAGAAGTTCATTATACAGGTGAATTAATTGCGTTCTGGTAATTTAATTCTCTACCTCACAAGAACCAAACATGGAGTTGCTTCAGACTCCCTTTGTGTCCTATTTAATAGATTTGTGATAAAAATAATAGCCAAAGAGTATATATGAACAATCAGATGGCACACACTCCAGCAATTGTGCTAAATTATTCTTGTGATCTCTCCTAGAGAGAGTACTTGCAAAGGAGGTTGTACCTCCAAAACATTGTGTGGAGCTCTCAAATAAACCACAAGAATGATTTAGCCCAATTGCTGGAGTGTGTGCCATCTGATTTTTCATATACATGAATTATTGAGACTGGAGGCGCAGAGTTTCCGGATAGAGCACCACATTGGGTCACATACAGAATCTTGCATTGTTTCATATTGGAAATGCCCAAAAAGTACCCTGTGCATGTTTAGTGGGGAGTCATTGATGCTGGTTAGAGAAAAGCAATTGCAATAAGCTACACAGTTTGAGCTCTGCAGATCTGGATAACAACTGGGATTCTTGATAGAAATAAAGAATTTATGGTGAAGCAAAGCAACACTAACTAATTATAGTTATTTATTAATAGTTCGAGTCTTGTGCCAAGCAAAAAATAGCTGGCTAATCTAAAGGGATTTTCCCATTGGCACGCAGTCTAGAGAAACATTTGCACTGATTAGGCCAATAAAATCTTTGGAGCATATGTTTTCTTATTAATGGAAAAATATGGCCCTGTGAATTGCTCGGAAGGATACAGTTCTGAAATTGCTCTCTCCAATGCAACAGAGCTGTTTATTTCCCTATAATATACTGAATTGTCTTGTGATCTCACAAGGGCTGTTGTGGTATAGTGAACTGCAATGATAGACATTAATAATCCTCCATTGTGATCCAATCACTGGCCTAGGGTCCAAACAAGCAGGTCAGGCCAATATAGTCCAGTAAATAGGAGGCCAAATTAGGAAAAGAATCTGCTTTTGATGTCCTTGCCAATCAAACTGATCTTTATGCATATGGCCAGCTTTACAAACCTAGGTTCAACAAATTGTTAAAGGCGTTCTACACCCTCTCTCTCTCTCTCTCTTCACCCTTTAATGTGACTGTTGTGTTAGAAATCATCTGTTGTACAGGGGCATTATCTGTGCCCCAGTAACCCAATTATTTCCCTCACAAGTACTAAACATCGAGTAGCTTTCCCTGTTTAATTTAAGCAAAATTACGAAACAGATTTTTCATAATTAAAACAATGGGCAGAAATGTATTCAGCACAAGTCCTATTCACTGAACTCATAATGAACCAGGGGGTATACTGCCATCAGTTCATTAATGTTGTCCGGAAAGACCAAGTAGAGAGTTACATTTTTTTCACTAACATTAAAAATATTTCCCTTAAATAGCCCATAAATCAATTGTTTGTGAGGGAGAGTCACTGTATGTCTGTAGTCTGGTAATAAAATCCTCTGCAGACAAAATACCCCATTTCCTTTGTTATCAGAACTTGTCTACATTCCTTTTTATGCTTGTGACTGGCTTTTATGGTGTCATTTCAAAAGTGCAAAATAACTTAATGAGTTACTTTGAGACAAGTGATACAGTACAATGCACCAGAAAAGGCATGAAAAAACATTACCCTGCTGACATATAATTCTTCCAGTGTCCTGACTTTTTAACTGTTTGTTTTTCTGTTTGCTTTTTCAGAGTGTTAAGATTGAGAAGTTACTGGGAACATCTATTAACATAAGCACTGAACATGGAACATTGAAAACCAAGTACTTGTATGCTGAATCATCCTCCATGTCTTCAGCTTCTGGGGACATCCGGCTAGGAAGTGTGCATGGTAAGGCTTCCAGTAGAGCCAGTACTAATCCAGTTATCAGAGCCCTTGGCTTCCTATTCCTTTTGCTTCTTTCATAGCATAGGTATATCACATGTCCACTCAGACCTTTTAAAGGTATTTGCACACATGATGTTTTCAAGTGTTCTGTCACCTGAGCATACATAGATTATTACCCAATAAGAAAGTGGAAATTGTTACTCCTCAAAAGCATTAATGATGATGCATGTTTTTAGAGTAAGTTCACTCTAAAGAGGAACTCCGGCTTCTAAACCAAAATTTGTTAGAGCCCCACATACAACACGAAAAACCCTGATATACCTATCACTGTAATTTTGTTTCTTCAAAAAGTGCCGTTTTTATATGCTGAAATCCAGCTGCTGAACAATTCTTTCTGCATCATTTGAAATCATGTCATGGGAGGAAGGTAAAAACTTTGTTACAAATTGTAAAAACTTCTCCACAGCTTATAGACAGCATGCAGTAACTACGTAGCCCACAATACATTGCACTGTGATGTTCCTTTCCTTATTGATAACGCGTGCAGGGAATTTTGGGATTCGGAGGATGTAGGTGGAAGGCAGCTGACTAGGTTACCTTTGTTTTGAGTCTCCAAGTAGTCAGCCAGATCAACATGCAAACAGGGGGCTAGGCTTGGGTAACTGTTCCAAACCATATTATTACATTAAAGATCATGGAAAGGCTACATAGTTTTTAATTGCTGTATATTGTTTTTCAAAAAGCCTAAGTTGTATTTGGGCAAAGTTTTCCTTTACGAACAGCCTTGCTTAGGGAAGGTTACCTGCATGATACCCTTGCAATTTCCTAACATGGCTGCAGCCATGGGGGGGGGGACATTACAAGTTGCTCCAGTTTGTTTGGCCTCAGCCTAAAATTGTACTTCCATCTCTTGCTGCTTCCTTTCGTAACAGCCAGTTCTTTGGGTGGTCAGCAGACAATGATTTGGACACCTAACTTCCGTAAATATTCCACAGTGGGCCAGAAATCTGACTCCGTGCTTTAAATCTTGCTCACTGATTGAAAATAATTATGTCTATAAGCTTTTGGCAGACACAGAGTGCAGGTGGGTCGTCAGTACTGCTTTTTCTTTTACTGTAATTGTTAATATTTTAAGCCAAATTTCACTTAGACAAAATATAAGCATTCATTTAAGGCAAATAATTTTTGTTTAGAGCAGATATAGTCTCGCTTATTCAGCTCTTATTTCATGTATTTCTTATTTCAGTTCTTTTAATAGTTATTACTACACATATTAGCACAGTTTAGAGTATCACTATGTACATTCTACTTCTCATATACATGTGCTCAGTTAACTGCAATTATTTTTATTTGAATAGAATAGTAAAAAAGTAATTTGGTTTCTGGGTTTTATTCAGTGTGTGGGTACCATGGCAGGAGAGCCAAAAGTACTCAGTACCCTATTTGCCTTAAAGTTATTTTTCTATGCTTTTAGGCACAAGCTTGGCTATACATTTTTTAGGCTAATGGCGATTGAAATGCCTGCTCTGTCACAGTGAAATACAATAAAGGCACACAGGCTGGACTGGGCTGGAGGGACCCCAGGCAAAAACCCGCCTTGACCTGCTCCCCCAATCCACTGCCCCATAAAGAAGGAGCTCTTGCGTGTGACCACATGTGGATCGGGTTTTAGAAGTTAGGAGGGGGCCCCCTGTGACTGCCAGGAGGGCCTTTTGTGTTGCAGCCACGGTGGACCCTCCATACTCCATTCTGACCCTGTACAGATGTAAACAAAAGAGGTATTAAAAGGGGTGAACAATGCAGGAGCTTATTGTATGAATTTGAGGTGTAAATGTACGGGACAGATACTCTCGGTACCTTTTAAAGCTTATACAAGGTAAGCAATCACAGCAGACTTTCATGTGGGGGGCACACAAGGTGGGATGAGTAGAGAAGTGACGTTCAGAAGCAGAGCATAGCTTGTGTGAAGTATTGTATTTAGAGATCCAAATTGAGTAATAGGAAGGGGCTTAATTGTTCAGGACCTTGAGTATTTTGATTCAAGATGTGGGAGTAAGTGAAGGGATCTGATAGGGGAAAGCTTGAGGTGGAACAAAACTAAGTTCCAACCAAAGTGTAGCAGGAGTAGCAAAATAATTGATTGAGTCAGTCCACTGGGAGAGGCCAATTGAAGCTGTTAGTGGGAGGATTTTAGAGGTAGCTGGAGAACAGTTGTCGATTGGCATGTTGCACTTGCCTAAAATGAGAGCTGCGGTAGACAAGCAGCAAAGTCATATAGAATAGTGAAAGCTATATAGAACTACAACATGTAGAGATATTGGGGAAATGAAGTGTATACTGTGTACTTCAAAGGAAGTGAAGAAAATAGAAGTCGGTGTGGTTAAGAGTTTGAAATCTACATTCAGGGAAGATAATTTCAATTCCTGCCACCATGATCTCCAGGGCAAGGGGTATAACTAAATGGGAAGCCTTCTGAGAGAGGTCAGCAAGTAAAATCCAGTGGAGAGCTCAAACCTATGAATGGATACTTTTTGTAGTACTGGGTTACCTACACCTGCCTCAAAAGCCAAAAATATACATGAAGGAACTACCAGCAGCACACTGAAAATTTGAAGTAGTGCAAATGTAAGGGCAACGTTTTTTTCCTTTTATCAAGCCTATTGTAATCTCCAAAACCCACATTTAGGGTGTTATCAACTTAAACTTGAACTAATCTAATGTTTTTATTAAAACAAAGTTAACTAAACTACCATCCTCAAATTGAATTCCTTTATCAATAATTCTTCTGGAAAAAGACGGCTCTAAAAAACATTGCAACAAATTTGTGTTTCAATTTGAATCATACAATTGATGCTTTGATAACTCGACTTTTTCAAATTGTCACTTCGAAAACATTTTCACGTTATCGGACGAAAACCCAGACTTTATCGGATTATCCAGAGCAGATCACTTCGAATAACAATTTCAAGGAAATCTGCCATTGACATCTGCATGGAGTTTGAGATTCAGTATTTTTCAATTCAGATTTTTAGCAGCTTTTGGGTATAATCTCTAAAAATGTGACCAGGAAAGTTTGGGGTTTAATAAATGGGCCCCTTGAAGTGCCAGGAAGAGGTGGGGATAAAAACTTCAACACTGCCCAAAATTGACATCACAGTTCAAGGTGAAATTAGTGCATAACCAAATCTGAAAAGGTAAAGTCTATCAAAGTCCAATGTTAAGTATCTTGTAAATTATCCAAATAGTCCATATGTTTAACATCTTTCATTACAGGCAAAATTGATTGATGAGAAAGGGAAAGAGGCTTTATGTGAGTAAGGTTTGAAGGATTAGTGGTTAAATGAATGTTAGAAGTAAAGATAAAATTCAACAGAAGTGACAGGGTGTGGGGTGTGATGATTTGAACAAGGCAGCATGGAAGAAAATAATCACACCAAAAATACTCTGCATGACAGATTGGCTGGAGGCGGAATGTGAGCAAAGGTCTGTTTATTCTACCAGCTTTGTTTCCACTAGGAGCTGTATTCAAGGTGTGGGGCCCATGACAGGAGATCCACTAGATAATTCTACCATTTTCATGCTATTATTTATATTTTTGTCATGGTCACTCTGCAAGATGTTACAGTTTGTACTGCCCCCAAATAGCAAAGTAGATGTAGGATGAATCCAGGCAAGCGTTTAAAGCTGCAATACTTCTTTATTGAGGAAGTGGATCCCACACACAACATGTTTCGGGCTGGAGCCCTTTATCAAGTACACTTGATAAAGGGCTCCAGCCTGAAACATGTTGTGTGTGTGTGATTCACTTCCTCAATAAAGAAGTATTGCAGCTTTAAACGCTTGCCTGGATTCATCCTACATCTACTTTGCTATTTGTGAGATTTACCTTGGGATATCAACACAGGATAACCCGTGGGATGAACAATACCTGACTTAAGGGTGAGCTACAGGAAACGTTATATCTGCTATTGAACAGTTTGTACTGCACCTCATTTGTCATTTTTAAACGTACTGACAAAGTCAAAGCTAAAGAATGTGTGGAAAATGCAGTATGGATTATTATTTAGTCATACATTTATCCATTTGTTTCCTGGATTTGAGAGCAGTACGGGAAATTCCTTGTAAAACATATAAAATATGTATAGATGGCACATGTTGCCTCAGAGTGTGCATGAGGGTGCAAGAACCTTGTCGGCTGCTAGTCAGGACCTCTTGTATACAGTTGTGCTCATATGTTTACATGCCCTGGCAGAATTTATGATTTCATAACTATTTTTCAGAGAATATGAATGTTTAGTGGTTGGCTGAAGCCATTTATTGTCAAACAACAGTGTTTACTGTTTTTAAATCATAATCACTACACAAACTACCCAAATGACCCTGATCTTAAGTTTACATACCCTGGTGATTTGGCCTGATAACATGCACACAACTTGACACAAAAGGGTTAGAATGGCTATTAAAGGTAACATCTCCTGTGATCTGTTTGCTTGTAATTAGTGGGTGTGTATAAAAGGTCAGTGACTTTCTGGACTCCTGACAGACCCTTGTATCTTTCATCCAGTGCTGCACTGAGGTTTTTTGGATTCTAAGTCACGGGGAAAGCAAAAGAATTGTCCACGGATCTGCAGGAAAAGGCAGTTGAACTCTATAAAACAGGAAATGGATATAAGAAAATATCAAATGAATTGAAAATGCCAGTCAGCAGTGTTCAAACTCGAATTAAGAAGTGTAAAATTAGGGGTTCTGTTGAAACCAAACCAAATAAAACTAGAATTTCAGCCACAACTGCCTGAAAAAATGTTCAGCATGCAAGAAAAAGCCCACAATTAACTTCAAGTGACAAATAGGACTCTGAAACGATGTTATGTGACTGTTTAAAGAGGCATTTGAAGAAAAATGGGCTGCGTGGTCAAGTTGCTAGAAGAAAGCTACACAAATGGCACAAAGTATCCCTCTTACAATATGCCAATCAGCACAGAAAAAAGCCTCAAAGCTTCTGGCACAAAGTTATTTGGAGTGATGAGACTAAAATTGAACTTTTTGGCCACAACCATAAATGCTACATTTGGAGAGGAGACAACAAGGCCTATGATGAAAGGTACACCATTCCTACTGTGAAACATGGAGGTGGATCACTGATGTTTTGGGGTTGTGTGAGTTACAAAGGCACAGGAAATTTGGTCAGAATTGATGGCAAAATGAATGCAGTAAGTAAGTAAATTTGCACTCATCAGCCAGGAAGCTGTGCATGGGACGTACTTGTACATTCCAACATGACAATGATCTTAAACACGAGGCCAAGTTGACCTGTCATTGGCTACAGCAAAATAAAGTGAAGGTTCTGGAGTGGCCATCTCAGTCTCCTGATCTCAATATCATTGAGCCACTCTGGGGAGACCTCAAATGTGCAGTTCATACAAGACAGCCCAAGAATTTACAGGAACTGGAGGCTTTTTGCCAGGAAGAATGGGCAGCTTTACCATCTGTGAAGATAAAGCGCCTCATCCACAACTACCACTAAATACTTCAAGCTATCATTGATGTTAAAGGAACAGTAACACCAAAAAATGAAAGTGTTTTAAATTAAAGAAAATATCATGTAGTGATGCCCTACAGTGTTAAAACGGATATGTTTGCCTCAGAAACACTACTACAATTCATATAAACAAGCTGCTAAGTAGCAATGGCGGAAATTGAAAAAAGGCTACATGGCACAGGATAATTAATGGATAACATAACATTATATTCTGCAGAGCTTATCTGCTATCTGCTGTGTAACTTGAGCCTTTTCTCCTTTGAATGGCTGCCCCCATGGCTACACAGCAGCTTGTTTTTATAAACAATGATAGTGCTTCTGAAGCAAACACTGCAGTTTTACCAGTGTAGGGCAACACTGCATTATATTTTTATTACTTTAAAACAATTTCACTTTTCAATGTTACTGGTCTTTTAAAGTGGGCAATACAGGGTATTAAGAACTGGGGTATGTAAACATTGATCAGGGTAAATTGGGTAGTTTGTGTAGTGATTGAGTTAAAAAGAGTAAACACAGTTATTTGATAATAAATGGCTTCAGACAACCACTAACCATGAGTGAAAGAACAGTTTTTGTGTTATCATTCATATTCTCTGAAAAATAAATTCTGTCAGGGTATGTAAAATCATGAGCACAACTGTACGTGTTACAATCCTCCATCAAAGCTAACGGTAATCAATCAGCAATAATTCTTTTGTCATGCCTCTTCTCACCTTAACCACCCACATGTCAGGGCTCATAGAATCTATGGTGCTTGGGGCACTATATCCATTATATTCCACTAATAAATCACTTAGCTGACGGGAAGCTTGTTGGTTTGCGTTTAATTTCTTGTTTCAGCAGCCCATGTGTGGAGCTTTGTAGGTAGTGCAGTTCTACTATAGTGATACATAGTGGAAGAATGTACAGTACAGATACTGAAGTATCACAGTCCCAGTGTCATACGTTCTCTGTTTCACATTTTACTCTCCTCTGTGCTGTCTAGCAACATGAAAAGCTCAGACTCTGCACAGGAAGGGTTACACCAGTTTACCATTGCACTCTACTGTGTACAAGCACATTTATTTATAAGCTATATAAATGCTCCACTTAGTGAAAAGTTTTACTCTCTGCTTTATACAAGTTTCTTTTTTTTATGTTGGATTAGTAAAAAGTAGTTGATTCCCCCCTCCCACCACCCCCTCCAGCTCTGGGATTTTTCAATTTCCAGCTCTGGGATTTTACTCTGTTTTCAATGTTTTTGTTAATGCTTCTTCACTGAAAGTTTTGCCTTTATACCATTAAAAGTCCAGTACATGAAGGAAGTGTTTCTCACTCCATTCCTGTCAAGCACAGCAGTCACACAGGCACGGAATATAGTAATCAGCAGCAAGTCTGGGGGAGATGTTGGAGAGCAATGTCTTCCCATGTGTAGTTGCTTCTAGTTTTCCAGATGGTTACAATCTGTGGCTCCACGGCCCAGTGCAGATTGTCTGTAATAAGCAGTGAGGGATCCGTTTCTTCGTTTAACACCCACAGGTAGTAATGGAACGTTGTGACTACAGAGAAAGGGAAAATAGTTCTGAGCACATCCAGTGTTAGCAACACAACCAGCTGGTGTTTGCTTCATTTCTGCTTTAAACATTAAATGTCTACATTCTTTGGAGTATTATTGTGCGTTTGGCCTATCTACAGATCATTTGCAGTCCATCTTTGATGCTTTGTTATGTTGTAAACAAACTCCTTTCTTTCTGTATGTGAATGCAGCATACACCGCTAATTCAAACAAGTTACATGGAGTGTATACTAGGAAATATATGATAGGAATGTACACTTCTCATCAAGCCATTGCCATCAGGGCCAGTAATATATGCATCCAGTGGTGTATCTTGTTTGCTCTGTAAAAATGCAAGCTGTAGTTCTAACTAGTTACGCCCATATGTAATAAAAGGCACTTAGTTTGCCCAGGAGCAGTAACTCATAGCAACCAATGACATTAGCTTTTAGACAGGTGAGCAGTTAATACTACAAGGGGATTGGTTGCTATGGGTTACTGCTCCTGGCCAAACTTAGTGCCTTTTTATTACATATGGGGGTAAGTGTTGTATGTTTTGTGTGGTGACCCATTATTTGGTTTAGAATTATTTGCATCTTTTAATTTCTATTGTTTATTGCAGGGTGAGAATAAAATATGTTGGATATAATTTTATGCACTTCCTTTTTCACAATGAAAAAAATATAGACATTATTCTGAAAATGTAATGCAGAGGTGATAATTGCTACCTTGTACCACTGGTTGAAGAGCACTATTTCTTTCATTGGTCCTTTTAAAGGGGCAGTATAATTCCTTGTTCTACACAAGTTCAATGAATAGGGCTTTTGCTGCGCACACACAAGTATGTATCTTCCCCAAGTGCTGCTACTTTCTGCATCTAACTATACCACTATGTGGAATGAGGTTGTTCCAGTCATTACTTGGCAATTAATCAGTTTTTGTTCTCTCGTTGCAGGCAATCTCAATCTTCACAGCCAACATGGAAATGTTACAGTAGGTAAATGCCCTTTTTTCTCAATCTTTGTCACAAATGTAATAAAATCTGGAAACTCTCAAACAGAAAATTCCCCTAGGTGGAGGAACAACATCACGGCACACACAACCCTTGCCCGCACCCTAGCCACAACCTCTTTGCTTGGTTTTTCCCTGGTATCCCACCTGCCCACTCAGTCCAACTTGTTTACACTACTTTGAGGCCATTACCAATTCCAAGCTCTACAATACAGCCTCACCACCATGGCTTTTCTCCAAAATCATGGCAGCCCAAGTGGGCCACAGGTGTCTATGGGATCTGTTCATATAACCTTAGTTGTACGATCTCCTCTTAAGATCACCACCCTTCAGATCAGCCAACAACACCACCCACAAATGCCTCCAGATCCTCTGCTCCTTCAGGTGGCTCAAGAGCTACATAAGAATAACCCTAATCACTTCTAAGACAATCGTTTAGTCCAGTCTCGCTTAAGAACACACCAGATTTCTTCTGCACTCCAGAAAAATTAAACAAGCTAAAATTGGCAGCAGCACGGGCTACCTCTCAAAAAGAGGAATACAGCAAGTTGAACTGCATTCATTTCCTAAGATTGACCTCTTCCATTGAAGCAATCCCTTAGTCACAATACCCCATGCGATACCTTTAACTGGAGATCCTCCTTAGCTGGAAAAACACCACCACAAATTACACTGTTACATATAGGAATGCACCAAATCCACTATTTTGGATTCAGCCGAACCCCTGAATCCTTCTCAAAAGATTTGTCCGAATACTGAACCGAATCCAAACCCAAATTTGCATATGCAAATTATGGGTGGGAAGGAGAAAACCTTTTTACTTCCTTGTTTTGAGCCAAAAAGTCACGTGATTTCCCTCCCTGGCCCTAATTTGCATATGCAAATTAGGATTCAGATTCGGTTCGGCCAGGCAGAAGGATTCAGCTGAATCCTGCTGAAAAAGGCAGAATCTCAAACCAAATCCTGGATTTGTGAATCCCTAGTTGAAAGACACCCCGGACCTTCAACATGATGTAGTCTTCCCAACTGATACCTGTCATTCATGCATTCCTATGATGGCCACACCATGGCCATTTTATGATCCCTCCCTTTTAGCTCACAACATCCTGGTTGTTAAGCTGGCCATAGACGTAAAGATCCAATGGTTATCCATTAGACCACAATTGTCTCAAAACGATTGTTTAAATGTACGATGTGTCCATCAACTAAAAAGACCATTTCAAGCGATATTGCCAGCAAAACTGAAGGATCACAGCCTGCTTGACCCTGCAAACATAGGTAGATTGGGGACCGATAAAGATTTTCTAACTTGGCCGATCAATCATCAGACCAATGTCGGACGAAAAATTGGAAGATGTACGATTGTTTGTATCCCACTAACCGCACGATAATTTGACAGGTTGGTTGGACTTCCCTAAGATCGGTTGTTCGGCAGAGAAAGATGTTTGCGTCTATGGGGAGCTTTAGATCTGCAGATTCTCTCAAGCTTATCTGTGGCACATACCAAAAATAAGACCTTGTGCTCCTGGGCTAGTTTCAGCATCCCAGTTTGAAACTAATTTCTCTCGTTTCTGCTTTTTCAAATTCTTCTGCCTCTTTGCCATTATATCAAGATACAACTGTGACACATATCCATGCTACTACTGTCAACCTACACCTCAGTGGAATTTACATTTTGTCTCAGTCCTTCAGTTGGAACTATTCCAGCCTCTAGCCTCCATTGGAATTTTCCTCTTCCAGATATATATTGGAAATCGGAGCCCCCATTTTCTACATTTCACCAAGACAAGATAGTCCTATGACAGTAACTAGCTTTCAGCCTAAGGTCATCTCTTCCTTCCACATTAACCAAGGAATTGAGCTGCACTCCCAATGCCCAAAGTCAGCAAGTAAGCTCTGCATGCCTTCATCATAACGTGGATGCTGTACAAGTGTTACAATTATACATACATAGAAATGTCAAATGCACTCTTTTGTACTCTATGGATTGGTCCACAGTGGGGCAATGGCTTCCAAACATACCATTGCCAGATGTATAAAACGTCTTATCACCAAGGTCTGCACATTCAGTCACCATCCAGTACCTTTTAAGCTCAGTCTACCAGAGCACTCTGACTTTCCTTGATACTCCTCAACAAGGATTCAGTGGACCAACTGTGCAAGGCAGCCACATGGTTGGTCACCTCTGCACACCTTCACAAAGTTATGCAAGTTCCACAGTATCTCCTCTGCGGATGCTATCTTTGGCTGAAGTCATTCAATCTGTTGTCTCAGTTCCTCTGCTTTGTTTTCATGGTTTGTTTTTCTTGTACCAATTTTTCCTTTTCTCTTCTCATTGCTGTGGAACTTACTCTTCCCTGTGCTGCCTAGAGACCTCACCCTCCATTTCTGCACCTATTTATAGCCACCTTATGCTATGGTAATGGTAATTGTTAGGAGAGGGGTTAAAGCAAGAAAGAGGAGGATCAAGAGGGTGGCTGACTTGTCTGTTTTTTGATAGCCATCTTGCTTCCTAGAGGGAAGTGGGAATGATCCATTCTGTCTCTGTGCTACTACATATCCTGTTATTTATTAACTTCTCCCAACAGAAAAAATACAGGTATACTGGATTATAAAAATGATATAGAAATGTGTTTATAACATTTTAATTTCTTAGTGTTACTGGTTGAGTAAATGAGTGCAATGTTCCTTGCTCAGTGTGTCTGCAATTTTATTTTCATTTACCTTCAGTTGTTTTAGAGAAAAAGCAATAAGCAATAAATCTATTTCTATAAATATTTACACTCCTCCCATAATGCCTTTTAGACTCTCTGGATGGCAGTCTATCTGCTTCTACATGTTGTGGTGCAATGGATATTTATGTAAGCCAAGTGGGACAAGTTCATCTGAAATCTGAGGAAGGTAAGAATAGTATTAAATAACTATAATTACTTCAGTATTTAATTTCTTGTAAATAAATGTCTGTATGAATTGATCCTTAAAGTGCTGGCAACATTGCAAAGTTCTCCTGTAGCTTCCTGGTCTTTCTAAAATAAATATCCTCCCTATTCCTTTCATATAGGTATACTCAGTGCTATATAATAGGGTATCTTAATGACAAGTTTTATATATAAGGTAGAAAGGTACCTTAGACTACTTATTGAGCAGTCTATCTTCCCCCCTCGGTGCCTAGTGTCTAGACTAGTAATGTGGATTTTGGCAAATGCCACATGGGCTGCATTAACATGGCATTATCATTTTTTATGTATATAGTGCACAATAATTTAACCAACAAGGGTTACAGAGTTAAATTTGGATCAGAGGGTCCTACTCACAAGAGCGTAGTCATTTATTGGGCTGTTCATATTGTTATTTTCCCAGCTGGCCCAAGTCATGTGACTTGTGCTCTGATAAACTTCAATCACTTTTTACTGCTGTACTGCAAGTTGGAGTGATATCACCCCCTCAGTTTTCCCCCACCCAGCAGCCTAACAACAGAACAATGGGAAGGTAACCAGATAACCGCTCCCTAACAAAAGATAATGACTGCCTGGTAGATCTAAGAACAACACTCACTAGTAAAAACTCATGTCCCTCTGTGACTACTTCAGTTACATTGAGAAGGAAAAACAACAGCCTGCCTAAAAGCAGTTCCCTCCTAAAGTGCTGGCACACGTAACATGACCAAGGGTAGCTGGGAAATTGACAAAATGTCTAGCACCATGTCAGATTTCAAAACTGAATATTAAAAAAATCTGTTTCCTTTTTTGAGTAATTGATTTCAGTGCAGAAGTCTACTGGAGCAGCACTATTAACTGATTTTCCAATGACAATATCTCTTTAAAAAAAGCCAGGGTTTATTTTTAAACCAAGTTGTGACCTGGTAGTACTTGCTTAGTTGGATTTCCAAACACAGCCCAGAATATCTGGCAGGCCCAATACCCAGGGTATTAAGTTACTGACTTACATTTCTAATGTAATTGGTAATTGTGATAAAAGAAACTGCACAGTCAGTACAAGATCACCGCTATTGGTAACTCTTTTTAAAATTAATATGCCAGTAGTACTGGTTCCCCTCACTAGTCCCCTCTGCAGCTTAGATTTTAGATTTTTAAGGGCCAGTAAGTACTTTTAAAATCAAGTTCAGCATCTCTGTATATTCCAGGTAGTACTGAATTTCCTGGAATATTTTCCGAGTTATAACAATTTGAATAATGTTGCCGTCACGGATTGTTCAAATGTCACTGAAATGTTTCTAACATTTTTGAATGAGGAAAGGGAAATATTTCTTGTACTGTAGTAGTTTGGCGTTTCCCCTATAAATAGTTAGTTGAGCTATACATATGAGGAATGAAATGTAAGTCATTGTGCAAAAGTATCCACACACCTACCTGTCAAACATCTTGCAAAACCATTTCCTGATGTATCAGATCAGGCCTTTAATCCACTCCCCCAACTTTACAGTTGTAATTATGAGTTCAGACCAGTTTCTCCTTATATCTGCCAGACCAAAACTTTTCCCAGACTACACAACATAACTCTTTCATGCACACATTATAACATTTACCATCATGTATACCTGACAAAGGGTTCCTCTCTGAAAGCTTGTATGGTTTTGCTTGTACTCTGCAAATAAATGTATAGAGCTCTGTTTGGCCCACCAAAAAAGAATTTGTGTACCTCCATATCTATTGTGTTATCAGTAAGGCTGCCAGGAGGTAATGTGATGCATGGTTAAGACCTTTATTACACTCTGGCTGATGCTTGGCAATTGTGCGTGGTGATGATAGGATGTTTGTGCAGCTTATCCATGGACATAAAGTACAATAGTGATAAAGTTTCTTCCAGAAACTTTATAGAATTCAACTTTTGCTAAAAAGCCATCCAATCCCTTCTTAAAGGGCACCTATCACAGCCAATCTGACCAGTACAACCTAAACACGTTTAATCAAACTTTATATAGTTTTTTGGGGGACAAAAATGCAGTTTTTAAAAAATCCCTTACTTTGTCAAATGGATTCTTACAGTAGTACAGTGACTACAACATGCAAATGAGTTCATGAGCATGCTCAGATTGTAGCACTGCCCTGAGTAAACTCCTCCACGAGAAGTATCATGTGATTTTCCTAACTTGTCCCCTGCTGGTGATGTCATTATGCAAATGAAGAGCACACACTAACTTCAAGACAGGAGGCCGCACTACTGAACAGCAGCTAACACAGAAATTTGGCGGATTTGAAAATAGCTTAGTGTTGCTAAGCAACCAAGACATTTCAACTGAGCATAGTATATAGATAGGCTGTGCAAAATATAAAATGTTTCTAATATAGTTATCTGGCTAAAAATGTAATGTATAAAGACTGGAGTGACTGGATGTCTAACATAATAGCCAGAACACTATTTCCTGCTTTGCAGCTCTCTTTGTTTCCACTGATTGGTTACCAGGCCTTACCAGCACTCTGTAAAGTGGATATCGGGCTAATCCGATCGTGGGCCCTAGGGCCCAACGATCGGATCACAATGCAGGGCATACGGGCGGTCGGATTGCGGGACCGATCGGAGTAGCCTGTTGGAGGGCCCCATACACGGGCCGATAATCTGCCAACTCTCGCTGTAAAAAAAAAAAATCCCTTTCCGTATATATAGATGGAACCTCCTGTACTAGAGGTTATTGTATGATCCCATTATATATTTATAGATAGTTATCATATCACCCCTTCTCTAGTGTGAATAACTCCAACTTGCTCAGTCTTTCCTCATAGCTGAGATTTTCCATACCTTTTACCAGCTTAGTTTTCCTTCTCTGTACCCTCTCTAATTCAATAATGTCCCCGTTAAGCACTGGATACCAAAATTTCTAGATGGGGCCTTACCAGCACTCAGTAGATTGGTGGGAGGAGGGGCTTATTCTTCCACTTTACAAAGGCCAGAAAGGGCTGAAATCTTTTATGCTAGAGGCTCCTAAACTGTGTACTAATTACTTTCCCTACAGCAAGAGCGCTTGTTTACAATCTGTGGAAAACAATAAAAATATAAGAAACACTTTAAAAATAATAATAAAAAACTTCAACACGTTGATTGTAATTCCTTTTCTGTCTACTAAGGGTGCATTACAGTGAGAGTACCCGAGAGCCTTCCAACATCGCTACAGCTTGCTGGAACCAAGGTTGATGTGAGCCCAGAGATTCAGTTAAATGAAATCCAAACTACTTCCAAAGAGGGCCAGGTAACGCTAACAGGTAATGCCTGATAAATGAGTGTAAGCCATGCTGACTTGGAAAGTCTGACATCCACTTAGATTTAATGATTTTTACATCCTGTATTTGGGGGAGGATGCCTGTACAGCTGCTTAGAATCGGCCCCAAGAGATTTGTCTTTTGTGCTAGAAATCTTATACCAGACTGAGTCATAATACATTATAACCCTTTTGGTTTTTGTCATGACAGTCCTAGCATAAATAAAATCCACTGGACTGGATTCTTCATAGTTAAAGATGTACAAAAGGCATATTATTTTTGGCATTTTGTTATAGTAGCCTCAAGCTCAGGAACTGTTGATAAAGCATGGGTCCATATAAATATGGATTCATGACAAGATAAATATGGATTAACTGTGGACAACTGTTCAAGTCTGTATATTAAAATAGGTGTCTCGCTTTACTCAAGTAAATGTATGTATGCTCCTCTGTAATTCTCCTCTCTCAAATGGAGCAGTAGCTGTGGGTTTATTACATGATCTGTTTAGCCCAGCAAGGTGTACTCACGGTACCTATGCAGCCAATCAGATATTTGCTTGATGGATGGTTTTGGTAAGTTAATAAAACACAAGTCATTTCTTCTGATTAGATTCCTTCTGTATTGTCTCTACTCACTAACAAAAAGAGGGGGATTCTTATAGAGATTTGGTAATGCTGGTGTCCAAAATATTTGACATGCCCTCTTGTTTTCCATTTTCAGCCTCCATGAATACAGTCAATGAAAAAGATAGGTGGATTAAAGCAGAAAGCAAAAAAGGATCAGTTTCCCTAAAGCCACAAAATTGGTTCCAGTCCCTAAAGTTTCACACAACCTGAACATGAACACATCGGCCTTCTGGAAAATTCACTCTGAATCTGGATTTTGGTTTAGCCACTTCAAGTGGCTTTAACTTGTTCTTTAGCGGTGGGCACTTTCCCTTACAGATTTGCATGTTGGCAGTAGGAAGGATGAGTTTAATCAGGAAATGATCTATTGCAAAATTCTGTTTCTGCTCTTCTGTGTCAGTTTTAATGTACTTAGAGAAAATGTTCCCTTTCTTTGAGAAGCTGAGCAATACAAACAGGAGGGCCATGCTTTACTGTATGTATAAGTGTTTAATGTGATGGGTTGAATATACATCACACTTAGCATTGCATCATTATGTCAGCTTATGCACTGTGCCTTCTGTACTACATGGTAGAGGTTTTAAATAGGTAAAAAATCAGCCATGTTGGCTTCTGTTCAGGGATATACTAGAAAACCCATGTTGGTTTTTTAATCAAACAATATGGTTTTGCATCTTGAGGAAATAGGTGAACATATATTCAAGTATAGACTTTAAAACGTTATTCCAAATAATACAGAGAGGGAAAATCTGTATGTACACAATGTTGTCTTCCAGTGCAATATTATGTGTTTAGGACAATCTTCTATATAATGCATGGTTGCCCTATTATGTATAACAGTCATTTTAAGAGTAAACAGTTACACATTTACTTTTATTTTTCTAATGATTTTAAACCATTCCTGTTAGTTCAAAGTTGAGTTCTTATGCAGTAATGCCTCTCATATGTAAGTATCATTCTAAGCATCTGGACAGAAAATCCTGTTTCATGGCCACTGTAGTTGGCAATAAAGACATGTTGTGGGGTTTAATTTAGAGTCCTGCAGCAGGTCCAGTACCTGCAAATCTCTCAGAATTTTGGCGAAAAGCCTGTCCTCGCTGTGGGGGTGGCAAACAAGTGCCCAGTGGAGGCATCAGGGGAGGTTGTGGATAGCTGTGCTTAAAAAAAAAAAAAAAACTTTAGCTCCCCAGCCATCTTCCTAATAGTTCCCTTCTGGTTTTCGAGTCAATCCTGATCTGAAATTCTGCCGTCCCTTACAGTTTGCAGAGATGTTCAGAAGGGTGCGAGTGGGTTTGGGAGAGCATTTCTTCAGGCATGTGCTGGTAGGAGAAGATTTCACAGCCTATTTGGGTACACAGGTGCAGGACTGGAAGATCAGAAGAAATTCTTCTATATGGTACCGGCAATGAGTGGCTTATGTTAAATGGGAACTATTGCAAAAATGACATTTTAAAACAAACTACCTCTCTAAATATCATCAATGAAAAAAAATACTTTTAACTTAAACAGTTACACGTCACTGTCCCCCTCTCAACAATTTGTCTCTCTACACACACACACACACGAGTCAGATTTTGATTGACTGCTCCAATACTGATCTTTCCTAATCTGAATCACCAAACCTTCATTTTGCTAAAAAAAAAAAACTTGATTTTTTTTCGAGATGTATTATGCTCCGAAGCTACTAAAAGCCTGAATCTGAAAATGCTCCTCCTAAAACCTGTCACGGTCATGTAGGAGTCAATGGCAGAGCTCCCTAGAACCATTTGAAGATGTTTTTAGCCTTCATGATTTTCACGTTTTTAACATTGGTTTGGGCTCGATAAAATTGAGATATTCACATTTTTCCTCAATTGCATCCAATTGAGTTTTTTATAATCAGGTTTTTTTTCCCATAAATAATTTGACTTGTGAGTTTATTTGAGGTTGAAAAAAACCTCACAACCCTGACCTTTGAGGGGGCTATTCTAAGCACTGTTGTAATTTACATTCATTATGTATTTATTTTTTATTCCAAGATATTAAAGGATACATGTACTGTTAACAGGAATGAATTTTGTTACAACGGTGCCACCTGCTGATCATTTTCCAACCAGTGTGACCACCAAGTAGTCAAGGAAGTTATCGGGAGAAAGAAAGAGGCTGCTCTCATGTTCTTCTGGTTAGGAAAGATTTCTATATCTTTAGAATAGCACCTTCGTTCTTTTTACATTCACTTAAGGTTTACTTTTCCTTTAAACATTAAATAAACCCAATAGGATAGTTTTGCCACCAATATGCACCCATGCATCTTAGCTAACATCAAGTACATGTTCCTGTTTTCCTTTTTCTCTGTAAATAATAAACAGTAGAATTAATTGCTAATAATGGGCTGTGAGGGATGGCCTTCCAGTAATTCAGAGCCTTCTGAATTACTTTTCTAGATACGGAATCCCATTCCCATTGTAAATTATTGGTGTTGGTGCTCAGATAATGTATTACAACTGTCTTAGTATCTGTCAGTCAAAATCTGCATATAGAGAAACAACTTGCTGAGAGGCAGATGGTGAGTAATTGGATTTGTTTTTAAACGGGTGCAAACTTTTTAGTTGAATATATTTAGAAAGTTCCTTTATTGCCCTGAGAAGAAGCTTATTAAATTAATTCAATAGTTTCCTATAAAAATACTACATTGTAATGAATGTTTAGAGGTTCAATCTGGTCACTTTTTTAATTAGCAAATTGCAAGGAAACTGGGAGGTATGTACAGCGTTTCACTTTAGAGCAGGGATCTGCAACCTTGGCTCTCCAGCTGTTAAAGAACTACAAGTCCCACAATGCAATGAAGGAGTCTGTCATGATTCATAAAGGCAAATGCATTGTGGGACTTGTAGTTCCTTAACATCTTGAGAGCCAAGGTTGCAGATCCCTGCTTTAGAGTGAATCTGTGGCCTCCTTAATGCAACAAATAAAAGCATCTTTAGACCAGACAGAAATACCTTAGGTTAAAACTACTCAGGCTAAAGATCTTTCTAAGTGTTTAGCTTAGAAAAGAAAAATGATTTCTTCCAAATAAGTTTGCAGTTCGTATATGCATTTGTTTTATAAACTCTCAGTACTTCCATTGGGGAAAAATGCATGTGCATTTTCCTCAGCCACTTCTGTTTCTTCCAATTGCGAGGCCCCATGCAGTAGATGCCCATGGCGATCATATCCAAACCACAGGGGAGGGTCTTCATTATTATACTGCACCAATTGAAGCTTTGATTCCATCTTCACTGCAGCTACCCTGCAAGATAACCCAAGGAATGAAAAATCTGCAACCTTGCCCAAGTCTTTGCAATCACAAGCTAATGAAGGCATGAAGATATTACTAGGGCTGGAAATAAAAATAAGAGCCATGTTTGCTGGCAGTTGGCTTGGCCTAATAAGAAATATTTCCAATATGAGTGGGGCTGGGGATATATAATCCTGTTACTATTGACAGAAGTGCCAATGGTGGGATCCACGCTGATTTGGCACCATTTATTTAAAGAGACCTGAAATTAAACACTTTTTTACAATTATTATAATATTGGCTTTGAAAGCTACTTGTAACTTTGCCATAAAGTATTTGCATGATGTCTGATGCCCCATGTTCCATAACTTGCATATGCATTATGAGTGTGTGTTGTCACAGCCATGCGCATAATGAAAGACTGTCTCGATTAGGGACTGCTTTTCATTATGCGCATGTGAATGAGCAAACATGGCTGCTCGCACCCGGAGCTCTCTCCCTGTGTGAGTAGGATAGCGCTGGTGGGGGGCATTTAAAAAACTACTGTTCTTCCCAACTGGAATGCGGGCTCTACCAGCCCACACCTTTGGTTGTAGGCCAGTCACTTAGAAGCCACTGTTTTGGCTTATACAGTATAGAAATGATGTGTGTTACATTTAGTCTGGTTATATTAAGAAGTGCAATCCCATAGAAACAACCTGGCTGCTGCCAAAAACAAATTAAGAATTCATTCCAGTTCCAAAGGCATGTTAGATTCACTATCACTCCTAGTTCTAAAAGACTACTAAAAAATGTATTCCTATAATGGAACCAGCTAATGCAGTTACAGCCTCTGTGGAGTAAATAAAAAACATACAGGCAGGTGTATTGGCTTCTGATTACACTGACAACTGATGTATAATGTCTGTAAAGCTCAGAGGACACATGTCAGCACAATACAAATGGCAAGAAATAAATACAAATAAAAGTCTTACTTTGTAATACTTTTGCAGTATAACATTCGCAAGACACGAAGTTGTCTACATCCCTTCCGTAAGCACTTTAATGTTCTGTCACTGAGATTGACACATCCAGAGATATCCAAGACATGGAGATAAGAGCACACCCCGGAGAGATACTGAATGCTTAAATCTGTCACCTGCATATCATAATAAACATTGTTATAGGACGCAAAGCATGTGACACGTAGAAATGTACACTCCCAGTAGTGGTTTTAGTTTTGACTGATTTTTATTGAGTGGGGGAAGGAAGGAAAAGGGGGGCTGGAAAGCTGCATCCATCAAAGGACATGGTAGACCATTTCATGGGGTTATTGTTCTTTTTATAGTTATGTAAAATATGTATATTGTATTCATATGAATTTGGCATCCACACCCCTTATGCCATAGATTGTTTCCCAGGATTTTGATGTGTGCTATGTTTTTAGACATACCTTTGGACACCCGGCAATATTGACTGACGTAAGCAGCTTACAGCAAAACGCCACCGTTTTTACTGTGTTATTTGTCACCTGCAAACAGTGGGACACATCCAGCTGCTCCAGATCACGTGATTGCTGGCAGAATTTCTGTTGAATAAATGTAATGGATTATTCAATATATATTTTATATGATGTTAATGCTGTTGCCAGAGTATATGCTATATTAATTCTGCCTGTGGCTGGCCACCCCCTCACTGATACCATGATGCCTACTAGTATATTGTAAGGGAATTAAAAAAAAAAAACAAGGTACTGTTTTACTACAGAGAAAATGAAATCATTTTTAAAAACTTGGATAAAATGGAGTCTATGCGAGATGGCCTTTCTGTAATTTGGAGCTTTTTGGATAATGGGTTTCCAGATAATGGATCCGATACCTGTAGGCTTAGGGGGGTTAATTGTCAAAGGTGGAGTTTTTCCTAACTCGAATAAACTAACAACTCGAATGTTTGCTTATTTATCAAAAATACAAAGTAAAAAAACTTGATGCAATCGGGGGGGCTGAATACTCGCATTGATCGGCGTAAAAACCTAGAATACCTTGAATTCATCAAGTTTTCTAGCAGAAAACAACATAAAAAAAGGAAAACATGAAGGCAAAAGTCTTCAAAAGGTTCAAGACTCAACTGCCATTGACTAGTATATTTTTGGATTTGGGCTTTTACTAGCATTGGGGCATAACAAATTTCTAAAACATTTTCTGGAAAACTCAACTCAAACTTTAATAAATAACCACCTTAATGTATGAAGATCCATATTACATATTAGATCAGTTCTCAGTTCCCGAGCATTCTGTATAACAGGTCCCATACCATGTCCTGCAGTCTTGGCCTCCCTGTTCCCCATCACATACCTAGTTGTAGAGGGTCTGCTGCACAAATACTGCCACTTTCTAATGAAAAATCTGCGTGCCTGCCAAATGGGGCAGACACATGAGCAGGCACTGGGATTGTATTGTGATGGGCCCAGTGACCGCCAGTTACACAACTGGACATGATTATTAGGGACACATTACCATAACACAATCACTAAAGAGCATTTTACCAGAAGAGCCTGACAGCAACTGTAAAGCATGGTGGTTAAAATATTATGGGTTACGGCTGTTTTACTACATCAGTGCCTCAGCACCATCCCAGAGTCAGCTATACATTTTTGATCATATCAGAAGGTGCTTGAGGATAACATCCGATCATTTGTCAGAAGACTGACCCTCGACTTAAAGTGAACCTTGCAACATCACAACAACCCTAAACGAACAGTCAGGTCTGGACTGAGAATCACAATAGGCCACACCAGCCTACTAAATAGTGACTGTCTATGGCATCTTATAGCAGAACCCACAGATTGCCAGTCCAGGCCTGCTAATAGTCTCAGCAAATTCACCAAGGAATGACTTCAGTAAGAAATGGTGGGTTTTGGAATGGCCAAGCCAAACACCAGATCTAAATCCCACTGTGAAAGCTGTACATGGGGTGCATACCTTCCAACATTTTAAAAATAGAAAGAGGGACAAAGAGATTTGTCAAATTTGCCAATTTTTTTGACCATGCCCAATTTGTGGCCTCACCCCCAACTACTATGTTCATTGTACAAAAGTTGGCAGGAGAGAGAAGAACTGGGAGCACTCTGCTAATTAGTCCCAAGTGTGCTGCAGGCAAAGAAGCTGCTCTGGAAAGCATCCAATCCAATGCATAGTGTTTGAAGCGGAGCACCAGCTGGACACTTCCTTAGTAATAATTTTACATTTTACTGTTAACATTTGCTTGATGCGTTTCATAACCCTCCGGCCAGGACTGGACTGGCAATCTGTGGGTTCTGGCAAATGCCAGAGGGGCTGCTATAAGGTGCCATAGAAAGTCAGTATTTAGTGGGCTGGTGGGGACTGATTGGGCCTCTGTGTACCTGAACTGCCAGGGCCTATTTTGATTCTCAGTCCAGACCTGCCTCCGGCCACTTTCTCAAAAGTTTTTGAGAAAGTGGCCAGAGGGCTACGAAAACACGTCAAGCAAATGACAGCAATCATTACTGATATTTCCTTGCCTGTATCATTTTTTGGGATACTGATTTTAAATGACCAAATAAAATGTAACATTTTTACTAAGAAAGTCTCCAGCTGGTGCTCCGCTTCAAACACTATACAAAAGTTGAAAGTTTGAACACATTTCTGTGGTTTTACCTGTTATTGAGCTGTCAAAATCAGGACTGTGCCGTGAAAAACAGGACAGTTGGGAGGTATAGGGGTGTACTTACTTTTTCACCTGACTATGTATAGCGTCACATTTTAAAATGGGCCCATCTGTCTCTGGTGCTTCCCCTTTATGGCATGTGTGTTACATTTAAGCATGATGTATACAGAATTATCCAATTATCTTGTGTATCTTAGCAGTTTGTGCAAAGATGTTTCACAACAAAAAGCCAATCTCTGCTAAACTTCAATGCAAGCAGAATAACCACTGCAGCCTATTCACGTTGCTTGCTAACAGCTGGGTTTTGTTCATCAAAATGGACGTTTCTAGATAACAAAGTGCAATGTTCCGTGGTCTGTTGTTAAGTGACCTGCCGGTACAGAACGCATGATGCAAAGGAAAGTATTCCCACTGATGAGCCGTGCCCACATCCATCTTGTAAATGTCCAAAGCCTACAAATATGCATGACACAGCAAGTGGTGAGTGTAGGATTCCATTACTGAGATTCTGTAACATAAAAGACTTCTGTAGGACTAATGTTTTCCTCATGTTTTGTAGCCCATGACACATAATCTGAGGTTTTTTGTCTTTTGCTGAGCAAAACCACATACACGCTCTTATTCTTCAGCTTTGAAAGTGTTCCCGTCTCCATGAATTACTGTACGTTGGAGCGCATTTTAGCATTTGGTTAACCCACGGTCCATCATAATCCCAAGTGCCCAGAACATCTGAGATCAGCAAGAGCTGAATTTGCTCATACGTTTTTATAAATGTTGTGCAGGCATGGAATCCATTATCTGGAAACCCATTATCCAGAAAGCCATCTCCCATAGACTCCACTTTATTAATATTATCCAAGATAAAACAGTAGCTTGTACTTGATCCCAACTAAGATACAATGAATCCTTATTGGAAGCAAAACCAGCCTATTGGGTTTATTTAATGTTACCTAGTAGACTAGATATGAAGATCCAAATTACAGAAAGATCTTTTATCCGGAAAACCCCAGGTCCCATAGCTGTAGTATGATACATTATGGAAAATCTGCATGTCCTTCACTTAGACTTTTTGCAGCTACAGAGAATGCCTGATCTCTGAATGGTTGTGCCCAGTGGGGGGGGGCTGAGGGCACCAGTAAATAATAATTCCAGCCAGTGGTGTAACTAGATGTTACTGGGCCCCACAGCAAATTTATTTTAGGGCCCCCAAAATATCCAGAGGTTGTCTTGTTTTACCACTATATATTGAAATTGCTCATTAAGTAAGGCCTAATGGGCCCCCTATTCCTCCTGGGCCCCCCTGCAGCCGCAGGGTCTGCTTCCTCTGTAGTTACGACCCTGATTCCAGCCAAAAGCTGCTGTGCAGCACAAGATTCTTTCCTCAGAAGCACACAGTGACAACATGATTTCTGCAGGGGAGTAGTTAAGCGTAGGCTCATTCAATTTAGCATGCAGTATGAGGAGTAAAATATTTAGTGGTGCAGCATAGAGCTCGAATGGAGCCAAATGGAACAGCACAGCCCCTGAGAAATGACTCACATTGTATAAAAAGCACATGTAGATTTATTTCAGTCACATTTGTACTGCATTAACAGCTTCATGAAATGCATTTTATTTCTTAATCCAGTTCAACCAAAATGAAGACGTTAATAGATTTCAGAATATATATATTGTGGTAGAGTGACTGGGAAAAGGTGGAAAAAGGTCACTCTAGCCTTTAATTTCTCCCCATTTGCTAAGATAGACTCCAGGAAGGGAGCTGTCTGTAAACAGAGAACAGATTCTCTGTGTAAGTTTGGTAGCCAGGTACTCCATTCCACAGAGCCATTCCGGAGATTGGAGCTCACCTTTCACAGGAAAGCTGTCCTGTGGAAAGGCTATTTAAAGTTAATTGGAATGGGATAGTTGGTCTCTCAGCAGGGCACAGCAGGTAGGAGACCTGGCTGTGTTAGGAACTCCCAGAGGAGCTGGGGGTACTATCTGCTACTGCAAGAGCAGAGGGAGTCCGTGGCTGTGAGAGCCAGATATTGTTGTCTGTGTGGGACACTGAGGAATAGCCAGGAGGCTGAGAAATTCCTGTAAAGACTGTGAGTACAGGGGTGACCCAACCTATGTTTTTCTGGTAGTCCACAAGGGGCCCAGTATAGTGAGGGAACACTTCAAAGTGAAGGTAGTGCCCAGTGGGCAAGGCTTTATTTTTATGTTTTGTTTTATAAATGCTGAAATGGTCACCTCTGTTTGAATGACTTACTGGTAAATAAACCAATGTTTCTTTGAAGAGCCTTGTGTGTCCCTGTCTTTATGCTCCTTTTCCTATGCTGCCTGCCCTACCATTTGCTAATTTCCCCCAAATTTAAGTGTTCAAGCCACCAGGCTGTCACAATATATATATATATATATATATATATATATATATATGGTTTCTCTCTGTATATTATATCATTTACCCTTTTTGATATAACTTGCATATCCTGTGTTTGATTCTGAGCAGTGTATAAGTCAATCGTGCACTTTATGCAAGGGGAGAAACACTGGAGGTCATTTATTTACTGACCAAAGTTTTAGCAACAGTGACTTTATTTTATATCCTAAAATTTAAAATTTATACCTTTAGGGCTGGGGCAGACAGGGAGATTCAGTCGCCTGGCGATTAATCGCAGGCGTCAATCTCCCAGAACTGCCTTCTCCCTGTCCGCTGCTTGTTTAAATGAAAAAGCGCCAGCGCTGATACATACACGATGCAGCGATTTCCGGAATCGCCCGAAGTTACTTCGTGAGGAAACTTCGGGCAATTCCGGAAATCGCTGCACCGCGTGTGCACAGCGTGTGCACAGCGCTGGCGCTTTTTCATTTAAACAAGCGGCGGACAGGGAGAAGTCAGTTCGGGGAGATTGTCGCCTGCGAATTAATCGCCAGGCGACAGAATCTCCCCGAATCTCCCTGTCTGCACCAGCCCTAAAGGGTCCCCTGCCAAACAGCATCTAATGCTCATCAGCTTGCCCATTACCCAAGTTGGCCTCTCCATATCTAATGAACAGGTTCACACAGGTCACAGGGTAAGGGGGCAGCCAAATGGGGAGCATTAGATGTGCACTCTTTAAAAAATCAAACAAGGGGGTTTGTTTCATCTTTATTTACCAGACTGTGTGAAAATGAGTTTTATTGGACAAACAGATCAGCCTTTTCTTCAGGGCAACTAACTTGCTTAAAGGGGTTGTTCACCTTTGAGTTAACTTTTAGTATAATGTAGAGAGTGATATTTTGAAACAATTTGCAATTGGTTTTCATTCTTTATTGTTTGTGGTTTTATAGTTATTTAGCTTTTTATTCAGCAGCTCTCTAGTTTGCAGTGTCAGCAATTTGGTTTCTAGGGTACAAATTACCCTAGCAACCCTGCATTGATTTAAATAAGAGACTGGAATATGAATAGGAGATGAACTGAATAGAATGATAAGTAATAAAAAGTAGCAATAACAATACATTTGTAGCCTTACAGAGCATTTGTTTTTAGATGGTGTCAGTGACCCCCATTTGGAAGCTGCAAAGAAACAGAAGAAAATTGCAAATCACTATGAAAAATAAATAATGAAGACCAATTGAAAAGTTTCTTAGAATTGGCCCTTCTACAATATACTAAAAGTTAACATGAAGGTGAACCACCCCTTTAAAGGGCTGTCCACCCTATTGCAAAGCCTTGTCAAAGTGTAAAGAAATTCAAAAGAAATAGCTTTGCAAAATATATAGGATATAGAGTTTGCTCATACCATACTGTTATAACTGAAAAAGGGGTCACTGATCAGCAGAGAGAATTTTCAGACACCAATAAGGCTCTGGCACTGTGAGGATATCATATTATTGTTACTCTTACTTTTTCTATCCAGGCCCTGTTCCAGTCTCTCAGTCAAGCTACTACCTTGTTATTAGGTTAACTTAGCACTAGCAATCAGATGCTGCTGAATTTCCAAGACAAAAAAAAAAGAAAGGCAATTGCAAACTGTCCTAGAATAGTACTGCATGCATTATATTAACAATTGACATAGCTCAGATATTGTTTTGGCCCTGAGATCATCTCATTGCTCTGCTCTCATGCACACTGGCTGACTGAAATAGCCCAAGAGGTCATAAAATATTAATGGTGGGACATGGGAATGAGAAATTTCTTATGGAGCTGGAATAAGTGCCCTTAGCAGAAGGAGACAATTGGGGCCAGATTAGAGAGACAAGTAAATCAATCATAACTAAATCAAATCCTACCTTTACATTTACATCTGTAGAACTAAATTCACATAATAGGAAAATTCTTTTTTTTCTCAAGAAACATGATTTTCAAAAACTCAAAGCGATTATCTTTTCTACAGGGAACTTAATTATCATGAGGCAATTTCCTGTTATGCTTTCTGATGCTATAGCAATGGAGGGCCAAGAAAAGCTTCCTAATCTGCTGAGTAAAAGTGATAAGAGTAGAACAATATACAAAACTTATACAACATAACACTTTTGCTTCTCTCTTTTTCTCAGTATTATGTTCAGTGCTGGGCAACATGCAAAATGAACAAGATGATGGAATGAGGGGAACATGGAGAAGCATTGAGGTGGGAAAACTAGGGGTAGACAGGTAACTTAGGTATGTGACCCCCAATTGCCTCTTCTAACTACCCATAGTTCTGGCCCTGGATCTGTCTGCTGAAACGTAGACATGAACAGCTGCCCTCTGCAAGCACATCATACCTCCCAACTGTCCCTTTTTTGTAGGACAGTCCTGATTTTGACAGCTCAGCCTGCAGTCCTGGATTGTTACTGAAATGTCCAGACTTTCTCTTTGATCTCCTGCACTGAACAGCCATAAAAAGATACAAAGTTTCTAACTTTATTGGCTTTTGACAGAGAGTCCAGAAGAGATACTTAGATAAGATAAGGAGGTCTCCTAGGGAAACAGATTCACAGCTTAAAGGGCAATTGACCTTAATTAACAAAACTGTAATAACACATAAAACCACAGAAATGTGTTCAAACGGTCACAACCTGCCAAATTAACATGGTAGTTAGGAGGGTGTGGAGACAAAAAATGGGTGTGGTCAAAATGTTGCCAGATGTGCCAAAACTTTTTATACCTCTTTCTATTTCCAAATTTTGGGAGGTATGGCACACCCTCATATCTTCTAGGGGCTTCAAATACATCCCTGTAGTAACAGCCCACTGCCAGCTCAGTACAGCCCCAAGCACAAGGGTTAAGGTGGGAGATGGCTTAGGAAATATTTGCACAAATGTATCTTAGCTGACACTAAGGAGTTCATGATAGCATTGATGTAATGTGGGAATAATGTAATCAAACAACTATTGAGGGAAGATTAACACATTTTGCTTGGATAGGCAGAACAATATTTGGACTGGAGTTAAAATACTAGATAGTGGTCTTATGTTCTCACAAACTTCATCTGGGTTCCCATACTGACTCATTTGTAAAACAATTATTACTGCATAGCTGATGGATATTACAGACAGTGTGCTGAAAAAGAATTGGGTGTGTGGATGCAGGCTGACCAAATTAGCAGAGGGTAGCACTGAGAAACACAATGGATAAAGGGCTGAGGTATGAACAAAAGAAAGAGGAAAAGCTACAGAAGCTAATAGGAGATAAAAAGTGAGTGATTCAATGGAGATGGGATGTAGAAGGAAGGTGAACTAGGCAGATGAAGGTAAAAACAAAAGAAGCACAGAAGAACAACAGGGGAATGAAAACGAATAAGAGGAAGAGAACATATGATATGGGGTGGGGCATAGGCAGAAAATAAAGAAGTAGATAAGATAAAGGGGAATGAAGGTAGGGAGAAACGATGCTGTTAGAAAAGTGTTAATAAAATACATAAAGTACAAGGAAAAATGACTGGGTGGGAAGACCGTACTAGAAAATGGAAAGTTCATTCACCTTCTTTAGTAAACAACTTGTATTTGTCTGCTCATGTAATTCTAAATAAACAAGCTGCCTTATGGTTTGACCCCCTGTGTATATCCCAAGTGGTTTATCTGTTTACACGGAGCTGCTGATATGAAAAATGCTGTAATTGTGCAAGTGGCTGTATCTGCATCTGGTTAAATAAAAAAATACACTTAGAAAGTATATAGTTGAATGAAGCAGGGCCACTCAGTAGTGCTGGCTAGATAGCTGGTTGATGTGAAACCTTTAGAAGCATTCTAGCGGCACCACACCAAAACAGTTTGCCACCCTAGGCCTCATGCCCCTGCAGTAAGCCATCTCCCACTGCCTTCTCAGCACACAGATGTATCTCAGTACTCATATTGAATGGGAAGAGATCAATCCTGCTTTTCAGAGAGATCTCTTCCCACGCATAGTGTACACTAAAGAGGGATTCACCAGAGCATTGCTGTCAGTAATATTATTCTTTTCCACACATGAAAAATGCATTACCTGAATTCCTATGTCAGAAATCCCAAAGCATTCAGAAACACTTAGTTCTTTTATCTTGCCGTGGGCCCCAAGTGCTGCCAATCCCTGCAATAAACAACCATGTTCATGATATATGACTTTGTTATGCATATAGATGATTAGGTGCCCCCAATTGTAATGTAGAAAGATATAACAAGTCACCAAAATTTCCAATATTCTTATAAATCTTAGCAGAGGTTATCTTATCCTTTATAATAGAAAAGCTTTACAACATACGTCATCATAAAATATTTTTGATTTAAAAAAAATAAGTCTCCAGTGTTTTTTCTGGAATTAGACAAATATAGTATTTCCCCTCTCTTTCTCTGGGACCAGTCAGTTCCTTTCCTAACACATTTCCATGCAGCTGCCCCTTCCCCTCTGCTTCCCCACTGCTTTCCCCTGAATGTTTCTGCTGTTTGCCAGCACCTCCTTCAAGTCTCTTCACTTGTTTAAATAGCTGCAGTCAGGTATTTGCCATTCCCCATGTTCTCAGAGACAACAGACCAGCTGCATAATGTCCTGCTTCAGATTTCTATAGTCTTTGCAGTAGGCTGTGTCTTTTCATGTTACATTAAGTCTATCAGACAATCCTCAGCCTATTCCTCTCACGAAACAGGACAGATTTTTACTTTTGACTTTAAAGGACTATGCGAGGTCTGCAGTGGTGTAAATAATGGCATCAATTCCCACAAACATCTTCAGATTTTATTTTACACAGATTTTTTTTTTTACACCATTTTACTGGTGTTATTTATTTTAAACCCTATTATACATAGGCCCCTAATTTTTTTCCCCACAGGCTTTTTGATTTCTTCATAGATTTTCTTGTTTACTAGTATGTTGCTGAAAGGAATCGTTCTGTGTAAACATAAAAACTAGGTAAATAGATAGGCTGTGCAAATTAAAAATTGTTTCTAATATAGTGAGTTAGCCAAATATTTAATGTATAAAGGCTGGAGTGACTGGATGTCTAACATAATAGACAGCTGCTCCTGCTCTCTAGAAAAACTAAGGCTATTGTCCACATTACCCTACAAGGCTTTATTATGCCACATACCACCCCAAGACAATACCAAGTAAAAATGACTGCATTGAAAATGTCTGGAAGTTATCAAAACAGAGTAGCTATTAAAAGCTCGGACACAAATAAGGATGGATTTAACATTTTTTAACCCAACATCATATTTATTCAGCTGGTAGAACTTAAATATGTGGACTAGCAGTCTCCTTTCTGTTCAGCAAGCTTTGCTTTTAAAACATGGTGAAATTTCCATCTTGGAGCAATAAGTAAGCTAAATGACAGTACTGGATAAAGTGTGGGTTATGAAGCTATAATCATATGTAGCACTGTTATTTGTACCATGTTATTAGAATATCAGGCTACCAGTGCAACTCTGGTGTGCTTATTCCAAGTTAGGCTTGAAAGAACACAAAGGAAGAATGACAGAAATTGAACATCAGTTTACAATGTATATTTTTTTATTTAGATGCAACCAGTATATTACAAGCATCCTGCAACTGGTGTTAGAGTTTGTATTTTGAATGAAGTTTTTGTCTGCTCTGCAGCTCCTTGAAGCACACATACATACTTCACACTTGATGCATTTAGTGGCCATAGCCACTTCCACAAAAAGCAGTTACTTCATTAGTCCACATCTAAATTTAAAAGGTATGGAAAACAAACCCCCTAAAAACATTTACCCCTTCAGTGGTGTACTCATTTCCAATTAGAACCTTTTTGTAGGATAGGAAAAGCCATGGCAGATATAACTGCAAAGTGCATTTTTTTTAACACGTTTTGGGTATAAAATCTTTTATCTAGTGTAAGAGTACCATTTAAGCATGAGTTTAAATAACCAAAACACGGGAAATTACATCACCATTAGACCCTCCTCTAATTCTCCTCTTATTCTTCTTCTTGTTTCCACCTTTATTAGGCTGAATTGTGTATGGAAAAGCAAGTGTTTAAGGACTGTACATAAACAATTACAATAAGGTATTTGAGTAAAGGGCATATCCATCTAGATATCTGTGAGATGGATATGCCCTTTACTATAATTGCATGTGTGTAACATGTGTTAAAGTGATACTGACACATTTCTATAAAAACAGGAACATGTTGGTATCAGTGAAGAGAGGCTGCATGCTAAATAGAAGCAGCTCAAAGCCTCCCAAAGCCCAGTGATCCTTATTCATGTCGACCCTCTGACACCATTAAATCATCTTGCTGAGTTGTTTCAGTTACACTGGGCTGGGGGCGGTGCGATCCCTCCATAGGCTAATTACAAATGGAAACAGACTCCAGCCTATGGAGGGATTACACCGCCCCCAGCCCAGCATACTGAAACAACTCAGCAATATGATTTAATGGTGTCAGAGGGTTGCCATGAATAAGGATCAATGGGCTCGGGGCGGCTTTGGGAGGCTTTCAGCTGCTTATATTTAGCGTGCAGCCTCTCTTCACTGATACCAAAACGTTCCTATTTTTATAGGAATGTGTCACTATCACTTTAAGTGTTAAGTATGTATGTGCGCTTAATGATTTTATTATTTATTCAATAAAGAAATGTTTTTAGTGCCCCACTGGTGCTCTGTGTTAAAGGACTTTTCTCAAGTCCTACCCAGTATCTGCACATCACTTGTTAAGGAGAAACTTCTATTTATATTGTGGCCAGAGTTCAGACAGTGTTGCCTTCCACCTCCTGATGTTTAATTTATCATAAGGGACAGAAAGCCTTGTCTGACTAGGGATTGTGTGATTTATGTTTATGGATGCAAAATTTCTCATATGGTAGCAATCTGCTGTCTCCATATCATGAGTGGAATGCAGCATAGGCAGTTTCAGGATTTGCCATTGCAAACACGCTGCTGGAGAAAACAACAAGTGTGCTATTAGCATTAGTGATTCTCAGTTATTTATCAACTTGTAATGTCATTGAAAATGTAAAGATGCCACAACGTAAGGTTAAAATGCAAAATTATACATAGAGAATAAGAAAAAAAAGTTGTAGTAGTTTTCCTTGCATTCACTAAATGCATCTTCATCATAATCATGTGATCTGAAGTAGCTTCTTTTGACCCTACAATTTGTCACAAATTGTGGAATATTAAGGGGAAAAATGGTGATTTTAAGAAATAAAAATATATTTATATTAACATACCTGGTCTGTTATATTGGTCCCAGACAGATCGATGGAAATAAGTGATGTCATATTTCCTAGTAATTCAATGCCAGAATCTGTCAAATTTTCACAGTAACGAAGAGTTAGGTAGGTTAAATTATGACACCTAAAAGTAAGAAAACATTAAAATATGAAACCAGCTAAAATCAAAGAACACTATAAACATTACTGCAGTATAATAAATGGCAACATAGTTACTGTCACAAAAACAGCCAGAATATAAGAAGCTTCAACCTAATGCACACAATAATATTTTCATAATATATACATTGTGTGTTCTTAAGATATTAGGGGTGCTCTTTAGATATTTGAGTACTCCAGAATATTGGTCATTATTCAAGTAGCAGGCAAGAGGTTTTTTTTTATCTATATAAAAATATACCTACACTAAACCATAGCCTTGGATATAAAAATGGTCAAACCAGGACCGTATTTTTCTGCATAGCACCCAGAGGCAGGCCACAAAAATCCCCAAGTGTTCTAATGCTTTCGGAACTGCCTCCAAAACAGCCAGTAATAGTTACATTATTAAAGGTCTATTAAAAAGGAAACATTTATTAGCTGGTTTCTTGGGTGTATAAAGAGATAAAAATTGTTAAAAAGCTCTGTATTTCCCTACTCTCATCCCACCCTTTTTTCTATTTACATTTTTTGTATAAATTTGGATTTATTTTATGCCATGCTGTAGTAACCTTTCATTCTCTATTTTAGCTTGTCGCATTGCTTTTTTGCATGCTTTATTGGCCCCTTAGCACCTAATACATTTTTCAGCTGTCCCAGCAAACTTGAATGCCTTAAAGGGGAACTAAAGTCTAAAATAGAATAATGGTAGAAATGCTGTATTTTGTGTACTAAACATAATCCACAGAATCTGCCATAGAAGCCGGGAGCCTAATTAAACAAATGATTTATTCTTTCAAAGGTGGCTGTCATCTTGTAACTTTGTTAAACATCTTTGTAAAACCAGGACCATGCCTATGACTAAGTGTCCCACTGACACAAACGTGTTAGATGAGAGATGTTTGTATAAATAAAGGTTATCAACTTTTGGTCTGGTCTGTACGTGGCTTACCGGAGTGCCTTTCACCTATACTTGTTTGTTTGCATATGGATTGTTCACTCTCTGAGCTGAGGGCCTGGGGCTGGAGCACCTGGGCCACTAGTATATTGTGGTGAGTTATTTTACAAAGATTCCTCATGTTTTGTGCTAAAAAGTTTTTTGATTTAAGACTATGCACATGCAGTCTAAGCTTCTGTTGGGAGTAGGGTTGCCACCTTTTCTTGAAAAAAATACCGGCCTTCCTATATATTTATCTTTTTTTTCCTATTAATAACATTGGGATCAACCATCAAAAATACCGGCCAGGTGGCAACCCTAGTTGGGAGTTAAGCTTAGAGATCGTCATAAATTATCAAAACAAATAATATCTGCCATAAAAGCCGATACAGCAAGACTGGTTAATAAACAGAATAAGCACTTGGTCTGTGGATCCAAATCTCCACACAGTCGCCGGTTGCTTTACAGGGAAACAAACAAAGCTGCTCGAGGTCAGTGAATTAAGGTGGGGGCTCCCCCCCCCTGGCTGTTTGAAAGATTGTTTCCCTTTCAGTAACACGAAGGGGGTATTTCACTGCATACAGTCAGGTTTATTAGAAAAACGGTGCACAAGTAAAGTATATTGGAGATAGATTTCTTCATTAAAGAAGTGAAAACGGAATTTAAACTTATTATCAAACCATTAAACTGCTTTGTGACTTCTTTCCTTGCTTACAATAGCATATACTGACAGGTATATTTGTTAAGCAGCATTTTAAAGACATTCCATTTTTCGCCTATGTTTTGCCCAGTAACAGGACCGCTCCTCGGGTGGCACAGAGCGGCCAGTAAACACGGGAGGCCAAAAGCCATATTTCCGTTTTTTAGAATGGAAATTCAGCTCTGCCTGGATAAGCAAAGCACTCAACATTGGTTCATTTTTTAATGCATAAAAAATATATATAACAGGCCTGCTGATAAGGGGCAAACCAATAAAAAACATAACTTTCCTTGTTCTTTAAAGACAATCGTGCAACATTTAAAAGGGATATTTAATGAGATTCTGTCATGGGAAAACATGTTTTTTTTCTAAATGAATGAGTTAATAGTTCTTCTCCAGTAGACTTCTGCACTGAAATCCAATTCTCAAAAGAGCAAACAGATTTTTTTATTTTTCATTTTGAAATCTGACATGGGGTTAGACATTTTGTCAATTTCCCAGCTGCCCCTTGTCATTTGACTTATCCCAGGCATTTTAGGGAGGGAACTGCTTTCTGGCAAGCTGTTGTTTTTCCTTCATAATGTAACTGAATAGAACGCAGTGGGACATGGGTTTTTACTATTGAGTGCTGTTCTTAGATCTACCAGGCAGCTGTTATCTTGTGTTAGGGAGCTGTTCTCTGGTTACCTTCCCATTGTTCTGTTCTTAGGCTGCTGGGGGTGGGGAAAGGGAGGGAGTGATATCATTCCAACTTAGTAATGATGAAGTTTATCCGAGCACAAGTCCCATGACTTGGGGCAGCTGGGAAATTGACAATATGTCTAGCCCCATGTCAGATTTCAAAATGAAATATGAAAAAATCTGTTTCCTCTTTTGAGAAATGGATTTCAATGCAGAATTCTGCTGGAGCCACACTATTAACTGATGCATTTTGAAAAAAAAAACATTTTTTGCCATGATAGTATCCCTTTAAAGTAGTTCTTATCAGATCCCCTTTATGGAAGGTGTCACCCATTCATCCCATTGACTGGGATTATTATTTACAAATAAGTTTAAAAATGAGTTTATAAATAGACAGTGTGAGAATACTTTTTTAGGTTTATATAATAGCAATTATACAGTTCTTGTCCTAATATTTAATTTTCTTCCTATAGTGTTCAGTGTCTGCAGTAAACGGTCTGCAACTGTTCTGCAGGTATATTTGAATAACATTCAAGGAAGGGCTCATGATGTCAGATGTTGCTGGAGCTCTGCCACAGTTTCTGATATTCCCTTACTTTTGAGCTATTCTCAGAAGGGAGAGGTCGCTGACTCTGATACAGTTAGTGAGGTTTAATTCCCGTATCTTGGTTCCTGAAGAGCCTTCCAGGACTTGTCTGACACCCGGATCACTAATCCTAAAACACAATAAAAATGGTCTTAGTTTGTAATGCATAGTTTAATATTAAAGAGGCATGTTAATGTGATACTGATGTTCTTTTAAAAATAAATAGAAATGTGTCAGTATTACTGGGAATAAATTATAACGGCACACCCAGCCACAGCCATATTTCTGAATTAGAAAAACTTTCTACATTAATGCTGTGCAATTCTTCAATGTGCTAGAGAAAAAAAGTTAATTGAGTGATTGTGGCTCCTCCAGCAGGATTGACAAAACTAGATCTCCATTATCAGGAACCACATCCACGGTGATATGTTAACTGCTGGACTGGGACCTCCTTCAGTGCACATTTGTTGAAAAAACTTGTGGCTATTCATCCTAGCAATTTTGACACATTTCTAAAAATTTACATGCAAATGTGCCGGTATCACTTTCAATTTTAATTTGTACCACACATGTAAAATATATATGTACACAAGCTTAATGGAAGGCCTGCAGTTACATTCTCAAACTTACAATAGGTCTCCACAATAGGATTTGAAGTTGTTTGCTAGTCCTGCATAACACTGGTGTAACTAGACACCCCAGTACAAATCATTACTGAGACCTTCAATAACCATAACTCCATGTATTGCTTGTTTCTTAATTCACCTCTATGTTGTTTCCTTCCAATATTTATTACATTTTATATTTTTTTATCCAGAGGGATCCCATAGGTTCTGGAATTCCAGTGCAGTCCCTACCTTTGCCATCCCTGTAGTTAAGCTACTATCTGCATTATAACAATCTCTTCTGTGTAAACAAAACAGACTAATACACCACATTAAACAGCCCATTGCACATTGGATGCCTAAATACCCATGTTGCCAATGACATTTCTAATACGATTCAGACATTCAGGCCCACAATTGTGTAAGGGTATAATCCAAATTAAAAAAACTGACATATTGTATAATTGTAATGTAAATCATTCCGTATATAAGTGCTTACCTTATGCAATCTGCTACATTCAGTATGGTAATATTCTTTAACATTGAGATTGCTTTAAGGCTGATATCTGTTATTTTCTGACAATCGGCAACATATATATGATTCAGGTTAGGGCAGGATTTGCTTATTGATTTGATGCTTGAATCAGTGATTCTGTTATTCCCTGTTGTAAATATGAAGATATTAATCAAAGCAACACAAAAATACTTTTCTCATAAAAATATAGTAAAGCCTCTGACCTTCTAGTCTGATCTTTGCAAGTTTACGTCCTTGTGCAAGTACTTTAAAGGCCACATCAGAAAGATGGGGTGAGCCCAGAAGAGAGATGGATAGAATATTCTGGCATTTTTCAAGAAGGGCCTTTAAATATAAAATCAATACATGTGAAATCTTTTACTATGTGTATATTATCATAGTTTGTTAATAAGTCACCAACATTATGCTGATGCAGAATCAAATTAAAAAAAAAAAAAAAACCAGAGACAGTTTTGCACATGCATACTTTTGAAACAGATTAACAAACCCCACACGATTTCCTGCTTCAGTTTTAGTTACAGCAAACCCATTTCCAAAAAGTATATCCCAGACTTTTTGTAACCTGTTGCTGGCATCAAATTCTTAATAAGCATTTATTTTCAACATTTGATATGCTGTTTTTGTAGTACAGGTATGGGACCTGTTATTGTGAATGATCAGAACCTAGTGTTTTCTGGACAAGGAATCTTTTTGTAATTTGAATTTCCATACTTTACGTCTACTAAGAAAGATCTGAATATTAAATAAACCCAACAGGATTGTTTTGCCTCCAGCCAGTACTATTTTATATATAATTATATCTTAGTTGGTACTATGTACTGTTTTATTATTACAGAGAAGCATATATATATATTTCAGTTTTAAATGATTTGATTAAAATAGGGTCTGTGTGAAATGACCTTCCTGTAATTTGGAGCTTTCTAGATAATGGGTTCCTGAATAATGGATGGGACCTGTATTAGTAATTAAATGTAGAGTTTAAATGATTAAATAAAATAATCCCATTGTCTCTTTTTAGTTTAAATATTCTGTTCATTTTCTTTCATTCTCAAATAAGGCCTCAAGATGGCCATTTATGCCCGCACTTGGTATGCCAGTTTGGAAGTCTCAACCATACTGTTTGACCACCTGGGTATGTATATTATCTCTATGCTATAGTATAGATAAAACCACTGGAGGACAGAAGGACTGTTCAGTAACAGGACTGTTGAAATATTTAATGTGCAGACATGTACAGGAAGGATGTACAGTTCCTCCTCACTCCCTTTTATTGCATGCAATGGAATTTAGTTATACATGAGTATGGCCACTTTGTACAAAGATAGTCTAGCCTTTAAGGAAACTATACCCCCAAAAACAATAATTAAGCAACAGATAGTTTAGATATCAACTAAGTTGCATATTAAAGAATAATACCAAACTAGTATATATATTTAAAGGGATACGGTCATGGGAAAAAATGACAAACAGATTTTTTTTATATTTCATTTTGCAATCTGACATGGGGCTAGACATATTGTCGATTTCCCAGCTGCCGCAAGTCATGTGACTTGTGCTCTGATAAAATTCAATCACTCTTTACTGCTGTACAGCAAGTTGGAGTGATATCACCCCCTCCCTTTTCCCCCAGCAGCCTAACAACAGAACACAAGATAACAGCTGCCTGGTAGATCTAAGAACAGCACTCATTAGTAAAAACCCATATCCCACTGCATTCCATTCAGTTACATTTTGAAGGAAAAACAACACCCTGCCAGAAAGCAGTTCGTCCTAAAGTGCTGGCACAAGTCACATGACCAAGGGTTAGCTGGAAAATTTACAAAATGTCTAGCCCCGTGTCAGATTTCAAAACTGAATATAAAAAAATCTGTTTGCTCTTTTGAGAAACAGATTTCAGTGTAGAAGTCTACTGGAGCAGCACTATTAACTAAAGCATTTTGAAAAAAACATATTTTCCCATGACAGTATCCCTTTAAGTAAATATTGCCCTTTTCATTTCTTGCCTTGAACCACCATTTTATGCTGCCTCAGTGATCACCTGACCAGAAATACTCCAGCTATAACGGTAACAGGAAGTGTGGAAGCAAAAAACAGAACTGTCTGTTTATTGGCTCATGTGACTAAACATGTATGGTTTGTTTGTGTGCACCATGAACGATCCCAGGGGGCGGCCCTTATTTTTTAAAATGGTAATTTTCTATGTATGATTACCCAATGGCTGTAAGGGGGCCTATCGGCTCCTAGAGGGAGTTGTCAGTACCAAGGAGGAAGCTTACAGGGTCAATATTCAATTTCAAGGTACAAACAAGGGTTAAACAGGAGATGTCGTCAAAATCCAGGCAAGAGTTCACAAGGCAGGCAGATGAGTTTAAAAGGTCAGGTTCAGGCAGGGTCAAAGTCCACTAATCAGTAGTCAATAAATAACAAACACCCAGGAACCTAGGAGTAAATAGGTCCTATACTTGGGCGGCAAAATAGCATCCTGGGTGTAAATGGATTTTGAGCCAAAACAGGCAGAGACGCTGTGACGCTCCGTGCACCCGTTGTGGCGCAGTGGTGTCAGCATGCGCTGCCATCTTGGGAGCTGCCCCGGCAGTAGAAGATGTGCCGCCCGGAGCTCCATTCCTGACAATAGCACATACTACTAAAAAGTATATTATTATGAAAATGCTTTATTTATATGAAGCAGGGTTTTACAGATGAGCTGTTTTGTGCAATAAGTTTTTATAAAGACCTACAGTGTTCAGGGGGTATAGTTTTCCTTTAATTAACCTTTATGATTGTTGATATTTATCTACTTCAATATTCACATTAATGGTCAGAGATGTCAATGTGGACCCCTTCAGATACAAGTGCATCTTGACCACACCTACTCATTCCCAGTCACTTATGAATTCCACCCAGGCCTTGTCAGTGTAATGCCACTTTTTTATCAGTTCATTCGACTATAAATTCATATACACTACATATTTATTCAAAATGCAGCAGAATATATCATGAACATTTTATATGAAGAAAAATACAACAGATTTTTCATAACTTTATTGAGATTATTCACTTATAGATTTAAAAACTCAACAGTACAATACCAAACTTTCAAAGAACGTTAAATGAGGTTGGAGGGGTGCCATGAAGAGAAATATGGAGCTGGGGGGGGGGGGTTGCAAAAGTAGGGGCATGGTCACTACAGGTCTGCTTTTTTTCATGAACATTTGAGGGATTGTTTAGAAGTTTCCCCATTCTGTTAATTGAAAAGGGCTTGGGGAAAAAAATCAGAAATGCATTGCCTGGATTTGCTTCTGTACTTGCAAGTGCTAAAGACTGTATAATCTACAATAGGTGTTTTTTTCTTTCTTATACCTGCAGATCATGGAAATTTAAGGTCTGGCATTTTTAATCTGGTATAAGGTGCCTAGCTATTGCTACAGGCGCAATAATTGCTGTTGAACTTGGGACCAGGGCCATAGTAAATAAGTCCTTTTGTCTTTCATGTCTCATGTGACATATGTGGTTATTCATTGTAAAGAGATTTTAAAAGCCAAGTCAGCTTGTGAATACTACATGCTATACGATAAAAGCTGTGGCATGAGTCACACATTTTACTGAATTTTAGGTCCCATTGTTTATGTGCACATTTGAAGCCAGATTTTAATAGGCAAAATGAGCATTTCTGGATGTATTTCATAAGCCTTTGATTTTATTTATTTCTTTTTTTAAACAAAAGCAATAATTCCTAACTCTTCAAGTATCTTTGTGGGTAAAATTATATTTTTTATATTTTCTCCTTTACACTGCCTTGATCCCAGATTTTTTTTCCTCATTAAAATTGAATTGTCTGGATATTGTAAACATTCTTCATTATCATTTTAAAAACCACATGGTTATTGAACCCATCAGCAACTTTTCTCCAGATGTTAGACATATTTATGTAGATATGTTGGGTTTAAAAAAGACCATTGTCCATCAAGTTCAACCCTTACAAATGAAACCCATCTTTCAAACACACTCACACAGACCCCTCCACACACTCAGATAAACTATATATACCAATATCTATACTAATTGCAGAGTTTAGCATCACAATAAAAAGACATCCAAGCCACTCTTAAAGGCAACAGAATCAGCCATCACAACATCACCCGGCAGTGCATTCCACAACCTCACTGTCCTCACTGTGAAGAACCATCTAAGTTCTTTACCTCTAGTCTAAAGGGGTGACCTTCGGCGTGATGATCCTCTTTATGAGAAAAAGGTCCCCTGACATGTCTATAATGTCCTCTAACATACTTGTAAAGTGCTATCATGTCCGATCAAAAGATCCTTTTTTCGAGAGAGAACAACCCTAACCATGGCAGTCTACACTAAGTCTTGCATCCCTAGAAAACAAAATTAACATTTTAAGTGCTAAGGGCCACCCCCTGGAATCTTAGGATTCACAGTGCATACAAACAAACAAATTGCATGCATACATGTTAGGGTTATTGGACAATGGACAGGGCTTTGTCATTAATACTAGCGGCAGACAGGGAGAAGGAAATTCGGGGAGATTGTCGCCTGCTATTAAACGCCAGGCGACAGAATCTCCCCGAATCTCCCTATCTGTCCCCAGCCTTACAGTTACACTATTTCCTGTCAGGTGATCTCTGAGGGAACACACAGATAGGGTTGCAGCCCAACCGGTATTTTACCGGCCTAGCCGGTAAAACACCAGCCAAGGCCGGGGCCGGTATTACAAATTTACCGGCAATGTAGCTGCCGGTATATTTGTAATACCACTTAAAAAAGGCCCTTACCCTGCCATAATTCCAGTTAATACTTACCTTTTTTGCCGTCTTCAGCCGATCGCTCTATGTGGCTCCGCCCCTATGACGTCACACCCCACCCCTTTTGACGTCACGCCCGCCCCGCCCCTTTGTGACCCCGCCGGCCGGTAACATTTTTTACAAAAGGTGGCAACCCTACACACAGACCATCACAAAATGGTGGTTCAAGACAAAATATGTAAAAGTGCAATATTTATTTTGAGGAATTTGCAATTTTTGTTTGAGTATACATCCTTTCTGAAGATAAAGCTATTTATTCAGGAAAACGAATACCCTGGGCCATGTGCTCATGTTAGCAGAAAACTGCACTGTCCCAGGGTACTTTTGTAGAAGCTGATCTGCCATGATCATGTTACTCTTCTGTCTTCTTTCCTTGGATAAGTGCACATGCAGTACAGTTAAAAGGCCGGCTTTTTTTTTAAGTTCACATTTTACTCTACTCAGCATGCAAAAAGCTGGAACAAAAAGCTGGAAGATAATTGCTCGGTGGTGCTAGTTGAAAAGTACCACAGAGTAGTGCAGTTTTCTGCTAAAATAAACATCAACTCTGAGTATCAGGTAAGTAATAACATTTGGCACTCTCCCAGTGATTATGTCTTTTCTCGTCCTTTAAAGGCCATTTAAATTGCAAATTCACAGATGAATTGACTTTAGCATGTTCTTGATGGGGCAAATCTTAGCAAAGTGTCATTTGATGAGTTTTTAATTATTTGCATTTTTTGCCCTGCTTCTTTCCAAACAAAAATGTAAACATTTATATAAAGGGTGTGGTAACACAGATTTATTTCTTAAAGGAACAGTTCAGTGTAAAAATAAAAACTGGGTACATAGATAGATAGGCTGTGCAAAATAAAACATTTTCTAATATAGTTAGTTAGCCAAAAATGTAATGTATAAAGGCTGGAGTGGCTGGATGACTAATTTAATAACCAGAATCCAACTGTTTTTCAGCTCTTTACCTTTGAGTTAGTCAGTGATTTGACACATGGGACATAACTGTTCAGTGAGTTTGCAATTGATCCTCAGCATTCAGCTCAGATTCAAAAGCAACAGTTATGGCCTGTGTCCCCCCCCCTCAAGTCACTGATTGGTTACTACCTGGTCACAAGGGTAACCAGTCAGTGGAAAACAAGAGAGTTGAAAAGCAGGAAGCACTGTTCTGGTACATTAGACATCCAGTCACTCCAGCCTTTATACATTTTTTGGCAAACTAACTATATTAGAAAAATTTTGTACTGCCTATCTATTTACCCAGTTTTTATTTTTATACTGAACTGTTCCTTTAAACGTATGTCACCAGAAAACAAAAACCTGATTTTCACAGCTGTTGGTTTTATTATTTTAATTATTTACCTTTCTGTCTAGTTCCTTTACTCTTTCTCAGATCACGTATCCAAAAAATAAAAATGATTTTTTTAAAATTTGGATTAATAGAATCAACCCGAAAACTTGAATTGAAATTGAATCGAAATCAATGTGAATTTAAAAAAAACTTGATTCCAGGTTTTTTTCAGAGAAAAAGACTCGGGAAGGCTGCAAACAACTCAAAATTGATCCCTGGACTTCTCCCACTGAGTTCTTAAAGGGCCAGAGTATTATAAATCTCAAAAATCGATTTTGAATTTGTTAAAAAAACTCGAATCAAAGTTGAATAACTCCCTAGTTCTGACCATAAAAAAAGCTTGAAAATTTGAATTTCCAATTGACCCTTGATAAATATTCCTTAAACTCCAACCCCCACACACCTTTCTCTTCCTTGTGTCACCTGGTTCTTCTATGTTAAAATTCTGTAAAAAATACTTTAAAACATAGAATGTTTTGTTTATGCCCTTTACTGAGCATGGCCAGTGTTTGCATAGAAAAAGTTCTACCTTTAGAGACTGATAAACTAAATTTATAGTCATACAAGTAAGTATTTTTAAAGTGGACCCGTCACCCCCAAAAAAATATTCAAAATCCTATTTTATCACATTAGTCAAGCAAAATTAACATTAATTACACTATATAAATTATTTTAATCTTGTTTTCTACAGTCTGGGAATTCATAATTATAGCAAGCAGGCAGGAGCCATTTTGTGGACACTGTTATTGAGGCAAGCCTTGCATCATCTCAGAATCTTGTTTGTGCACCAGAATGGGGGACCCGATGTCTATCCCCATGTCCTGGCTACACAATTAATTGGTTAAGAGAACTGGGGAAATGTGAGGAGAGCAGTGGCATCTGGGAAGTGCTGAATGGAAAGTGAAAGTAATTATCTGCCCCACCTCTATGCCTAAGGCATAGAGGAGTGGCAGACATTATTTGATTGACAGCTGAGATTTTTAAACAAGCTTAAAACAACTATGAATGCTTTAATAAAAATTTTAAATTGGATTTCATGTTTAATTTGAAAAGGACTTTGATTATACAGATTTTTGTGTCTGGGTGACGGGTCCACTTTTAGTTCTGCTGCTTAACATAAAAACCTCTGATACATTAGTGGTTTAACTATTTAGGGCAATTAAGCTACTTGAAGCCAGCTACTTGTCGTGGCTACAAAACACCAGAAAATACTCTTCCATTTTCTAAAGCACACTTATCATATTGCCTTTTTTTTGCCGCAACAAGTAGCCAACTACAAGTAGGCTCTGTGTGTTGTTGCCCTTAACAAGAATAAGCATTACTTACTATGATGCACTTATCTGTCAGAGTAAACATATCATTGATCTTCAGATGCTGAAGAGAATTGCAACCCGCTGCCAAAAATTTAAAACCATCCACTGAGATCTAAGAAAAAAGAAAATTAGGCATATAAAAACTTTTGCATAACAGATTGTTTTGTAATGTGACTCTATTTAGAAATAATACAAGGGTCTAAGCAAACCGTTCAGTCTGGTAAGCTCTCTGTCTCTCTCTCCACTTTCATCTTAAATTGTTCTAACATTTTCTCCAAGTGACATGCTCGTTAGAGTCAAACTGCTGTGTCAACCACAAAAAAACTTGTTCCAACATAACCTTTTTAATCAGTACACATGGAAAATGTGCTGTTCAGGGTGCTCTAAAATCAGTGGAGTCCCATATTACATTTTTGGGGAGAGAATGCTGGAAGAAATCACATAATGTTTAGTTACAGTGAGTTATGCACAAACTAGACAGCACAATTATCAAAAGTTTACCACTAAAGCAATATTAAGAAATGTCTCAGTCTGAATTATATTCAACTGTAATATGTAAAAAAAAATAAGAAATACTGTATTTCTTATGTGGTTACCATGCAATAGCCAATCAGTGACTTGAGGGGCCACATGGGTCATAACTGTTGTTTTTGAATCTGAGCTGAATGCTCAGGATCAATTGCAAACTCACTGAACAGTTATGTCCTATGTGGCCCCCCTTCAAGCCACAGACTGAGTTAGAGAGCTGCAAAGCAGAAAGTAGTGTTCTGTTATGTTAGACATCAGACACTCCAGCACTTATACATTACATTTTTGGCTAACTAACTACAGTAGAACCCCCATTTTACGTTTTTCAGGGGACCAGAAAAAAATGGTGGAAAATGAAGGAAAACTTAAAATCAGGGAAATGTATTATGCATAATATATAGGTGGGACCACAAAACAACAATGTAAAATGAGGGAAAACTTAAAATCAGGGGATGTAAAATGCGGGTTCTACTGTATATTAGAAATATTTTTTTTATTTTGAACATCTATTTACCCAGTTTCTATTTTTACACAGAACTGTTCCTTTAACAAATGCCTGGCTTTCAGTTGCCATTCCTATTCATCCTGCTTGTGTTGAGTTGAAATAAGTGCACTGTGATGGTCAGTCAATATCTTTCTTTCCTATTTTAAATAAACGAGGCTTTCCATAAGATTTTTGAGCATTGTGGTTTGCAATAAATGTAGTCTCTAAATCATGTGATCACTACAGGTCACACAACTTCAAAACCACAAAGAAAGGAGAAGATCCAAATGTTAATTCCTAAGAAACACAACAGGGCTTATCTAAACACTAGGCAATAACCCTTAGCAACCACTCAGTGATTAGCTTTTTAGTTTCAACCAGCTGCAAGTAGAACAATGAAAATAAACATCTGACTGGCTTCCATGAGTAAATTCCCTGGTAAAAATTTACCCAGTGTTTAAAGATGACCCCACAAGCTCATAGCTCATGAAAGTGGACACTTACTGCATTTTCTGTCATAATTTGCAAATTAAGTCTACAAAAGGATGCATAATAATCAAAACTGGCACAGTTTATTACAGCAATTAAACTTTGTGGATTTGAATTACCCACCTAACAGTTATAATATTTGTATAACATATGTTTATATTACTGTGCCTTTAAGTACATCTTTTTATATAGCGCATCTACCTACATTTTATTGTATAAAACAGTCATAATACCAAAATGTTCCTGTAGAAGGTTAACTGCATTAGAACCAATTACAACCCGCATCCCTGCACAGACAGGAGTGTCAGTGTGCTAAATATGTTATATATATAATATTTTATTTATATATATATATATATATATATATATATATATATAAAGGTTTAGGCACACACTTAAAAAACAATTACCTGGGTTGTATTCAGAAATTCGATATATCTGTGTAAAAATGCTGAAGCACACCAGGATTTCAAAAAATCCAATAAAGAAGTCTTTTTTTGAAATCCTGGTGTGCTTCAGCATTTTTACACACACACACACACATATTGTGCTTAACTTTATTATACCTTGTATTGAAAGATTTCCCAGTGCAAGTACCACTGTCCATTCACATACTGTAGAATACTTGAAGCACAGCACCAGTTCATGTTTAGACTAAAAAGCCTTTATTCGAAACACATGGCAACGATCTGGCCAACAGCAACGTTTCAGACCTTGTTTGGCCTTTTTTCAAGCTTATTTAGCTAATTTTACGCTTAACATCTACTGGCTTCTGGAATCCTGCTGAACTTATAGTTGGGTAAAAGTTAGAAATTCCCACATGACATTTTTTCAAGATGGCAATGGCTGTCTATGCCTCACACCTCTGTTACACTGACTATGGGGAAGATTTATTAAGGTTCAAGTTGTGTTTTCAAGGTTATTTTAGGGCAAAAATAGATTTTTCAGGTTAAAAAAAACAATTCTAATTTCTGAAGTTTTATTTTTAAAAAAACTCAACTTTTTCAAGATTTATTATACCCTGACCCTGAAAATAGCTTGAATCCGAAAATAAACTAAATATCTAAAACCGTCATTGCCGTTTAGAAGTCAATGGCAGAGGTCCCATGAACCATAAAAAGATGTAAATAGATTTCATGCAATTTGAGCAATTCAATGTTTTTTTTTTGCCAAAAACTCAATTTGAGTTTTTGGGTTGATAACCCTGAACTCGCTGATTCAAGTTTTTTCTATTTGAATTTTTTCTTAAAGAGATACTGTCATGGGAAAACAAAACACATCAGTTAATAGTGCTGCTCCAGTAGACGTCTGCACTGAAATCCATTTCTCAAAAGACCAAACATATTTTTTTATATTCAGTTTTGAAATCTGACACAGGGCTAGACATTTTGTAAATTTCCCAGCTGCACTGGTTATGTGACTTGTGCCAGCACTTTAGGAGGGAATTGCTTTCTGGAAGGCCTTTGTTTTTCTTTCTCAATGTAACTGAATAGAACACAGTGGGACATGGGTTTTTCCTATTGAGTATTGTTCTTAGATCTACCAGGAAGCTGTTATCTTGTGTTAGGGTGCTGTTATCTGGTTACCTTCCCATTGTTCTGTTGTTAGGCTGCTTGGGGGGAAAAAGGGAGGGGGTGATATTACTCCAACTTGCAGTACAGCAGTAAAGAGTGATTGAAGTTTATCAGAGCACAAGTCACATGACTTGGGGCAGCTGGGAAATTGAATAAATGTCTAGCCCCATGTCAGATTTCAAAATGAAATATAAAAAATCCTGTTTGCTCTTTTATGAAATGGATTTCAGTGCAGAATTCTGCTGGAGCAGCACTATTAACTGATGCATTTTGAAAAAAACATTTTTCCCATGACAGTATCCCTTTAAATTAGAAACCATTCCAGTTGGGAGTTCATTCGAGGTATAAAAAAGCTCACCTAATTAAAATTCAACCTTTGATAAATAACCCTCTATGTGTTTGCTCAACATTCGGGAGATTCCCAACATTCTTCAAAGAAAATATATTCAGCCGGATGTTGGATTAATTTGTCAAATAGTAATTCAAACCATGCTCCTTGTTCATTTGCTGCCTAGTGAGCCTAGAGAGCTAGAAGACAGTGTATTAACATAATTTTCTAGGCAAACTGCATAATTTTTAAATTTATAAGGTTATATCCCAGTTTGAATTTATAACAATTTGTTAAACTAGAAAAACATGTTTGTGTTTAGAGCCACATATCTCTTTACAGAACATAAATTACATACCAAGTCAGGCATATTTAGAAAATGTATTTTGTGCTGTACAAATTAATTATATGATTTTCACAGGTAAACTGAAAGCATTTGGAGTTTGCATAGATGTATATATATTATTTAAACAAACAGCCTGTGAAGTGGTTCCCATTGTGCACTCAGTCCAGCTCTGACGAATTATATAGATATATATATATATATATATATATATAAATAAACAGATCCGCACTTCCCACATTTAACTCCTTGTTCACTGGCCCGGGTGCTGCTCCTTGGGATTGTGTACACAAAGGAAGATAAAGTAGCGCACTCCTGGGACTTTCTGTAAATATTCTTTATTCCATCATGTGGCACAAAATCAACGTTTCGGCTCCCCTCTAGGGCCTTTATCAAGATAAAAAGCCATTAAATTCATAATCTTTAAATAGCCCAAGTAGATGATAGTGTATATGAGGATAGAATGAATATGGGGATATTTATCTCTTGTTTTGCCTTCCTCTTCGAGCCCCGCCGGATCGGGTATCTTTGCCTTTTTCTACCCCCGAGGGTGGCAGGACCGATATTGCAGGGGCCTCTAAAAAATCTTTAGGCCTACTATGGGATGTTTTTTCCATGTCCGCATTGGGACCTCCAGTACCTACTGCCACATTATTACCATTATTAGCCTCGCGTGGCAACACCGGGATATCGTCTCCCTCTGAAATATATATATATATACACATATATATAAAATCTATTAAGGAGTTCGCACTCACAGGACTTTTAAAAAATAAAGTTATTATTTGTTCAAAACACTAATGTTTCGGCTATCACACTAGCCTTTATCAAGGTTACACAACAACAGCCTCAACCAAATTTGAACCCCTGGTGGCGGGAAGGGAGAGTGAATGATGTCATCTTGCATCATTAGCATAACATGTGCAGTAAATAAAATACAAGTGTATAGCTAATGCGTCACTTTAAAACAGCATATTGGAACATAGTACAGCAACCTTAGCAACACTTTCTACTCCCTTGACACCACTATACATAGCTCGGCACACGGGCTTCTCCCCCAGAGCGCCTTTTTTCAAATGTTCTACTTGAAACACTCCGAGCCAACGTCTCTGTACACTTTATGATTTATGGTTGCTACCATGTATTATCTCTTCCTGATACGTCACCAGGATTTCTCTCCTAAAGTATGTTAAACTATTAACACATCATTACGGTACTGTGCAACGGTAAACATATCTTCAGATTTGATCTTGTATATACTAACTTTATTGAATGCTATCTGTGGTGACATGATTGATGTTATGTTTTTTTCCCCTTCTCTGATGTTGGGCTTTCAGGACCACGCAAAAGACTTAGACATGCAGCGCGGGGCTGTTTACGGACTTTCTTATTTATGTATCACTTTCGATCGGTGGAAGTTACTTTGTCTTACACTGTACGTTGTTACAATTGTTGCATGTTTCATTTCATTCTACGTTTGTTCACTCCAATGTTGTTTAGGCTTAGTCCAGACGGGGAGATTCGGGGGCGATCCGTCGCCTGGCGACTTCTTGCCGCGACGGATCGCCCCCGAATCTCCCCGAATAGCTAGGCACCGGCATAGCTTAAAAACGGCTGCGCTTATTCACACGGAGCGGCGCAATTTTTAAAATCGCTCCAAATTGCCTCGCCAGGCAATTTGGAGCGATTTTAAAAATTGCGCCGCTCCGTGTGAGCAAGTCGCCAGGCGACGGATCGCCCCAGAATCTCCCCGTCTGGACTACGCCTTAAAGCGATGCATTAGATATACACTTGTATTTTATTTACTGCACAATGTCTGTTATGCTAATGATGCAGGATGATGTCATTCACTCTCCCTTCCCGCCACCGGGGGTTTAAATTTGGTTGAGGTTGTTGTTGTGTAACTTTGATAAAGGCTAGTGTGATAGCTGAAACATTAGTGTTTTGAAAAAATAAAAACTTTTTTGCAAGTGGTTTATAAATGTGTAGCTTTGCAGAGCATTCATTTGAAATGACCCCCATTTCAAAGCTGCGACGATTCAGAACGAAAATAGTTAAAAAAAATATAAAAAATAAATCATTAAGACCAATAGAAACGTTGGCCATTATACTAATTATTAACTTATGAACCACACCTTTAACTCTGCTAGTAAGACATCTGAAGGATGCCGTTTTGTAAATCCTTTGTGACAGATTATATATATATATATATATATATATATATATATATATATACACACACATATTTTTTTGCAAAAGTCCTTTTTGGACATAAAATATTGTTGTTGTGTCAGGAGCATAAAGGAAAACTGGAAGGCTTTAGCCTTATTATGACCAGAGGTAAATAGTTAGGGACCGCCATGTGGGTTTTACCTTGACGTGGTGTGGTGGCTTATCAATCTTATGATCATAATATTGTAACTTAAAAACCCCAGTCTTTGTAAATGCATGCATCTGCATAGATTACTTCTATGAGAGGGGAATGTGCATTGATCAATTTCTCTTCTTTTTCTCTATGTCTGTGTCAGGAGTATACTGAGCAGAACTTACCATTAACCCTTCATTTCAATTACCATATCCATATATATTTAACTAATGTGTTTCTGGTATTACAAATATATATACTTATATTTATAAGTGATGCAAAGTTGGTCTACTATTATGGAACAAGATTCTTATTTTTCAGCAGAATTATACTGACAAACACATTACTGTAGTGAGTGTATGAAAAGCAAATTAAGCCATTGGGCGTCAGCCAGCAGAGTTGCTTTCCAAACAAAATATTGCTGTCTCCAAGAAATACTGCTGCCAGTTTGTTCTTGGCACTGGTTTTTCATGCTTTTTGTAATATAAGCATACAAAATTATAAACTAAAATGTTGGTCATTTTTTTAAATTTTACTGAAATAGTATTGTCACTAGCAACTGTATTGACTAAAAAACGAGACACCTCACGTTGGCTGGATGGTGTTAAAACGGTCTTTGTATTGGTTTTAAGGCTCCAGGAACAGAGAAGCCTAATCAGCTACTTGAAAAATCACTTCAAGCTGGGGTACCAGAGGCCCACTACAGAACCTGATCTCATGGGCCCACTGCCCTGGCCAGCAACAATGCGATGCAAACCCCTGGTCACCACCTACCAGTGTTGGAACTAGGTGTTCTGAGCACCCAATCAAAGCTGAAAATGATGCCCCCCAAGCTAACTTTTACCTTGTTAAAGGAGAACTAAAGCTTAACTAAAGAATTAGACTAGAAATGTTGTACATTATGAGGGTTATTTACTAAACTCAGAATTTATCTCATATTTAATTTTAAAAAAAAACCCAATCAAACTCACATGCACAATTTGTGCTTATTTATTAATTAAAAAATTAGGCTCAAACGGTTTGTGAAAAAACATGATAAAATCGAGAAAAAACACGGATTGTCTGACTTTTTCAGACTTTTCTCCCCTGAATCGCTTACATTTTTGTGGTTTATGGCTAAAACCCCAAATTTTTTTGATTTTTTTTTTTTGGGCTAAACTCAGTCAAACCATAATAACTTCAAATTGAAATTGGGGCCTCTCCCATTGCAATACAGGACCTCGACAGTTCTAAGATGGCGGATTGTCGTATTCAGGCTTTTTGCAGCATTGTGGTATATAAAAAACAAAAATTCGCAAAAAAATATTGTTTTTTTACCACAAAAAAAATCTAGTTTTTGCCCCAAAAAGAACCTGATACATTCAGGGTTTAGTAAATAAACCACAAGGTCCCCAGCCCTTTAGCATTACAGGTCTGTGCTCCCCAAAGATGTACCTATAGCTCAATTTTTTCTTTTCTGCTGATTCACTGCACATGCTCTGTGCTGCTGTCACTTACTGAGCTTAGGGGCCCACTCACAGTTTACTGTAAATATAGAATATAAATGTCACAATATAATGCTGATTAGTAATTAATGCAGAAATATAATGTCAGCTCAGAATCCAATACAATTAGCATCAGACTTTAAGGGAACAGTTCAGTGTGAAAATAAAAACTGAATAAATAGAAAGGCTGTGCAAAACAAAATTCTATAGGCTGGAGTGAGTGGATGTCTAAAATAATAGCCAGAAAACTACTTCCTGCTTTTCAGCTCCCTAACTCTGAGTTAGTAAGCGACATGAAGGGGGGCCAGATGGGACATAACTGTGCAGTGAGTTTTCAATTGATCCTTAGCATGCAGCTCAGATTCAAAAGTATGACCCATGTGGCCCCCCTCAAGTCACCGATTGGTTACTGTCTGGTAACCAATCAGTGGAAACCAATAGAGCTACAAAGCAGGTTCTGGCTATTAAGTTAGACATCCAGTCACTCCAGCCTTTATACATTACAGTTTTGGCTAACACACATTTTTAATTTTGCACAGCCTATCTATTTACCCAGTTTTTCTTTTTATACTAAAGTGTTCCTTTAATAATCAGCCTTGTAGCATTACTTACTCCTTGTCAGGCCACACCTCAAAAGAAAATAAAAATCAATATGGCCTTGCTTTCCACAGTGGAATGCATGGCTATATTTAATTTTGTTTGAGTCTTTCTGAAGTTGCATGCTGGTGGCAGCAGGGCCCAACAGAATTGGAGCCCACCAGGATTTTCCCCGGTATCCCAGTGAGCCAGTCTGAAACTGAGAGGAATAACTTGCGAATAACAGTAAATGGGATTACAAATATATCTATTATATCACCTTCTATATCCTAATCTGGATTATGGAAATTAGTATTTAAATAACAATACATAGTCTTTACATATTTTGTAACCGCTGTATACACACACCAGATTTCCACGAAATACTGAAACTCAAAGATCCCAAACCATACCCAAGCAAATATAAATATAAAATCACCATCCAGACATAATAAAAGAAAAAAAAATACAGTGGTATCCTTTTTTGGATTTACAACTGTGCTATTATTACAGACATCTGTATGTTGCTTTTCAGGAAGAAATTATTCAATTTAAGATGCAAGAAAAGGAAGTATCTTTATTGCATCCAAGACTACTTGTCAGATATAGAATTGTATAGAGTTCTGTAACACAATAAGTATCTTTATTGCATCCAAGACTACTTGTCAGATATAGAATTGTATAGAGTTCTGTAACACAATAACATTTATTGGGTATGCGTTTTCTTTTTTAACACTGCCTTGTGACAAGTACAGATTTTTATTGTGGCTGACACTATTTACAAACCTTACAGGAATGTGCCCATTTACAAAGTGTTTTCATCATTATAAAAAATGGTCAATTTAGAGAGGGCCTCTTTGAAACAGTCACAAATGAATGCAGCTTTATATAAAGAAAATGCCATTATCAAATAATAAGTCGGTTTCTATGGAGCTAATTTTCTGTTGAAGTAAAAAAGGTTGTACACTATTCTTATAAATATATTATAACAAATGGAATCAAGATGGTCTGTAATGTCTCGTATTAGAACAGACTTAAAATGCAATTTTGCACCATCACTTCTGATCTAAATGTATAATATTACTCACATTCTAATTCTGCTAGCTACTGATAAAATAGTGGTTTTCGTCTGCTGATATACTCCAAAGCATTTCTGTAACCATCTTCTGAATGGGAAAATAAATAGGCAGTATTAATAGTCAGTCAGAAGTACTGAGGTGTTAGAAAGGGAAAGTATTTTCCCACAAAACCCCTAAAATGGTGGTTTAATTTGCCTTTCAAGTCCAGCATATGATAAAAGGTTAGTCAAAAACAACAGCCACTGGGATTTGACCAATGCCCTCACTTTGCCCTGTCAGCAACCCTAAATAGCACTACTCCTACCACAAGGCTATTGTAGGGTTGCACTTCTGAACTGCCCAGTTTTCAGGAGGTCTGTTAGAGTGAAAAGTGCTTGTCCGTATTTTCTTTTAAACGAGTTGGAAACGTCATGGGCCCACCCCCAGATAGAGAAAAAGAAAGAAGGGATGCGACTGCTATCAAAGCAATAACCAGGAACCCTGTTAAGTGTATAATAATAATGAAAAAAGATATATATATATTACAAAAAATACAGCAGAGATCCCAGTTCTTACCTACAAAAGAGTATTTTCACACATTTTGTTGCCCACATTTTACAGCAAGTATTTCTGATTAATTAATTTAATACCATGTTCAGTCAGAGCAGTCCACGGTTATTATTGTATGAAACTAAAGTATTTTAAAACAATTATAGACAGACCTTTAGAATAATGATCTTAAGAAATCTTTTCTCCTGCTTCTAAAAAATGCATTTTTAGGTATTTTTCAGTAACCTTTAGTCTTTAAAAGGCAGCTTTACAACAACTTGGATAATACTAAAACTTTTGATTGCTGTTTTCATAAATTACAAACATTACTTTTACTATTTGAATAAATGTATTTGATTGCGTTCTTCGAAACCAAAGTCAAATACAAAGCTGTAGTCTTTTTTTCATTATCCAATAAGTACAAGCTGTTTATAACTATGACACTGCTTTGGAGAGGAGCCAATGACCATAGTGCTGTGCCTAAGGAGACTGTAAGCAGCTGCAGCCTTGTAATTTAAAACCGCTGAAGTTTCCTGAAGGACCAGTACTACTTGGATTCACCATGAGAGAAAGACATAGTTGCTCGTTCCAAGGTTTTTCTTATATTCTGAATGACAAAGAATAGCAAAGGACCAACCTGAGTGCAACCGGACAGATCTAAATATATGAGCTTGTGGCATCCTTTTCCTGAACCCAGGTACTGTAATCCTTTGTCTGTAAATTTTCGGCAGTAAGCCAAGCTTAAAAATTGCAGGTTTAGAAGGCATCTGGAAAGAAACAGAAGCATAAAAGATAACTGTACAACTACAACATGGAAAAGATAATGTAAATCTGCAAATACAGTGTACTCACAATATACTAATGTGTAGTTTTTAGATACACAAACCAACATTTTGCTCAGCAGTTCACAAAGCATGGTTTTTAACAGCATAAAAAGGTCACCCATTCTCCTAGGACTTGTATAATAACTAATAAACTGATGAACATTGTCATTGTTTAGAATAAAAACAACATTCTGCAGGCTTCTTTTTATGTTAAGGGATGGGAAAGCATTATAACAAATTATTTTTGCAGCATGACGAAAAGAGGCAGATGCATGTATGCATTTACTAAAGTTAAAGTCTGTGATTTTATGAAAGCTGTATATTCTGCATGAATATAGCCAATACACAAGGTAAACAAAAAGCTTCAACTAGCTCCTTTTGTGCCAGGGGAGCCAGTACATATGCAAGCCAAAATGCAATGTGCGTTCCCATACTGCCGTGCCAACACACCTCTCTCGTATATTCCAGAGCTGCATTACAAAGAACTCATTTAAAATGAAATCCTGTGCACATTCAACCACCAGAGACACCTCATAACTACTTCTTCTCTAAAACTCTGTATACTGTAGCTCAACTTTTTTTAACAGTATTCAGTTCAATGACAAATTATTATTTCATGGTACAGCTAAAGAAAACTTCACTAGAGTCTAGGAAGTAGAAATTATTTTAGATAATTCTCCATTCTTCTTTCATTCAATAAGAAATATAGAGTAGTTCTGGACTTCTAAAGGAATATTTAGTGTCTTCATATGACACTTTCCCCTCAACCTTGTTTTGTTACAGTAATAGGTACCTTTTGTTAACAAAAGAAAGCTACAGAATGTGATGTAATGTAGATTTGAGCACAATCTCTGATTTTTCTTGCTTATTTGCATCTATTGCCACCAGAGGCAGTCATGCTCCCTGGCAAACTAACTGATTTACTATGTCTAATAATAAACACAGTTTATTTAAATTTCAATTAAATCCAGGTGACTGCTCACTCTCCACATTCCAGGAAGCTAACAAAGGGGATAACAATTTACCTTGACATGATTCGTAGGGTTGCGTTGGTTACTTCAGTGTGAGATATGTTAAGATACAGCAGTGCAGGGCATCCTTCACAAATAATTCTCATTGATTCATCCTGAATAAGGCAAGGGAAAACAGAAGTGAAAAATACAAGTACTGCTTGCTTTCTTATAACCTGATAGTAACACTGCAGCACATTACAGTGAGTAAGAATGGACACAGAACAACAATCACCGCACAAGAAAAGAAGGGTCACAACAAAGAATACTTGGTAAAGGTCCATAGAAAAGGATCATACTGCGATATAAACACTTATATAGACACTGGTCAGTGATGTCATGTTAAATTTGGGGCCTCCCAGATGCTGCTGAGCTACAACACTCAGCTTCCCTCCAGAGTAAATAATGGGTATGCTGGGAGCCATATTTGGATAAAAACTGGGACACGTAACCCAGCTCCGAGGTAGCTATTTCAGTTATCTATATAGATATATTTTAGAAACATGTGCTAATACCCATGGCCTGTACAACCAAGTGCTGCTTCCCTCTGCATGACATCTGGATCAGTTATGGTGCAAAAATGTAGCAGCAAAGAACTGGCATCCTGTCATTACTTGAATCTATGGCTAGATTCATTTTGCCTTGAGGGAAAGCTTTGAACTTACAGACAGGCACAAACACACATGTTTGCAATCCAAACACACCTTTATGGCTAGGGGGGCTTTTCCAAGAAGCGGATACACATTTGAGAGCCTCATTCTCCCATTTCAAGTAATGACTGGGGAAATTAACAACTTGTCACACAGAGAAACACATCTCTTAGTCAAATACCCTATGGCTCATAAGCAATTCAAGCATGATTTGAATTTCCTACTACCTCCTTTGGTCTCTCTTGTTTTTTGAGTTCAAGAAGAAGAAAAAACTGACCAGTAAAGAAAATAATTTGCTACACGTGTACAGACAGTGGCAAAAGAGTCAGTGAAAAGCATAGTTATGGTCACATACCTGAGTTATCGGAACATCTGAGTACTTGTAATAACTAGAAATACCAGGCCCAAATTGCCTGCAGACTGACTGAATGGAATAGGACAGTACAGGTATATGGATATATTATCCTGAAACCTATTATCCAAAAAGCTCCAAAACAGATATTGCCATGGTTTAGGCAAACAATTCTTATTTTGACAATTTTCTTATTTTTGTTAGCAGACGCTTATCATATCGGTATGAATAGGTCCATGAATGGTATCTGCTTGCTGTTTACGAACAACAATCTTACTTCTACTGTTGCGCTCATAGGTTTAAATACCCTGTTAGAATTTATGATTTCGTGATTTTTCAGAGAATATGAATAACACAAAAACTTTTCTTTCACTCATGGTTAATGGTTGGCTGAAGCCATTTATTATCAAATAACTGTGTTTACTCTTTTTAAATCATAATCACTACGCAAACTACCCAAATTACCCTGATCAAAAGTTTACCTACCCCAGTTCTTAATACCATGTATTTAACATCAAAACATCAATGGCAGTTTAAAGTGTTTTGAGGTAGTTGTGGAAGAGGCTCTTTATCTTCTCAGACAGTAAAGCTGTGCATACTTCCTGGAAAAAAGCCTCCAGTTCCCGTAAATTCTTGGGCTGTCTTGCATGAACTGCACTTTTGAGGTCTCCCCAGAGTGGCTCAATTATATTGAGGTCAGGAGACTGATATGGCCACTCCAGAACCTTCCCTTCTGTAGCCAATGACAGGTTGACTTGTCTTTGTGTTTTGGATCATTGTCATGTTGGAATGTCCAAGTATGTCCCATGCACAGCTTCTGGGCTGTGAGTGCAAATTTACCTCCAGTATTTTTTTTATCACTTACTGCATTCATTTTTCCATTAATTCTGACCAAATTTCCTGTGCCTTTGTAGCTCACACATCCCTAAAACATCAGCGATCCACCTCCATGTTTCACATTAGGAATGGTGTACCTTTCATCATAGGCCTTGTCGACTCCTCTCCAAATGTAGCATTTATGGTTGTGGCCAAAAAGTTAAATTTCAGTCTCATCACTCCAAATGACTTTGTGCCAGAAGTTGTAAGGGTCTGTCAGGAGTCCAGAAAGTCACTGACCTTTTGTACACACCCACTAATTACAAGCAAACAGATCACAGGTAAAGATAGTTAACTTTAATAGCCATTCTAACCCTTTTGTGTCAAGTTGTGTGCATGTTATCAGGCCAAATCACCAGGGTATGTAAACTTTTGATCAGGGTCATTTGTGTAGTTTGTGTAGTGATTATGATTTAAAAAGAGTAAGCAGTTGTTTGACAATAAATGGCTTCAGCCAATCCCTAACCATGAGTGAAAGAAAAGTTTCTGTGTTATCATTTATATTCTCTGAAAAATGGTCCAGAAATCATGAATTCTGCCAGGGTATGTAAACCTATAACCACAACTGTTTATGATTATTACCATGATAATGAACTAGTTAAATCATAGGTGTAAAGTCTTTGTAAGTAACACATGCACATTTGCAGGGCCGGTCGTACCAAGTGAGGGCCCCGATTGTGGGCCAATTGGGTTTGGGGCCGGCTGGTCGAATCGTGTTAGGGGGCGGGCTGGGCCAATCAGGATTAGGGGCAGGCTGGGCTACTGGGGGATTAAGGGAATAGGAATCAGAGCGAGCACTGGAGCGGGGACCCCATAAGCATGTGGCCCAATTGAGCCAAATTGGTCCAATGTGCTTAAGACCGGCACTGCGCATTTGGCACTGAATTATATGTAAGTGCATATGAAGCTATTGTCTGTGGTTTCATTTTTTGTTTTTTTTTTAATTGCACATATTCTTACTCAGCCTTGCAGAACATTTTTAATATGGCCTCTGCATATTTAATGATCTGTTTACTTTTTATTTTGCCACAAGTGTTTAAATACATGAGTATGAATTTTCTCATAAATAAATGTAATTGGATAGTAATGTAAATCAATTTCTTATCAAACTGCAAAAAAACCTTATAATGCTGCAACAGCGTAAGATCTTGTTTTCATTGTACCTTGTATCACTTAAAATCTAGGCAACCATAACAGGCTCAGATGTAGTGCAGCAAGAGTGTAGAGATTAATACAGTACACATATGCAATAATCTACCCCTACTATAAAATATGAGGATATTCTAAGTTACAGATCGGTTTGACAACAATATGATTGCTTGAGGTTAAAGGCAGAGTGCTTTTATGCAGTTTAAAGAACTCTAAGGGGACTTCTACCTTACTTCTACCTTTTGCTACCCTACAGCTGAGTATATATATATATAGGGAAACTATTCCCTATTGTGAAATATAAGGATATTATAAGTCACGGAGACCATATAAAGGAATAAGGTTGAAGGTCAAGTGCCTTTATACTTGTCATGGATCTACAAAATGATTTATATAATATTCATAGCTCTTTTCTACATGTGTATATCTACATATATATATCTATATATATTAATGATGTGGGGGTCAGCCTGGTACCCGAGGGGCACAGATGGGTTTGGGCCAGCACACGCACAGTGGGGCTCATTTATCAACACTGGGCAAATTTGCCCATGGGCAGTTACCTATAGCAACCTATCAGTGATAAGCTTTTTAAAGCCAGCTGCAAGTAAAACACTGAATGCAGCAATTTGATTGGTTGCCATGGGTTACTACCCATGGGCAAATTTGCACAGTGTTGATAAATGACTCCCAGTGAGTTTGGGCTGCAGGTATTTAAGGGGAAGTGGAGCGGCAGGATAGGGTTGGGTGCAGGGGGCGGTTAATAAATAAATAAATATATTCACACATAGTAAAATCAGACCAAACTAATGTCTTACCCTTTTATAACTTGTATATATCTTGTAACATAATAACACCTGTTGTAGTTTAGTTAAGAACAGTTTAAGAAGGTGATATATTTGGGGTGCTAAGATTGCAGTAAAAAATAGCCTGATGTCATGTTTCCCATGTGTTATTGTTTTTAAGTTTTGGAAATTAGCCTGCTGTATAACTTCCAAGATATATGAAGCAATTCATTATGCTTAATTTCCCATGGGTTATATTTCACCCTTACTGCGGGTACTTATACAGAAGGTACAAGGTAGCACAATACATAATGAGATTTATTCTATTTATCTTGAGTTGCAGACTCTATAAGAGGTTAAGGTGTGCAGGGCTGAGGGCATGAGTCATTTGTGGAAGAACATCTGCAAAATCCATAAATAGATCTAGACTTAGATTTCCACTAATGAAAGAATGCCAAGATAGTATTATACTAGTGCTAAGCTGTTAAATGACATTTTGACACAGTTACACAACAAAAGAAAAAAAAACATCGCTCACATTTCATCGTTAATGGCTGTAGCCAGTGTTCGAATAGGAGTTATGTTTTGGGGTGAATATGAAATCTTAAGTCTTAAACCCATAAGGAGACAGAGCTGTACTGTCTATTCTTAAAATAAGGAAGGGCTGAGTAGCTCAGAGAACAATGAGAAATATGAATATAAATATATAAATATGAAATAATTGGGGTTTTGACTACTGAATATTTGACCTGGCATACGACTATAAGATATTTTCCCATGTATGATTTATTTATTAAATATATTTCCATATTCATGGTCTGCCAATTCAAGCTAGATCAGTCAAACGACATGGCCATATATGTGTACAGACTATGTTATATCTCAAAAAACAATGTACATGGACAACAGTGGGCTAAAAAGTCAGACCACAACAATTTGTGTGTATGTGTAATAATAACCCTTATTGGGTTATTTTTTAAAGGTTCAGTTATATTTTTCCTGAAAATTTTGAGTTTTCAAAGGTATTTTTTCAGTCAAATCTCAATGTTTCTGTTTAAAATAACTCAAATTTTTCGAGATTTATAAAACTCATAAGCTGGAGATAGCTAGAATCCGAAAAAATACTTCAGCTTAAACCTGTTGATGTCATGAAGAAGTCAATGGCAGAGGTCCCTTGAACCATTTGAAGATGTTTGTAGCCTTCATGATGCTTGGGTTTTTTTCTGAGGGTTTTGCTCGAAAACTTAATTAATTTGAGCAATTAGAGTTTCTTTTGCCAAAATTTTTTTACTTCTGAGTTCATTTGAGGAATAAAAACCTCACAACACTCACAAACTTGACCTTTGATAAATAATCTCCTTAATTTACTCAAATGTCATAAGTGAGGCAATAGGTGGGACATTCTGCACAGGTAACACATACTAGGATTACCACTGCTGTAGTATTGTATTTTGCTAGATAAAACACACTGAAGCACACTTTTTTGATGCTGCTCAGTATGCTGAGTAAAAAAAAACTAAAATCTTGTGTAAAAAAATGACAGTAGTGCCAGATCAGACATTACTGTTGTTCATAATTTATCCCCAGATGTTCCAATAAAGTTCATTACAAATGAAATTAACATGCAGACTAATTTTCATGAGTGTATGATTTGATTAACATTTCTTTATTTGTAATTGTTACAAAACGACAGCATTAGCCTTTGTTCTCTATTAATAGATTTTTTTATGCTGCAACCTAGGTCAACTCATTCTGCTGAAATGAATAAGTGAATCCATATGTAGATCATATAACTTAGGAACTGTTTCTCTGAGAGCAGATCCAAGTTTAACATAACATCTGGCAATCCCACATAGAATACATATTATTTATTTATTTATTTTATTTGAATAAATTGATATGGAAAAAGTAACACACTTAGGGCTGACCTACACTTGCAATTTTCCTTGGATCAATAAACACAGTTTTGCAACAGACAAAATAGCAACAATTTTTGTTTTCTAAAGGCAAAACCACATATTTATTGGCCTAATTTACAAAGAACACAGAAGAATTTGAAGTATCAACCTGTATGTTTTTGTCATGTGTTGTACAGGATTGCAGGCATTTAGCAGTGCTTTATTCATTTGGCCTCAACATCACCCCATTCCCACCCCCTAAATTGCATGTCATTCCGACAATTAAGGGGTGTGCTTAGGGTGCTGGTGTACTTAGGGTGTAAAGGAGGCCCTCCTTACTGTCGGCCCTCCTTACCGTCGGCCCTATGGCAAGGTACAGAGTGCAGTGAATATTTAGAAAATGTTCACTAAAGAGCACAATTTTTTGCTCTGTAGTGCTCCAGCATTTACATCAGGGGCCTTTGTATATGACCAATTACATACACATATCATATTTGCAAAGTTTTTATCTAACTAAAATTATAATAAATAATAAAGTTGCAGTAGGCAGCTTTAATGAGGGACTAAGTCAGTGATCCCCAACCAGTAGCTTGTGAGCAACATGTTGCTCACCAACCCCTTTAACTGCATAAAAAAACAGGTGTACTGTGAAATAGAGCCTCTTGTTGTTTGCCAGTCCACATAGGGACCACAAATAGAAAATTATAGCCTTTATTTGTCACCCCAGGAAGTTTTTGCATGTCTGTGATGCTCTCCAACTCTTTTCATTTTTAAATGTGGCTCACAGGTAAAAAAAAGGCTGGGGAACCCTGGACTAAGTATATAATCCAAAAATTCAACTGGCTGACTTTTTTCTGTATGGCTTTGGTACACAGTCTGTATATTCAGCACAATGGCTGCAGCTTTCCCTTAGTCAAACATACCAACGTACAAATACTTACATTTAAATTTAGACACTCTGAAAGATTCAAATCTTGAAGATTTTTACATTCACCTAGAAAGAAAATATATGAATCAGTATGAAAATAAGTATAATGTGCCCTTACATGAACAACCCAAAAGCTGGTCTGACAAGAACCAATTATATCTATTAGATATTAATTTGGCCACTAATGAATGATATTTGCTCTAGCAAACAAATCTTGTGAAATCTGTCCAAACACAGATGGTACTCATCTCACTGAAACTGATTACATTTATGAATGTGCCTGCAGCTGTGGGTGATTGAAAATGGATGCAATGGAGAGTCAGCTTTAACCCAATTCATAATTGCAACCAAATATGCTCCTGCACCTCTTCTTAGGATTGTGTACAAGTGCATCTATTGACACTGGGGAAGCCTGGAGCCATCACCACCCTGGAGGTAATTCCAAGGTTCACACAGAGAATTGATTCAACAGATGCCCCAGACTATGAAGTTAAGGAATGAAGTGTGTACTCCACAAATAAGCCCACAAACTTAAATGTATATTAAAGGAAACACTAAGGGGCAGATTTACTAAGGGTCGAATTCGAGGGTTAAAAAACCCTCGAATTCGACCATGGGAATAAAAATCAAAGGATTTTACCGCTATTCGATTGGTCGAACGATCGAATAGGAAATGTTCGATTGAACGATAAAAAACGATTTAATCCATTTTTAACTATTCGATTGATTTTTTTTATTCAATCAAAAACAATTAAACCCAATTCGGTAAGTTGAAACTGGCGAACTAGGCAGTTGGATAAAAATTTAAAGGGGAAGTTATTCTACTGTCGAATATTTGAATATTCGAATAGCTTTGTATTCAAATCATTCGATTTGAACGAATTTTCAAAATTTGATGGTTGAAGTGGTCTTCAAAAACATTCAAAAATTCGAATCTTTTTGAAAATTCGATTGAATTTCGAATCATTCATGTGAATTTAGTAAATCTGCCCCTTAGTGTTCATTAAAGGGGAACTATTGTGAAAATGAACATTTAATATAAGCTTCAGCATACGAAATAAGAAAGTTTGTAAATAAAATCAATTAAATATTCTGCATTGTTTCTGAAATAATCAAATTTATCCTCACTATCCCTCTCTCTCAGCATCTGTTTCTCTTCATTCTGTCTTCATGCAGCAGTTGGGTGTCAGGTATTCATTGACAGTTAGATCCAATATATCTTATAGGGGGCTTTCTTTCATAGCAGATGAATTAGCTCTCATTTAAATAACCAATTCTAATACAAAAATAATCTAACAAATTAACTGACTTTTCCACAAATCCTACATGTAGAGAGACATGATGTCTGGTGATTTTAATAGCGTGAGCTCTAATGCATCTTCTAGGCAAAAGGAGCCCCCCTATACAATATTGGATCTAACTGTCAATTATTATCTGACAACCAACTACTGCATAAAGACTGAATGAGGAGAAACAGATTCTGAGAAAGGAATAATTAAGATGAACTTGATTAATTCAGAAATGGTACAGATTATTTAACTGAATGTATTGAGAAAGTTTATTATTTCAGTATGCTTCAGCTTATATGAATTTTTCATTTTTGCAATAGTTCACCAAATGTGAGGCACTCCCAAGTAATTGTATTAACTTACCAGAAACTCCGGGCTGGTACTCCTATCAGCAGAAAACTGCACCGGCCCAGGGTTATACCAGTGAGCACGGCTTCAGCTTGCTTCAAATTTCCCGGGGCATACGCATGTGCAGTTGAACGAAGTAGCCAACTTTTTAGTTAAAGTTTGTCTTTTCGTTCCACTGCACATGTGCAGCCGTGTAAAGAAATCAGAAGACGGAAGAAAAGTGATCCGTGGTGCTCACTTGTATAACCCAGGGCCAGTGCAGTTTTCTGCTGATAGGAGCAATGGCCTAGGGTTTCAGGTAAGTCAATACAATCATTTGGGAGTGCCTAACATTTGGCACCTCCAAGTGCAGGGGGCCTTTCCTTCTCATTTAAAGTTTAATAATTACAAGATTTATACTTGAATCCCTTTATCCTAGAGGACAAATATTACCACTGTAGCATGATTTTTATAATTAAAATATATTTACAAAGCTCCTGTATATTCCACTAATGGTTTCTACCAGCAATGGTTAGACAGTTTCATGTTAGCTTTGATTTTAATACAGCTCTCTAACTACATGATACGTTTTCCTATACTTGTCTTCCAGAGAACGGATTCCAAGCACCCCAGCTGCACACACTGGTTTTAAACCATTTAATCATAACTGGGTAATCAGGGCCAGCTGGATGTCAGGATGCGAGTGGTTACCCTTCTAATGCTACTCTGCTTTTGCAAAATATCTGAGTGTAGAAAGATAAGAAGAAACAGAGAAAATGACAAACCAAACAGCACGAAAAAGACTTCTAGCACAGTAAAACGCTATGCTCCAGGATTACCCTGTGAAACATACATATATCTTAATGAAAAGTATTTGGACTGCCAAGAGAAGAGGCAGACATCTGTACTCCCTGCCTGGCCAGAAGACCTCATACACATATTGCTGGCAAGAAATCATATCCGTATACTAAAAAACAATGCATTTTCTAAATTTCGAAATGTAAAAAGCCTGGATTTACAGCAGAATGAAATAATAAAAATTGAGAATCTGGCATTTTATGGTTTGAAGAGACTTGCAACTCTGTTACTGCAGCACAACAAGATAAAAGTGCTATCAGAGGAAGTGTTCATTCACATGCCTCTACTAAGTTATTTGCGGCTATATGACAACCCCTGGGACTGTAACTGTGAGCTGGAATCCCTTGTCTCGCTGCTTAAGATTCCACGCAACAGAAATTGGGGAAATTATGCAAAATGTGAGACACCAATAGAAATGAAAGGTCTAAAACTTAAAACAGTCAGTCCTGAATTAATATGCCAAGATGATAATCTGGAACCAAAGCACGTTCAAGGCCCTAAAGTAACCAGACCTCTAGTAGACTCATCACTTTGCCATACCTACCTGTACCCAATAGCAACACTGGACTGCAAAAGGAAAGGTTTGTGGTTCAGTTACTTTTCTGTATTTATTTTTCTTCCATTCGAATGTATTATTTAAGCCCATAAGTGAATATAGATATATACACAAAGGTTGACAATGTTTTACTTTTGGTTTTATGGGAATGTTATGACACCAAGGGGCAGATTTACGAAATTCACGCGAAATGATCGAAGTTCGATCGAATAATGATCGTATGAATTTTCCGTAAAATCATATATTCAAATTTGGCCTCTTTGATCATCGAACAGATCGAATGATCGGATATTTGATAATTCGATGATCGAAAGAATCAAAATTTTTAAGTTATTCCACTGCCTACTTCGCCAGATTGAACCTGCCGAATTGTAATAGAAGCGTATGGGAAGCTCCTGCTCGAATACCATTCGTACGATCGGAGCGTTCGATCGTTCAAATTTTTCGGACGCTTGAAGGAAATTTCACGATTTTTTCGTGAAATCGAACGATCGGTATCCGATCATACGAATTCATTTAGAAATCGTATAGTGAGCAAAATGATAGCCTAAAACAATTCAATAAGCATTCGATGGTCAAATGCTTATCAAATTTCGTCGAGCTAATTTTGGGGAATAATAGTAAATCTGCCCCCAAATATGTGATTCTGGTATAAGAAGGCTTTTGCTGCATTTACTGCTGGGTGAAAGAGCTTATTGGCAAATTAGTGCTCCTTGTCACAAATTCTTCTTTGGTTCTTTCACACATGAAAGGTGTCCTACCTGCCCATCTGCTAAATTGCAAAGATTTTTTAAATTAATGTATATTGGAAGGTTTCTTGGAATTTTTTCATTTGGCAAATTTTATTTTTGAGAAAAAAGGGAAAATATCCTTGTTTATTACAGCTCAGCTTTTGGGCAGAAGCCAAAAAGGGGCGTGTAAAAGCTATTTGAATTGTCAAAATATAGCTACACATATATATTTATTTAACATAGACATTATTCTTAAAACCATGATATCCTGCATATGGTACTTCTGTGTATTCAATAGTGGTCAGTACACAGCTTCTTTAGAAAGCAGAAGGATTTTAAGTAGTATAGTGTTTATGCTGACCATATTTTTTGCCTTTTGTTTTAATCCGTGCCGCCTAAGGCAAGATTCTCACCTTGCCGAAGCAGCCCTGTTAAAGGGATACTGTCAAGGGAAAAAATTTTTTTTTCAAAACACATCAGTGCACTGAAATCCATTTCTCAAAAGAGCAAACAGATTTTTTCATATTTCATTATGAAATCTGACATAGGGCAAGACATATTGTCAATTTCCCAGCTGCCCCAAGTCATGCGTCTTGTGCTCTGATAAACTTCAATCAATCTTTACTGCTGTACTGCAGCAGTATCCTAAGAATAGAACAATGGGAAGGTAATCAGATAGCAGCTCCTTAACACAAGATAACAGCTGCCTGGTAGATCTAAGAACAACATTCAATAGTAAAAACCCATGTCCCACTGCGTTCCATTCAATTACATTGAGAAGGAAAAACAACAACAAGTCACATGACCAGGGCAGCTGGGAAACTGTCTAGCCCAAAGTCAGATTTCAAAATTGAATATAAAAAAAATCTGTTTGCGCTTTTAAAAAATGGATTTCATTACAGAAGTCTGCTGGAGTAACACTATTAACTGATGCATTTTGAAAAAAACATGTTTTCCCATGACAGTATCCCTTTAAAGAGACAGTATATCCTTTTTCAACATGAGTTCAATAAAAAGACTTCTGGTCAGGGAGACTAAGGGATCCCCGTATTTGATCCTTATGAGATAGGTAATTAGATCACCAGAAGGCAACTTCCTTCATTCTTTGTTGCAACTATATTGTAAGCTGATGTCTGTTATGTGCACTGCTTTGTGAAAACAGCGTTTTATGTTGCAGACAATTTTAGGTACTAGACAAATGATGATCCCCTCTCCTTATGAGCTAATCCGCACAGTCCCGACTGTATTGTTCAGGTACTAATCATGGGTCTGGGGGAGGGTTTACCCTTCTCTTCCATGATTGGGAAACAAGCAAAAACAATTCATTTGCTTATTTCCTTTTAAATGGCAAGTAGGAAACAATTGCAATTTAAAAGGAAATAGCCAAATTAATTTGCAGACGTTTACTGACCCCCTCACATAAGCGGAGGGGAAAAGGCTCAGCTCCTGTGTATTTAGAAAACTGAAATGGGCTTCTAGATTGGAGCAATTCTTAATAACAGGGGATTTTAATTATCCAGATATTGACTACAGCAAGTACTGGCAGGAAGGTTAATGGAAACAAGTTGTTAAAGGAATTGTCCAGTGTAAAAATGAAAACTTAATATAATATACAAAATAAAATGTTTCTAATTTGGTTAGATAGCTTAAAATTTGTATAGATTGGAGTAATATAATAGCCAGAACCTCCTACCTTACATCTCCCTAACTCTTAGTTAGTTATTGATCCTTAGCACGAAGGTCAGATTAAAAAACAAATGGTTATGACCCATATGACTCCCACTCAAGTCACTGACTGGTAAATGACTGGTAACCAATCAAAGAGCTGCAAAGCAGGATTGATGCAGCTGATGGATGAGCTGATTCACAAGCTCTTCATTACTTAGGGGCAGATTTACTAAATTCACATGTAATTCAAGTGAAGAATTCAAAGTTCGATCAAATTTGTTTAAAATTCGAATTTGATAGTCGAATTTGAAGGATTTTACTTCCCCACTATTCCCATGGTCGAATTTTGAATTTTTTTAGCATTTGAAATTCGACCAATAGTAAATCTGCCCCTTAATGTAGGTACAGTTTTCTTTTAACATACAATGTTTTTTGAGTCTCCTTGTCCTTTAAAGGAACAGTACAATGTAAAAATAAAAACTGGATAAATAGATAGGCTGTGCAAAATAAAAAATGTTTCTAATATAGTCAAAAATGTAATGTATAAAGGCTGGAGTGACTGGATGTCTAATATAATAGCCTGAATCCAACTATCCAGTTTTTATTTTTATACTGAACAATTCCTTAAAATCATATAAATGCTACAAGTGTTGAAAAGCAGCAAGTGTTACAATTGGATTCCCAAACCCAAAACTGACCCCAAGGACCAGGTCGTTGCTCTTCCGCCTATAACAACCACCAATGAATTTAAGGCCTAATTTGGCAGACGGGACCTTCAATTGAATATTTATGGAAGATAACCAAACCTTATCTGCAATTTGATATTCAGATGCCTTCTTATAGTCTATCAGGAGCTCTTTTTTGAGCAGCTACTGCAGAAGAATTTTGCACCTTTCTCCAAATCTCAGAAAGAGAATTAACTGCAGGCACATCAGAAGACTGATCAGAAAATGACAAGACTCTACGGTTATGGCTGAAAACAGTAAAAAATGGAGATTCTCCAGTGGACGAGTGAGTAGCATTACTGAAGGAAAACTCAGCCACGGAAGAAAATCTGCCCAGAGTGATTGGTTACAAGAAATGTAACATCTGAAATATTGTTCCAAGGACTGATCTGTTCTTTCTGTCTGGCCATTAGTCTGTGGATGAAACGCAGACAAGAAAGACAAATCAGTCCCCATGAGGGAACAAAGGGCCCACCAAAACCTAGAGACAAATTTAACCCCTCTATCTAAAACAATGTTCACAATTCCACAAATAGTGGATTGAAAAAATATGTAAACGTACATGCAATTTTTTCAATACTCTAATTGAAGATATAAATCTCTGCATGCTGTTTTTTCTGTTTCTTGATATTTATTATATATTACATAGCACAAGGGTAGTTACAGGCAAGTTGGAAAACGTGCTGTCCATTTATACACATGTACACACATATACGGTTTATTTTTTATACATCTCATATATAACATAATAGTCATAGTGGCCCAAGACCTAGGGGCTCTAGGAGGTACTCAAATTATAATGCATAAGCTGATTTTAAAAAAGTAATACATATAGACTATTTAGAATAATAAGTTGTAGTCCTCAATCATATAAGCATTTATATGAAAACAGAAGCTTTCTATTGATTGCTTCAGCTAGACTGTGTATATTCTACACCCCGAAAACCCAAAAGTAATAAAAAAACAATTAACAATGCCTATATGCTTATATCTCAAAACTCAAAGCTATTAGACAGCAGAGTAAAAGACCCAACTTGTAATGCTCAGTAACCAGGAGCACAAGGAAGTGTTCCAATTTGTGAGGTTCATCTGGCAGTACTGACACAGCTCCTTCGAGAGCAGCAAGCAGTCAGATATCAGCAAGTGACAGAATTCAGGATGGCAGCTATCTGTGTGACTGCCTGGGAGGAATTCTTGCACCTCTGTCTAACAGTTGTGTTTGAATTGCAGTGCCCCAGCTGCATGTTTAATTTGGTATTGTAGAAGGTGGAGAATATTGCTGAATGAGGCACCTAGCAGGAGTGGCTTAAAGGACAAGGAAAGTCTAAAAATGAATAGGGGTAAAAATGCCATGTTTTATAAACTGCACATACTGCACCCGCCTAAAGTTTCAGCTTGTCAACAGCAGCAATGATTCATAACTTAAAACTTTTCACATGGAAAGTGTCTGCGACACTCACACGCTCAGTAGGCTCTGAGCAGCTAAGCTTAGGGGTTGTCGCAAATTATCAAACAGAAAATGAGGCTGGCCTGTAATATAAGCTGATGCTACAAGGATTATTATTAAATTCTGATGCTAATTGCATTGGTTTCTATGCTGCCATGTAGTAATTAACTGTATAAATGACTAATCAGTCTTATATTGTGACTATATTTCTATTCTATATGTACTGTATACTGTATATTGCATGTGAATCAATGAATCTGCAGAAAAGAAGATAGCAAGCTACTGGGGCATCTTTGGAGACACAGATCTTTACTGCTAAAGGGCTGTGGTTGTCTTGGGCTGGCACAGAAGCACAAAACATAATGTACAACATTTTTAGCCTACTTCTTTAGTTTCACTTTCCTTGTCCTTTAAATATAACTGGCGTGAGACCGTCTCTAGAGGAACACTTGCAAAGCAAGGGTTGCAACAAGTCATATGGTTTACAGAAATTCTCTTATGGCACAGTGAGGCATGGGTGATAGCAGTGGTTTAAATAATGGTGGGCAGAAGGAAAGGGACCCACTGAGATTCCAAGCAGAATAATTGCAGAATGTTATTACATATATAAGGTTTACGCTTCACCTAACAACCTATATTAATTCATAAGCATTTTCAGTATTTTAATTGCAGTTAACCTCTAAATGTTGCTTGATTGCTACTGAGTTACTTTGCATGTCTTATTCATCGGAGCAATAAAAACTTCAGTCCTTTAATAATTTATTTCATTTCAGAATGAATATAAATGAATAATACCAGATTTAACTGAAATGCTATCAGTGTGAAATCAGGGCATCAGAGCATCACAGATTCATTATATGTGTCCCTGATTTTCCATGTGTTCTGTAATCATATTGCAATAGCAGTATTAACGGTCCTTATCCTCTGCTATAAATGAGAGTATAAACACAGTAAGATAATGATAGTGCTGTTTCCATTTCCCATAACAAGCATTAATCCTTTCCATTATTTTAGATTTACACAGTGTGCCAACTGACATTGCCCCAGACATTGTAAAACTTGATTTGTCCAACAATAAGATAAAAAAGCTGCAATCAAAAGAGTTTGCAGATACACCAGATCTTGAAATACTAAATTTGAGCAGCAATGGAATGGAGTTCATAGATCCAGGTAAGTCAAGCCACCTCATTTTAACGGAGGATACTAAAAAAAGATTTTTATTTTTAATTACAGAGGAGTCTGTATTCAACACTTTCCTTCTGTATATAACCGTGCAATATTTAAAATTGCAATAGAGTGGATATTGATCAATTTCATAAGAACCAAAAACACCAACAGGAAACGATTCTTCCTACCCCATATTTATTAGTTTAAGGCCACATTTTCCCTAAATATAGACTTGACCCTGCATAAAATTTTAGATTTTATTTTGATCTCTTACTCCATGCTAAACTTGATGAAGGTGGGTGACCAGCAGTACACCATGTGTGAAAGCACTGGCCAAATCTGAATAGCTATATTGCTTATCTCCAGGTCCAATATATAGTTTTGCCAATAAGAGATGCAAATTTTGGCCTTACAATCACACTTAGCCATAGTCAAATAATCCCTAGAAATTAAATTTAAATGCTTCCAGTCATACTCATGGATCTGTGCAAATTTGCTATAACATTGTGCCACACAGTTGCTTGGGTTTAGTGAAGGACAAGACTGCAAAAAATATAAAATTATTCAGTTAGCTGGCACTAATGCTGCAAAAATAATTCCTATGTACTCCTGGTACAAATGGCAATAAAGAAATCTTGTATCTTGTACTATATAAAAATGTAATCCCATGGAACTATAGTCTCTTTCTATTCTTCTAACAGCTAAAGTAATTTAATTTTATGAAAAAGGTAATTAATTTGATCAGGACCAAGGTTTTCTATCATGTGATTAAACAGATCTCACAAACAGATAAAGAGGGGTCAAAAATCTCTGAGCAGGTGCTAGGCTGAAGGACCCCTGTCTGCCATAAGGGTAGAGACACACGGTGCTATTTGGGAGAGATTAGTCGCCTGGGACAAATCGCCTCTTCCTCGGGTGACTGCTGCCAAGCCAGCTATATTCTAAATCGCTGGCGGGATGGCACTTGGAGCACTTCGTTTTCCAAAGTTGCCCAAAGTTTCCTCATGAGGCAATATCGGGTGACTTTGGAAAACAAAGCATTCCAAGTGCCATCCCGCCAGTGATTTAGATTTTAGCCAGCGGGCAGGCAGTTCTGGGAGATTAGTCGCAATTTGTTGCCAGGCGACTAATCTCCCCCAAATAGCACCCTGTGTCTCTACCCTAAGGGTAGGGTTTCCACCTGGCCGGTATATTACCGGCCTGGCCACTATTTTGTTGGCTGATCCCAATGTTATTAATAGGGAAAAAAGATAAATATATAGGAAGGCCGGTATATTTTTCATGAAAATGTGGCAACCCTACCTAAGGGTCATATATATGTATAAAAAGGAAATGCCAGCAGTACATTGCGAAAGTTGAAAAGCCCATAGACATACCAGAAAAGCAACATTTTGGGATTTTCAGACACGTTATAAAGATAAAAAAACTACTGCCTAAGTTTAGTGTTTGGGTGTTCCTCACAGTGGTTAAGGATCGACACCTCCAGTACACAATAACATGCAAACATAATAGAATCCACTGGACAGCCCAGTCAGTGAAATCACTAGATGTTTTAGATCACAAAGATTGAGCAATATGAACTGAAGTTATACTATTCTGAATTATGTAAACTAAATCCACTTCTAAGGCATTCTATCACATACGCAAATATAAAAATGTGGCAACAACATGAGGTGGAAAAGATATTAATTTTATTTCTGCACATTGTCTCAGAAAATGCCTCAATGAAAAAATGCCAGTAGTGCCAACAAGTTCATCATATCATTAAACAATATTATTGTGCACAACATATTTTTACCAATCCTTTTTCTTCCCACAGCTGCTTTTTCAGGCTTAATGAATTTACAAGAACTTGACTTATCAAATAACACACTTTTCAATATTCATTATGGTGTACTGGAAGACTTATACTTTTTGAAAAAGCTATGGCTCAGAGAAAATCCATGGAGGTGTGATTACAATATTCATTACTTATTTTACTGGCTAAAACATCACTATAATGTTAACTACAATGGTCTGGAATGCAAGTCACCTGAGGAATATAAAGGCTGGTTTGTTGGAAGGTATGTCAGAAGTTATTATGAAGAATGCCCAAATGAGAAATATCAAGTACAAATAGATCGAGAAACGGATGAAGAAGAATGGGACAGAAATAATCGTTCTTGGCAAATTGAAAAAGTTGGTAAAAAGAGTGTCAGGCTAACAGTGTTAAGTTAAAGTGCTGGGTTGTTTAAAGAAAGATACTGGTTATTTTCATCTTTGTTCATTTTATTTTTTCTGTGCAAGTGATTATTAAATTTGCAGGCAATACAGATCCTCAGAAAACTTTGAAGGAGAAAGTTGTCTTATACTGTATTACAACAAAAAAAAAAAATAAATGCGTCCCCAGGGCATCAGAATATAAGCAGCAAGAAGCCAGCTTGAATTCCGGTTGTTATGAATGTTTCATTAAGAGTTCAAAATTGTTTCTTCTAGTTGTATTCATGTAACAAAAATATTAAGGGATCAAAGTACAAGAATATTTCTGTTACAGATTTTTCCCTCGATTTTCTATGGTGTTAGTGACAATGCTTTTAGGTACTGCTTTGCACAAGAAGCCCATTGTCCTGTTTCATGTTCCTAAAATCATCCTTATCGCCTCCCAAATTCCTTCTGTCTGTTTATTCTTTTACAAATAAGTTCTATGAAGCACTGTATGGATGCAAAGATTTGATAGAAGGATTCGAACGATTCTCCGCAAAATCCTTCGAATTCTTGGAATGTAGAACATTTTTCTGGACAGGTTCTATGAGGTCCCCCAAAGGCTAAAATGGCAATTCGGCAGCTTTAAGCTGACGAATAGTCTAAAGATTTTTAAAGGGCAAGTACACCCTGTAAGGGTTGAAGTGAATTTTCAAATAAAATGCAAATTCCAAAGTAATTTTGGGCTACTTCGACTGTTGAATAGAAATTGAAAAAAAATTCAAAAATTCGAATTTCAATTGAAATAGGTAAATTTTTTATCGAAAATGGCCCCCCAAAAAAATTTCGCTGGTCGAATTTCTTTTTTAATTTGAAATTAGACCAATAGTAAATCTGCCCCTTGGTGTCAGAATTCACACATTCAGATTTTAATCACCCAATTTGAATGTCAATTAGAATGTAAAATTTATCACACATCAACCATGGAAATAGTTCTAATTCGAATATTCATCACCTAAAACCTGCTGTGGGTCAGTTGAAACATTTGAATATGTTAATTGTCTTCTATTCGAAGTTTCCGCTTGGGACTATTCGATCGAATATTAAACATTCAATTTTTTTCTTAAAAAACCTCCAATTTGAGTTGTGAGTATATTTGAATTTGTTAGAGTAAAAAAAATTCACATAAATTCAACTGTGGCTGCCCATAAGTAAAGCAGCCACAGGATCTGTTTGTTCATAGCCTGAACAGAGAGATACAGTAAAACAAACCTTTTAACATAGAGAATCTAAATATGCAGAACAATATGTAAAGTTTTTCATTAAGACACATCTGCTAAAGGCAGTAAAACAAACTTCAACACAGCTAATAACAATAGGATGATTATATTAAAATAACTGCTGATATACAGCCTTAATCTGACTAAAGTAAATACAATGATTTACTATGTGCACAAGCAAAATTTTTGACCCTCGCAAATTAGCCTTATGTGGCGCCCTATGGATGCACAGAATCACGCATGTGTGTGTGGAACATACAAAGTATAAGAATATGGAGCACAGGGAGACTTTATCTGAAGCCCATGTATGTGCATAATTATAAAATAATGATTAATTTCAGAGACTGTGAAAAGCATTTAAAAAGATCATCTTACTAAGTAACTGTATATTATTTTTCACTGTTTAATTGCTATAATTCATTAATGAATAACAGTATTAATAAACATATGCATAGGGTAGAAATGCTTAATAAATGACAAGTAAAATTTACATGCGGTATGGGTAAAATATGCAAGGATGGGGACTGCGGCATATTAGTGGCAGGAAATTAAAAGAAATCAGTTTTAAATGGCAACTAAATATAATACATGTACAGATAATACAATTAATAGTTTGGAAAAATTTCAAAGAAGTTCCACTGACACAAAAAGATGGCAGTAAAACTTTTCTCCACGTAGCAAAAACAATTTTAAATCAGCTCAACTAGAAAATATATTGGCACAATGATTCATATTTAAACAAACAAGATGATAATAATGATAATATGCCAGTGAATTAATGCATATGGGTATAGCTTGAGTTATGTGTCTGATTATACTTTTTTTAGTTGGGGTAATCACCAATAGTTTGATCTTATGGTGTACTTTATATATTTACAGTTATAAATCTGTTTTTCACTGTGATATGAATATTATAAATACAGAGAAAGAAAACAAAAACATTTACAAATGTAGAGACTAATTATAAAGCTACTTTGGAGCCTGCATTAAAAAAAGACATACAGTAGCCCAGGCAACATGTAATTTGCCTCTGTACTCCAGCTGACTCATAGCCACCAGACACCAATTTCAACTCAGACTGACACTACAAATTACACTTTTAAATTAAACCTATGGGGATGAATAAATAAATGTTTATACCAAGACTGGTAACCCCTGTGGGTAGCATTTTCCAGATTCAAATAAATCATCTGATAGTTTCATTATTAGATCTCATGCACACTGTGACATTATTACATTGTCCACAGTTTATCCTTAAAGGGGAACTATGTTGAAAATGAAATAATCAATTAAAAATTCGGAACCTTTTCTGAAATATTCAGGTTACTCTTCATTATCCTCCTCTCAGCATCTGCTTCTCTTCATTTTCTCTTCATGCAGAAGTAAGTAGTCTGATTTTGAATGACAGTTAAATCCATTCTTTTGCCTAGAAGATGTATTAGAGCTCACTCTTTTAAAGGACCAGTTAAATCAAAAAATGAAATTATTTAAAGTAATAAAAATATAATGCAGTGTTGCCCTGCACTGGTAAAACTGCAGTGTTTGCTTCAGAAACACTACTATTGTGTATATAAATAAGCTGCTGTGTAGCCATGGGGGCAACCAGTCAAAGGAGAAAAGGCTCAAGTTACACAGCAGATAGCAGATAAGCTCTGTAGAACATAATGTTATCTGTTGTCCACTACTTATACTGTGCCATATAGCCGTTTTTCAATTTCCGCCATTGCTACATAGACGCTTGTTTATATGAACTATAGTAGTGTTTCTGAAGCAAACAGATCAGTTTTAACAGCGCTGGGCAACACTATATGATATTTTCTTTACTTTAAAACACTTTCATTTTTTGTTGTTACTGTTCCTTTAATCACAAGAAGTCCTGTATCTCCACATGCAGTATTTTGTTAGATTTTGTTTGTACTGGAATCAGTTATTTGAGTTAGCTCTAATACATCTGCTAGGAAAGGAAGCCCCCCCCCCCCCACTGTAAGATATATTGTATCTGTCCATGAATATCTGACACCCAACCCCTGCATGGAGAAAGCATGAAGAGAAACAGATGGGGGTAGTGAACATAAAATGGACTATTTCAGAAACAGTACTTATTTTAATTGATTATATTTAGAAAGTTATTTATTTCAGTATGATAAAGCTTTTATTAAACTTTCATTTTAGCAATAGTTCCTCTTTAAGTGTAATTTTAAAATACAGATACTCCTTTTCCATGTAATATCCCATCCCATAGTGATGTAATAGTTTGGTACCAGCACAGGTTAGCCCAGACAGCATGCAGAATAAAAGTCTCATGCCTATTGCAATCCTGTCCCTTTTCCAGTATTGCTTTGGCCACCTATTTACTTAAGTTCTTAGAGACACAAAACCACAGGAAAATGACAGTTTGTAATTCTAGATGAGACACTGCCTAAAAGTCCGCTGCTACTTTCTGGAGCGCATTTTCAAACAGTCTAATCTATTAGCAAAAATTAAATTGAGCTATGCAATTCTAGAAAACTTTATTTTAGATCAGTTTGTAAATACATTTTTTTTTTTTAAACTGTATATATGATGTTTTTTGTACTTTTATAAAACTGGGTCCAATAAAGTAAACCACTGATATGGTTTGGATAAAATCATGCTGGTATATTTCAATTCTTCATAGTGTTTACTTCAATAAATTACACTAAATCGACTATATTGTAATACTTTTAGTCATGGCAAAAGAATGTTTTTTTCTTGAAAACTAATAAAAAACCTAATCTGGCACTGCACTAAGTACTGGTTAACTTGTTCAGCCCAGTGTAAGGGCTTGTCCACACGGGGAGATCTGTCGCCTGGCGACTAATCGCCGCGACGAATCTCCCCGAATAGCTTGGTAGCTGTGCGCACCCGCTACACGTAAAGTCGCCTGCGCTTATTCACACGCGGCAACGTGATTTTAAAAGTCGCTCAAAATTGTCTTGCGAGGCAATTTTGAGCGACTTTTAAAATCGCGTCGCCGCGTGTGAATAGGCGCAGGCGACTTTTGATTAATATACCCCATTGGCAGACTTGGGTGAAAAACAGCAACTTTACCTGTCTCATGTTATTCTATAACTGTCCAAAGGGAAAATAAAAAATAAAAGGTACAACATTTGCTACTGGTCTCATCAGCAATAGCAACCAATTGGCATGTAGCATTTAGAGGTCAGCTGTCTAAAACAAATATCTCATTGGTTGCTGTGGGTTTCTAGACATGGTAAATGTATGTATTACATTTAATACATTACTTAAACGCAAACAGTAAAGTTAAGCCCTACAATTGTTGTCAAATAGTCTAATTCACTAACCCATATCTGAAGTTTGCTTGTACATATATACACACTGGACTAGTATATTATAAAAGCAAAGTGAAAAACATTGACTATCTTTAGATATATATACACTGTTTGGGGGTTATTCAGGTAAATATCTCTGGAATCCAAAAAGTAGGAGGGGTGAAAGAAGGACTTTTGTATTTGCAAAGGTATATGGTGGGGCTTTAGTTGCATAAAAATAATGTTTTTCCTCCATCATTTATATTGCAGCAGTAGGAATATCCTGTACAGATGTAGGAACGATTTATACATCTAGGTAGCAACCAGAATAAAATAACTATTCTACTGCATAACATTTATATTTCTATATCATCCCAACTATTGTTTAAAATATATACGGATATATTTACCTTCTAACAAACTATGAATTCCCTCAAAACATAATATAATTACATCCTTTCTCCTATAAAGTCTATGATGGCACATAATCATTTTTTGAGGCACTTAATTTTAATCCCTTCCCTACTGTTTGCACCTCAGTACATAATTAAAATATTAACAATGTCAGTCCTAAAGTCAGTAAATCAGTGCAAGATAGATGTCTTCTACCCTCTCTAGATATTATTTTTAATATAAACCAAAACAGAAATAATGAGCGTAAATTAAAACATACTTATTCCTTTAAATGTAGGCCAATGAAGTGATGAACAGCTGCGGAAGTTCAGTCTTATGACATAAAGGCGACACTTACGCAGAGTATTAACCACAAATTTATCTTGAATGTTATGCCTTACTGAAGAAAAGTCAATCTAGAAAAAATAAAATGCCAAATCAAAAAAGACATCTGAGTTTACTTGTGTTTAATGTAATTTGTTTCAGTTTTTATTACATTGACAGTAAATAAAAACTTAAATAGCTCATAAATGGAAAATAAATTATTAATGTAAATTAGAAAAGCACTACAGTCCATGTCTGTGTTTTAGAAGGGAGCACTGGCACCCCTGCACATACAGAGAATTCAGCCAGCAGGATGTGTATTAACTAAAACTACTTTTTAAATGGGTTGTTCACGTTTGAGTTAACTTTTAGTATAATGTAGAGTGTGCTATTATGAGACAATTTGCTATTGGTTTTAATTTTTTATTGTTTTTGGTTTTATAGTTATTTAGCTTTTATTTCAGCAGCTCTCTAGTTTGCAGTGTCAGCAATTTGGTTTCTATGGTACAAATTACCCTAGCAACCCTGCATTGATTTGAATAAGAGACTGGATGAGAATATGAGAGGGACTGAATGGAATGATAAGTAATAAAAAGTGGCAATAACAATACATTTGTAGCCTTACAGAGCATTTGTTTTTAGATGGTATCAGTGACCCCCATTTAAAAGCTGCAAAGAAACAGAAGAAAATTGCAAATCATTAAAAAAAGTATGAAAAATAAATAATGAAGACCAATTGAAAAGTTTCTTATAATTGGCTCTTCTACAATATACTAAAAGTTAACTTGAAGGTGAACCAGCCCTTTAAAACACATTCCTTCTATATACAGAGAACGATAATGCACTTGTGCATTCTTGTTTTTCATACAATATGTCTCCTTTATTGCATTTTGCAATATGCTTAGCATTAGATTCCCTTACTTAAAATAATGAATCTTAAACATTATAGAAGAAAGATCATTTTTGTATTTGCATACTAAGCCAAATTCACTAATATTGAGAAAAATGATTTTCCAAATAACATAATTTTTGCCATGTTGGAGTTTTTTCCCCCAACATATTTTACTATTATCTGTAACATTTCCTTCCTGTGAGAAAATACATTCTGCTCTGAAACCTTTCACAAAGATTTCTGCTATGAAAAACTGTAATTTAAAATTGATATTTTTACAGAGCGTAGAAAACCTTTCTGCAACGTTATCAAGTATTATACTTTATGAACCTTCATAGCAAGTAAACAGTTTTAGGAATAACAAACTCCAATTAATTGTGAAAAATGCTTTAGTAGATTGCAGAAAAACTCACACTTGGGAATAATATTGATTAAAAAAATTAGGAAAAATTTTCCCCCAAATTGAAAACATTTATACTTGCAAAAACAAAAACTGTTTTAACTTGAATTCACAAGCAAAAGCATTTGTGATCAATAAGCCCAGTACTTCTGGAGTTATGCACAAATATGGGTAAAGACTGTAGTAAACCTTTAAAAATACAAACAAAAAAATACAGGGCTTCTGTCAATCTCTGCATGCTGTGACTTGCAACTCATTCCCATTAAACTCTTAAACAAAACTTCTAAGTACATGCCATTTTAACTTGTGCAAACTTGTAACTGATTTTGTAAATAGTGACTGTGTCTGTCATACTAAAGGTAGCCAGATATCTTACATTCTCGACCCTCCCTTGTGAGCTACTTTTAAAAACTGTGTCATTTTAAAGGACAAGGAAGCCTGAATTCACTGAAGGGGTGACAATATGTCACCCCCAGTGAATTCAGTCACTAGACATTGGGAAGTTTTTATCACAGCACCATGCTGCCATTTTACCTTGCTTTCCCAGTCTTCTCTCATCAGTACCAGCTCAGGAAGCACCAATATGTTAGGCACCCAGGGGAGTACCTAACATATTGGTACTTCCAGTGACTAATACTGGAGTTTCCAGTGAATTCAGGTTTCATTGTCCAGTAAGGTGGCCATATACTGGCCAATGCTCACCTGTATCTGACTGATCAGCCTGCCAGCCGAATGGACAAATACTAAGGCAATATTCAGACACTTGTAAGCTAGGTTCCTATTGTTATATTAATTTTGCCCAACAGCCTTAACCCTTTGATATAGTTCATTGGCGAATTACATTTTAAAAAAAATGTCTGATAATCTAAGATATTATTGCAGGATGATTGTTCCAAAAGGCCCTCAATCTTGGCATATAAGTCCAGATGGCCGGTATGATGGATGAAATCCTTTCATTAATGGCCAGCTGTGCATCTGGCCAGCTGTGAACCAACCCTTTATCTTTCCTAAAAAAGCCACACACCCACTGATATGGGATGACTTTGATGTAGTTGGCCATCTTAAATAAATTGCAATATATGGACAAACAATCCGTGTTTTGTTTAAAGGGTTAGTAGTTAAAGGCACAAAATGTTTCAATGTCTTAATATATTGATAGTGGGTTTAATGCAGAGGACCTCTTGTATTTGTCTATGTGAATTTTGTGGTCACAACCTCATTGCACCACCGTGTCATGTTTTTAAAAATTAGTGTTGACCACAACTTTCCCTTGTTTGTGATATTTAATGATTATGTTGTGTCCATTGTTTAGTACTTAGACTGTAGGTAAGTAAATGATACAATAAACATTAATATGTAAACTGAATTGTGTCAGGATACACTGTACACACTTACACTGCTCCAGAGTGAACTATTCTGTGATATAATCTTCCAGGATCGGCAGACTTGAGCACTTCTTGCCAGGTCTATCAGATCCACAAAACTAAAGATCTATTTGAACAGAGAACAAAGAAGTAAACTATGCCAACATATGGAATAAATGCAAGAGATGAAATAAAAGAAGAAGACAGGAAAATGTTTGCAACTTCATGATCACAGTGAAAGATACTAGAGCACATTTTTGATTATTGAAATCATTTTTGAAAGAAAATAAATATTTAATAAAAAAAATAAAATAAAATCAAGGTATCCAAAGACAAAAAGCATACCAAGCAACTGTCCGAATTTAGGTGAAGTCCCAATTGTTATTCCAAAAAGAGGCATGCCTATGAAGAAGTTTACAGGGGTTGGGGTGTATTAGCATTGCCTATGTGAAACTGGCCCCTGTATCATTTTCTATAGTTTAAAGGAGAAGGAAAGGTAAATACTACTAGATAGACTTGTGAATCCAATGTTTCATCCAGGCATTTGGATTAGTCATCCTGATAAAAAGGCAGAATCTTGGCTGAACTCAACTATTGCCCAAACTGAATACTAGATTTGGTGCATCCCTACCTATCTGATATGGAATGTCCTTAACATTTTATAGAAGATTCTATTGAATGTATTAGCTTGAAATATCACACTAGCGAAGTATTATCAGCTTTCTATTCCTTTGTTTTAATTAAAAAAATATGAGTTGCCTGTACTGCTTCCAAGTAAAACATGTATTCTAATAATAGACATCCATACCAAACATATGTACTTCATCACATCAGAATGAATTCTCCAAAACAGACGTTATAATATAAAACAGTGTGAGTTTATACACTGCTACTTACACACAGGCCCATCTCAAACTAACAAAACCTTTACTGGATGGACCAAATAACTGCACAATAATAATTTAAAAAACTAAATACCTACTCTCTATATAATCTCAAAGAGGAGCACAGCTGCATTATACTGTATACAATAGTTTCACTGTGATTTACAAAAAACAAGAAATACACAGTGTAATGTTTCATTATTCTAATTGTTGTTTTAGGTAGTACTGAACAAAATGACAGTTTGTTGTCCCAAATTGGCCTATAGTTTATATGAAATGTGGAATACTTTTAAAGAAAAATACACCAAAGTAGGAATTATAACAAAGCTCTAACACTTCTTTCTACTAGGCTGCATTGTCAAAATGCTTTTACAACAAAGTAAAAACAAATGATGGACATAAACAGCACCTAATATTAAACCTGAGCTTTTAAGGGCATAAGGTTGAAATTCACTAGGAGCCACTAAAGCCAATAAGGGTATATGAAGAAGAATGAATTTTGTGCATAATGTAATGTCATTGGTATATTAATTAATGCTTTCATCCAATTTTATGCACAATTTATAAAGCAATCTTGGGTAGAGATAGTTTTTCCAAATCTGTAAGTTTTTTTTTCTCTTAAATAAACATATATTTCACATGTGACAAACTGTTCTTGAAGCATTTTTAAGGGAACCTGTCATGGGAAAAATTTTTTTTTTTCCAAAACACATCAGTTAAAGGAGTTGTTCACCTTTGAGTTAACTTTTAGTATACTGTAGAGAGTGATATTCTGAGACAATTTGCAATTGGTTTTCATTTTTTATTATTTGTGGTTTTTGAGTTATTTAGCTTTTTATTCAGCAGCTCTCTAGTTTGCAGTGTCAGCAATTTGGTTTCTAGGGTACAAATTACCCTAGCAACCCTGCATTGATTTGAATAAGAGACTGGAATATGAATAGGAGATGGACTGAATAGAATGATAAGTAATAAAAAGTAGCAATAACTACATTTTTAGCCTTACAGAGCATTTGTTTTTAGATGGTGTCAGTGACCCCCATTTGAAAGCTGCAAAGAAACAGAAGAAAATTGCAAATCATTAAAAAACTATGAAAAATAAATAATGAAGACCAATTGAAAAGTTTCTTAGAATTTGCCCTTCTATAACATACTAAAAGTTAATTTGAAGGTGAACCACCCCTTTAATAGTGCTGCTTCAGAAGAATTCTGCACTGAAATCCATTTCTCAAAAGAGCAAACAGATTTTTTTATATTTCATTTTGAAATCTGACATGGGGCTAGACATTTTGTCAATTTCCCAGCTGCCCCAAGTCATGTGACTTGTGCTCTGATAAACTTCAATCACTCTTTACTGCTGTACTGCTAGTTGGAGTGATATCACCCCCTCCCCCCCCCACCAAGCTGCCTAACAACAGAACAATGGGAAGGTAACCAGATAACCGCTCCCTAACACAAGATAACAGCTGCCTAGTAGATCTAAGAACAGCACTCAATAGTAAAACTCATGTCCCACTGCGTACTATTCAGTTACATTGAAAAGGAAAAACAGCAGCCTGCCAGAAAGCAGTTCCCTCCTAATGTGCTGGCACAAGTCACATGACCAGGGGCACCTGGGAAATTGACAAAATGGCTAGCTCCGTGTCAGATTTCAAAACTGAATATAAAAAAATCTGTTTGCTCTTTTGAAAAATATATTTCAGTGCAGAAGTCCCCTGGAGCAGCACTTTTAACTGATGCGTTTAAAAAAAAATGTGTTTTCCCATGACAGTTTCCCTTTAAGGTACTGTACCTTGAGAACTGCCTTTGGTGGCAACTGTGAGACATCATCTTCACCTTCCCTTAGTGGAGAAGAGTTAAAATTTCCATAATCATCCATGTCTCCTCTTTCCAAGCGCTAGGGAATATAAAAAGAATTATAACATTTAAAGAGCTATAGCTGATGGAAATACATTTTATGAAATTGATTGTTTAATGAATAAATGCTATTATGCAAGGAAAGAAGGTTCATGATCCACTTTAAGTGGTACTTTTAAATGTCACTTAAGGTGATGATGGAATCAAATGGAATCAAAGTAAAAACTATATGGAGCATAAAATGTTTTCTTTAGACAGCTTAGAAGGCATTTTTAAAATGCTAATGCTGTGGCACCCTTGGCTGATACCCCTTCTACAGTAGACCTCTGACAGCACTCATGAAGATGGCCACTGTCTTGGCTAATGGCCCCCATACATGGGCCAATAAAAGCTACCAACAGCCTGAGTCAGCAGCTTATTGGCCCATGTGTGGGGCCATGGGAAAGGCTTCGCCGATCTCGGCCAGATCTCGATCAGGCAGGTTAAAAAAACCCAGTCGGATCACCAGTGCATCGCTGCATGTATGCAGTCCCGTGATCCAACCTCCCATATCGCTTCCATTATGATCCAATTGTTGGGCCCTAGGGCCCACGATCGGATCAGCCCGATATTGCCCACCTCAATGTACACATATAGGGGAGAGATACGCTCGTTTGGACATATCTCCCTGTTTGTGGCCACCTTAAGTCTGCACCAAACACTGCACAAAAAATTAAAATATCCCTTTTCCCACTCTCTGGCACCCACTTAATCTCATTGTCACTTTTTCATGACATGCAGGGACAGATTTCTTGTCAGGGCCTCCAGAGGCCAGTATCTTTGACCACCCCTGCCCCCCAAGGATCATGTGCAAGCACATCCTTTGATCTTACATGGGGACGGGACACACAGAGATCTCCTGCACATTTGGATGTACTATATACAATGTTAAATTACTGTTATATTAAGCAAAGGATAATAAAAAATACATACATATATATCCTATTATAACAGAAATGTGACTGTCACTGCATTACATAGTAACATAGTTTACTTAATTTTATAGCAAAGTAGCAAGTAGCACACGTAAGTGGTTCTGAAGAAAATGTTTTAGTTTATGCAGATGCACAGCCAAATAGCACTCTTTGTTTATGAATATGTTTTAGCCAGTAAAATGTTAAGTATTTTCTGGAAATTACTTCATCAGGCCTTTTTAAGATTATCATAACCCTCGGTCTACTGGTTTCATATGCCTTTTTTAAATAGTTTGTTTGCTATTTCTTTTGTTTTTGTACATTATATGTCCCTTAAGTAAGCATATGGTTCAGCCTCTAAATGTAAATAAATAAATGTATTTATAGTATAAAGAATCTCTGGGGGACTGCATTTATACACACCAAATAACCATTCAGAAAGCTCAATTTACATACTAAATACTGTAGCTATGATGTGGTCCACTAACCATGATTTGGTCATTGGCGTGTATTAGCTAAATTACATTTACATTACATACACTTTATTTTTTGTTTTTTAAGCTTAACATATGATTGTAATTTAAGCACAGAAACAGTTGTGTAATATGTTAATGTTTTCTAAAGGTGGCTATACATTGCCGGATCCTCGGCAGATGACTGGTTCTGGGTCCTATTTGGTCACCTTCAGCCCCAGATCACATCATGCACTAGCGTATACAGCAGGCCTGGACTGGAAATCTCTGGGTTCTGGCAAATGCCAGGGGGGCTGCTGTAAGTAGCCATAGGCAATCACTATCTATTGGGCTGGTGGGGGGGGGTTGTTTGGGCCTCTGTTTGGGCTGGTGGTCCTTTATGTACCTATAATGCCAGGGCCAATTTTGAATCTCAGTCCAGACCTGGTCTACAGAGGCAAGTTGGATTCCACCAATGAATAAACACAGGCAAGGATAATGGCCCCTGACAGCTTGATTGTTAGGAGCCATTTATGAATGGTGAATTTATTAAGGTTAGGGTTGCCACCTTTTTTTCTTACCAAATACCGGCTGTCAGATTGGGGATGGCCCATTACATCACTTGGGGCAGGGCTATGATATACAGGGGTGGGAAAACAGGCAGGTTGGGTGGAGGGGCTGAAAGATGTGAGGGTAAAATCAGTACGCAGCTTGATAAGTAAGCCTTTTTTTACACAGTAATGCCTGGTGATGTGTAGAGTATTTGGTCAATGTTTTTTTAAACAGCATGATAAATAGTCCACTTAGAGAATATAATTTGATAGAGTACACTTTCACCTTGTTCCCATCATCGAGCAATGAGATAGCAAAAGTATTAGAAGAGAACAGTACACAAAACATTGCTGCAAACTTTGATTATTAACAATACATGTTTTGATCACAGCCGCTGCTGTTCATTGGCTGAGATTATCAGTTTGCCACCACTGATAATTTAGCTGGATATTATCTGTATGGCAAGCTTACTCTTCTGCAACACATTTATTTCCAGCAGCTGTGTGAGTACTCCATAAATATACTGGGCCAATGAGAAAGCAAGGTATCACAGAAATAATGACAACTAAAAAATAACATGATCTGTTTGTAGAATCTACAGGGTAATTAAAAGATACTTTCCACTCTTATAGTATTCAGATAAAAAGGAGAGGCACAATAGATGTACTTAGAAAATGTTTATGGAAAGTTTCTCTTGTGTTTAAACTGTCTAGCAACACGAGTGTATTTTTAGACTGCAGATCTAATCTAGACTGCAGATAATTCCAGGTTCTCTATTTGGTGTCAGTAAATTCATAGGAGACAGTACAAGGGTTTAACACTTACTTCAAAATATTCCCTTTTCTTTTTGGAGTCCTGGGTTTCTGAATGCCATGCTTTCAACATTTTCTTCACAAATGCATCATTAAATACTTTCTGTATTTTAATGGCTGCCGCTAGGGATAACACAATATAATTCAAGATCAGAAGAATAATACATGATTATTTATGGTCTGGGAGTTACATTTTATTTATGGATAAACATAGTATTGTTGCTTCCTACCTGCTTAGGCACAACTGGAATTCCTCATTGCTCAATAAGTGGTAAAAAAAACAAATATTTATAGTCCTCACTGATACCAATGACTTGTTTGATTGCAGGTCCACTCATCCTGTTTTTGTATTGTTTCCTAACTATTTCTGAAAAACTCCTGCCCTGAGTCTGGACTTTTCACCACAAATCCCGAATTTGTACAGTAACTTCCCGTCAGATTCTTCCAGCTTTGTTGGTTTATTCAGCCAAAGCTGCTGCCAGTACCCACCTTGACTCTTCCAGTGGCTGTCTTGGCTGATCACCAGCACTCACCCAAACCACAATTTTTCAACAGGTGCACGTGCAGAGTCGTCCACTCCAACTGGCTGAAATATCAGTAACAAAGTCACAGCACCATCAAGTAAACTTGATAAAAGGCCATGCAGGCCTGAAACGTTGTTTGTTTGGGATCTCAGCCAAGTCATGCAATAAAGGTTTTTAATGATTTCACAAGATTTGGATGGTGCTATGACTTTGTTACGGATCACCAGAACCTGCTACGTTTTTAGCCCTACTTCTGAATGAAAATGAACATTATATACCACATGTATTCTCATAAAGGTTGTATTCACAGCATTTATAAGGTATGTTTTATTTACTTGTTGTACTCCCTTTTTACTCCTTTCACATACCTTTCCCATGAAGTTCCCAACTACAGGGTATATAATGTCTTGTCAATGTCTTTGTTCCTCAGTTCTGTCCTCACTTGTGCACAGGACCTACATAGCTCCTGTATGCTTATTATATAAATCAGGGATCCCCAACCTTTTGAACTCGTGAGCAGCATTCAGAAGTAAAAGCAGATGGGGAGCAACACTAGCATGAAAACTGTTCTTGGGGTGCCAAATAAGTGCTGTGATTGGCCATTAGGTAGCCCCTATATGGATTGTCAACCTACATTGAGGTTCAGTGCACCTGGTTTTTATTCAATCAAAATTTGCCTCCAAGCCTGGAATCTAAATATAAGCACCTGCTTTGAGGCCACTGAGAGCAACATCCAAGGGGTTGGAGAGCAACATGTTGCTCACGAGCTACTAGTTGGGAATCACTGATATTAATAATAAACTGGGATTAACCATTTCACCTCAAGTGATCTCTGGTCTTTGGATTTTTCCCCAACACCAGCAACCCTGACAATACCCTTTAAATTCATACCTACTAAGCAGTAGATTTAATGGAACATTTTTGTAGCCTTGAAACAAAGTATATGATTCAGTGAATGTGATAAGGGTAGAAAAATATTTACTCAAAGGGCACCTGTCATATCTGGATAGGGGAAATGATAGTAATTATTTTTAATAAATAGCAAGCCCCCTAATGAGTGAGCACTGCAGCTCCCCCATTATGCACATGCATGTGCCCCAACATGGTTGTCTGCACCAGAAGCTCCCTTCTGCTGCAGGGGCAAAGTGCTCACTATGGTGCTTTTCTTAAAAAATATGTATATCCCCCACTATTTGGAGAAGGAGCTTAGTTTATGTGATATGTGCCCTTTAAGAAAACTTTCTGCTTGCATATCTCCTGGTATTTGGGACTGTATCTAGTTATTTCCAGTCACATGATTCATAAGATTCAAAAAGTTGTTTTTGACTATGCTTTAACAGGTAAAACCACCACAGTAGGACAAATGTGGTGCCTCCCCCTTTTATTGATATGGTATAACTTTCCTCAAAGAAACTGCATGCTATATATCATTCTGTAAAATGACACACAAGTAGGAATCACTGAGTGACAAGATAGAAGTTCTAAAACATTTCCAAGAAAAATATATTTATATTAAAAGGTATTAGCAGGAAAAAAACATTTCTTTTGTATTTAATTGCTGTCATTGCCCAAGGTACATCTAGTATTAGGACAAAAATACATTCCAGAGAATTTCTTTAGTGCAAAGCCCCATCACAACAACCAGGCTAAAAACATTCTCAAGAAACAACCCCCTTGAATTTGTTTTAGTCAAAATCATTATGTCTGCAATATAAATTAAAGGAATAATTATGCAGCAATTTTAAAAGAAAATCTCCAAAAAGCATAATCAGAATCAATACCTGTTAAAATATAACATCCAATTAACCCTTTCCCTTATAGCAAAATAATCTACATAGCAACAAAAAACTGCAACTAGGGTAAAACCTTTAAAACATTTTCTTGCTGTGTCTTCAGTTCTGTAGTAGTCATGCTGCTTACAAAAATACTCAACTTCCTTTGACATTAGTTAACATATATAAGATGGCACAAGTTGCTGTACTTACACAAGCGGCATAGTCTGGTCACAAGACAAAACTTACCTGATTGTTGTTGTTTGCGATATTTTGCCCAGTTATCCCACAGCCTTAATATGGATTGTAATAATGTGTGTGCATGATGATTTTCTGCAGCCTGCAGCTTGAGGTTCAGCTCCTGTTTCCTTGCTTTTCTCATTGAGCAGTATTCTATCCATGCACTGAAAATGTTAGGTAAATATTTAATTAGCCCTTTGAAAACATGAAACATAATCTTGCAATTCAACGCCATAAAAGCATATTACTTGTGAAACCTTTTTAAAAAACTATGGCTTTAGATTAAGAGAACTATCCAACACCTGCAACATACAGTGCCACCTTATTTTTAAATTCAATAGTATTGTGATGAATTCCAAGCAAACCTTCTGGGTTATGTCTTCATGTGTACAAAAACAGTACCCTGGTTAAAAAGGCAGTTGGTCATTCTAAATTAGATGGGCTAATTTGCTCATACTTTCAGCTAGGCCAACATTCAAATGAGTATCATATTCTTGGTAGCCTTTTATCAAAAGGTTGCAATCATGTGAAAAAAAGTCAGTTGCCTATGTAAATATATCCCTTCCAGTGCTGACATACATCAAAAGACCTAGTGCCTGTAATGTCTCTGTGCCTTCTGATTGCTACTGGGAAATTGTAACAAAAATCATCTAAGCCTGACTGCTTGTTCCATAAAAGAACTGTGTTACTTGCACAATAGCGGTAACATCCCCATTCACATTGCTTCTTTGTGACACTGAATAAAAGAAAGTGGAGGGGGTTTAATATAATATCTACTTGTATGTCAACAATTGCTTTCTATTAATGTCTTACACAAAAGGCTTTGAGGGCCCAAATATTTGTACATACAATATGTTAAAAATAAATAAATAAATAAGGAACACTTGTACAGTACTAGCAATAAAAATATGTATTATTAACATGTATTTCTATAGCACCAATTTATTTAGTAGCGCTGTATAATTTTAACTAGATTTGTTTAAGTACTTGGTGGTTCATCCAGCTTGACCAGCAGTACAATACTTACCCAAAATACAGTTTCTGCAGATTGTTGATATAAAATGTGTAGGCTTTCTTGAGTAATTCCGGAGACACCTACAATATATAGCATTGGAAAATTACAGTTAGTGTGAGGGGAATCTTCCAAGTCAATATGCTTGATCACAATGTAAATTTGAGACACAAAAGTAAACTGCACCCTCTAGTGAAATAAAGGGAAGTTGCAATCAGAATGTGAGACAGTAAAAAAACCTGGGTGAATTGCATACTGTATCGGGAGACTGGGGGAGGAATGCCTAAATAGGTAACTCCCGGGACAATTGGGGGAGTTGATAGTGCTGAAAAACTGGAAGTAGTGGATATATAAGGAAACTTAGCCCACTGTACAGCTCTAATTTTGGAAATCAGGAACAGGAACATTTTAGAGTGTGCTTCTGGTGCAGATCAGGAGGGGCCAGGGGGAGGGTTGTGCAGGGGCACAAACAGGGGGCTGTTCACCTTTGAGTAAACTTTTAGTATAATATAGAGAATGGTATTCTGAGACAATTTGCAACTGGTTTTCATTTTCTATTATTGTGGTTTTTAAGTAATTTAGCTGTATATTCAGCAGCTTTCTAGTTTTAAGTTTCAGCAATCTTGGTGCTAGGGTCCAAATTACCCTAGCAACCATACATTGATTTTACTAAAAGACTGACATATGAATAGGAGAGGATCTGAATAGTAAAATGATTTTTAAAAAGTAGTGCTACCAATACATGTGTAGCCTTACAGAGCAGTCATTTTTAGATGGGATCAGTGACCCCCATTTGAAAGCTGGAAAGTCAGAAGAAGGCAAATAATAAATTTAAAATAATGAACCAGTGACTTAACTATAGAGAAAGCCAACCCGGTCAGCTTCCTCTATAGTTAATGAAAATCCCCCTCCCCACCAGTGCTCTGTCTTACCAGTGTGGAAGGGAGAAGCAAGTAAGGTGGGAGTGAGCAGAGTTGGGGGTGTGGCACAGGGCGGTGTTCGGTGGGGTGTGGGTGGAGTGGAGGCGGGACATGGGTGGGCCAGATGAGGGATGGGAAGTGGGCGGAAGGATGGGGATTGGATGCACCGGGCGCCTCTAAAGATTTTTTCGCAGGTTGGCCTGGTGCACTCTAGTTACGCCACTTTAACAATTTGAAAAGTTGCTTAGATTTGGCCATTCTACCAAAACTTAACTTAAAGGCAAACCCCAAGAAGTGGTGTTTATTTCTCCTTGAACATAAGCCCTGACTGATGTTGAGAAATATAAACAAATTATTATATGATATGTTTCAGCAATAAGGGGTTTGCTACATGCTGTCTTCCCATTTTTTTGTGAATGCATAACCTGGCACATTTCTTTCAGGGTCGGTCCTATCAAATATGGGGTCCAATTGGGACCATTTAGTTGGGCCCCTAGATGAAATGTTGTGATGCCACTGTGTTTATTTTCAGATTGTTCAGCATAAACAATATTTTTTTAATTACTTTCCATTTTTTACTGTTTCCGCAAAATTGAAGTTTAAAATTTAATGTTTGTGTCTCTGGTGTTTCAGTCTGCTACATTTAGTTGATACATTTCTCAGCAGGATCTGTGGAGTATTAGCAACTTTTGTATCAATTCTAACAGCTGCCTGCAATGAAACCCAACGATTAGTATCAACTAAATGTATCAATTTAGAACAGTTTATAGGGTTGGCAACCCCCCTCCCAGAGCTCCTTCAAAAGGTGAAAAATTACACTTTACACTTCAATTTTAGAAAAACAGTCACACAGAAAAAAGAAAGTAATTGTAAAAAGCCTTTATTTCAGGTGAACTGTCTGAAACCAACTCAACTGAAAATACAGGCACACAGGGCAAGAGAGAGGGGAAGGAAATAGGGCACACAGAGACAGGAGAAAGTAAGTGGGTGCACACAGAGTACCAGACAGAAAGGAGAGTGGCCTGTGCCAATCGGGTTCGGGCACGCTGGGCTGATTCAGGTTGAGGGCAGGTTCAGTCAATCGGGGTTGGGGGCAGCCTGGGCCTATGGAGATTGAAGCAGTCTGGGCCTATGGACATTGAGGTGGGCTGGGCCTATCAGATTTGGGGGCAGGCTGGGCAGCTTTATGTGCTGGGCCCTCATGGGCCTAAGGCCAGCCCTGATTCCTTTGTGTACACAAAACAAAAACTGACACCTCTACTATATGGGCATCAATGATCTGTCATTCTTTGGCATTAAAACACATTTTAATGTTCCTGTTTAGAGATAAAGGTATAGGATATATTATATCTTTTTGAAATTTGGATCACCATAATGATTAAAAATCATTTAAATATGAAACAATCCTACAATAATTGTTTTGCAGTTATTTTCATTAAATGGACTCTACGTGAAATACTGCATAAATAGATTCTGTCTCTACATCCACATAGTACAGGCTATGAAAATATTATTTCAGTGTAAAAATAAGACCAATATATGAAAGTGCTTATTGCAGTCTGTTTCTGTTTTCATCATGGCAACTAATACATTTTCTTGTAATAACCATTGTTGAAATGTATGAAGCCATTAACTGACACAGGACTGTAATAAAGCTGGGATATCACAAGTTATTTCTGTACAGAAACAAGAGCAGAAGAACAGTAAAAGAGCAAAGTCCATGAACAAACATAATTTCACACATATGTTACAATAGTTTTCTTTTCCACAGTGATAAACTTACCAGCTGATCTTCATCTCTTCCAAAAAGATACTCTAGGTAGCTTCCTGCCATTGCCTTAACTTTTGGTTTTTTTGCTTCTTCTATAAATGCATCCCTGTTGGATAATTAATGACATAGATTGCTTAATCTGTTTGAAATTTTGTGATACAATAAATTTCACGTTCTGAAAATTCACATTGTGCTGCTAATATCTACTTTGACTGGATTACTTGATCCATAAGCAGGAGTGGGTCCTTCAGCACAGCACCTGGTACCGAAAGGTAATTGGATTTAAGCTCTCCTCCTGAAAACTGCATAAATTGCTAAATCTGACATGCCAATTACAGGATTTCTACTCAAGAGGAGGGGGAATTATATATATAGATGCAGCAATTTCAGAGACAGATAAAAACCTTACATCTTCCTCTAGCCTTTAATACAAAGCAGATTATATTTAAAATGTTACCATAAAAGAGCATCATGTCCCTTCTCCAGCATTTCTTTGATCTTCTGTTCCAAAAACTGTAGTGGATTTTCAGGGCACATAACTGAGAGACCACACAAAAGAGCCTGTCAAGGAAAAACAAAACTGTAAGCAGTCACAACAAAAATAGTTGTAGTAATTACTATTGTAAACTTAATTTGACCCTGTATTTATTACAAATTGTATTTTTCCAAATATTCACATCCCACACAGATCAGGGCTTCTGGAGCAGAAACATGAGAGAAAATGGCGTAAAATGCTAACTGCCTATTGATTGCTAATTATATTCTACTAAGAATTTGTGTTTATTTTTTCATCATTATATGGATGTATTTATTTTTTATCATACACTCTGTATATTTTATATGTTTATACTTCACTATTTTTACTATATTTATCAATCGTCAAATATTTTCCTTGATATTTTCTATACCAGAGAAACACTTTATATTTAACCAAATTTTATTATCATGTCACCTCAACACATCTTACAATAGCAGACTTCTTTCCAAAAATCATGAATGATGAAAAAATGTATAATTGCAAATCTATACAGCTTTATGGACCGATATGGGAGCTGTCTACGGACACCTTTTAGATTTTAAGTTCTCATAGGCAAGGCCCTCTTTACTTATTGTATTGGTTGTTCTTTTATGTATCCTTGTTTGTTTAAGATTTACAGCCATTTCCCATCCAAAGCTGTGAAATATGTCAGCATTTTATGAATGTGTGTTAATAATAATAATACTAACAATAACAACATCAAGCCAAGATGCAGATAACAACATTGTCGTGATAAAGAAAGCCCTGTACCATTTGCATCTGCACACTGTGTCTTCATCCGACAGTAGGATACATATATTTCAGGCCCAGACTGGCAGTCTGTGGGTTCAGGCAAATGCCAGAGGGGCTGCTGTAAGGTGCCATAGAAAGTCACTATTTTGTGGGCTGGCTGGGACTGTTTGAGCTGACTGGGCCTCTGTGTACCTGAAATTCTAGGGCCTATTTTTTTCTTAGTCAAGACCTGATGTAGTTTGTACCTGTGATTTCTAGAACAGTATTGTTATATTTCTGGCATCAGACATGTTGCATGCATGTCATCGACCTGGCGACGAATCTGTCCTGAACATGCCGTGGAGTTCAGCCCTAAATGCTAACCTATCCAGCTATGACACATTAAGTGCTCTTACACATAGGCATTTTTAATGGATTTGACACAGGTTGTGAAAAGAGTTGTGAAAGAGAATATAATTCTGTATATGCAGTGCATGGTTGCAGGGGAGCCTGGCAGTGTATAGGACCCAGTAAGCAGGGGCACTGTGCCAATGCTGGGAGTTAAAGGAAAACTATACCCCAAGAGAGATCACCTGACCACAAATATTTCAACTCTAACTGTAACAGGAAGAAGTGTTGAAGCAAAATACAGACCCTGTCTGTGAATTGGTTTGTGTGACCTAACTTTATAGTTTGTTTGGTATGTTTGTGTGCACCGTTGAATCATACGATCGGTGGAGGCTGTCCTTATTTTTTAACATGGCAATTTTCTATTTATGATTACCCAATGGCACATGCTACTAAAAAAAGTATATTATTACGAAAATGATTCATTTATATGAAGCAGGGTTTTATATATGAGTTGTTTTATGCAATATCTTTTTATAGAGACCAACATTGTTCAGGGGGGTATAGTTTTCCTTTAAAAAAAACCTGCCTCGGGCAGTGGCTCCAAGCTGGTTTTCAGGGGTGGCAGAAAGCCACTTCTGGTACCTTTAAAAGCTGAATTTATGTTTTTCTAGTGTGAGACAGCGCAATTGCTAGTTGAGAATGAGGAGCGTGGCAATGCAGGTTGCTCCTGTATCAGAATTGCTGCTGCCAGTAAGGCATGAGTGCTTTCAATTAATGAGTGATTTCAAGATCTCCTGGAAGAAAAACTCAACTTACCAATGATTTTCTGTGGGACCAATGAAATCTAGTTAAGCCACACAAAGGTAATTGTGGGGTAAAAGCAAGGATACAAAATCCATTGGGCAGCAGAGTGGATCTAACAATCATGCCACATTAACGAGTGAAGTTGCTTAGAATTACATTTTCTTTCATAACGGAAATATCTTTTTTTTTTACATTTTTTATTTACCTCATAGATTTCAGGCAGAGAGTGCTGCTTGATGTAAGTTCTCAGGTGGATATCTGCATTACGCAGTGAAGCCATGACTAAACTGTCGGGGAAAACACTCTCAGCTATCCCACAACTTCTTAACAAGTACAAGCGTCCATTCTCCCCGTAACTTAGCAACAGTAAATACCCGCCCCTTCCCAGCTACGTTACCGCCTAGCAGGCCGGCGAATAAAAAAAAGAAATGTGTTCTGGTCTATTATGAATGTTATTGTATCCCTGCTTTGAACAGGGGGTGCAGCCTGGACTCCCCTGAACATTTCAGCGTATAGTTTAGTCTCTAGCCGCTCAAGTGCGTGAAGTCTGTGCCTGTGCTAATATAGTGCATGTGGCGGTGAAAAGGGATGTTGTAAAGAACACGTGTTTGTAGACCCGGAAGTGTCAGTGTTGCATGCGGATTGCCTCATAATCAAAGCGCTGTTTGTTACAGGAGCAGGAGGGTATTATAGTCGATAACTTCCATGCTAATGCGAGGGTACGGTACCACTGTCAGAAGTCTTCTTGGTATGGCCATTGGGGCCGGGATCTGTTACTGTGCCTATAGGCTGCTGTTTGCTCAGCAGAAGAAAAAGAAGCAGCAAGACAGGATGGGACTGGGAGCCAGTAGCAGCTGTGCTCGGGAGAAAGTGCTTGGAGTATCTGCATTAGGCTATCTGCATGAGACACAAGCTCCAAGTAAGAACAGTGCTGAACCAAACCTGTTCTCTTTATTTTATATAGATAAACACGAATTCTCCGAGCAAAGGAACAGTCACTGAAGCCTTTTATCGTATTACAATCAAATTATTGCTAGTTTAGTAGTTGCTGTACTTATTGTTATTGTCATCCTGGCTGAATCCTTTTGCTGATATGGAGATGATGGAGGAAAACTATACCCCCGAACAATGTAGGTCTCTATAAAAAAAACTCATGTAAAACCCTGCTTCATGTAAATAAACCATTTTAATAATAATGTACTTTTTCAGTAGCATGTGCCATTGGGTAATTCTAAATAGAAAATAGCCATTTTAAAAAATAAGGACAGCTTCCTGGGATCCTAGGATCCAACAGTGCACACAAACATACCAAACAAACTATAAAGTTAGGTCACATGAGCCAAGACAGTTTTGTCTGTCTTGGCTCATGTCTGCTTCAATACTTCTTCCTGTTGCAGTTAGAATTGAAATATTTCTGGTCAGGTGATCTCTGAGGCAGCACACAGACCATCATGAAATGCTGGTTCAATGCAAGAGATGTAAAAGAGAAATATTTACTTAAATATATATTCCAGTTTGGTAAGATTCTTTAATATTCCCCTTAATTTGATATAAACTATCTGTTGCTCAAGTATTCAATTTGGGGGTATAGTTTTCCTTTAAGTAGTTCCTCATAGTAAATGTACATACTAAGAAAATGTTATACTTTTATACGTTATACATTTTAACTGTGTGAGCTATTCCAGTTAGTGTAGGTGAATGGCTGATGGGCTGCATGAATCAATTTCCATTTACTCAGCAGATATTTGGAGTGGTAATTAAAGGACATGTCAACCCAAAATTGATTGCCTGGTAACCAATCAGTGGAAGCCAAGAGAGCTGCAAAGCAGGACGTAGTTATGATGTTAGACATCTAGTCACTCCAGCCTTTATACATTACATTTTTGGCTATGTATATTAGAAACATTTTTTTATTTTGCACGGCCTATTTATTTACACAGTTTTTAGTTTTATACTGAACAATTCCTTTAAATGAGACAGTAAACTTTGTTAAACTATTAATAAAATAAACTTTACATTTAAACTAGCTCTGCCTCTAGGTTCAGATTTAGTGCCAGAATACTGAGGTGTGAGTGATCGCAGATACAGTGTATAAATACTTTTCTTTTGTATTTTGCATGCAAAGGTTAGATATTGGCATTTTTATAACCAAACTGGATTTTTTCACAACTTTGCTGTGCAAAGTGCAAATCCCTTTTAAAAATGGTTATTTTCCAGTTTGATTCTAAAATAGGAGGGGAGTAATTTATATTTGAATTCTTAGAAGTAATAATATTATATTGAAGACCATGGACTGTGTTAGTGGGGAAACAATGAAATCCAATCACTCAAACCCCACCCCTATTCACTGGGCATCTGGATCATTTTTACACTGGTAATCTGATCATCTGCCCACAAGGACCAGATACGATGTCGCTTCAAGTTCCCTGTTTAGCTCAAGAAATTATAAAAATTTACTTTTTGCCTGTAGTTTTAATTGCAAAAAAAAATGTTTAGTCTTATTCGTTGAACTAATGCTGAACGGGGGGGGGTATACTGCAATTAGTTTAAATGATAACTTGCACCTTACTCTGTCCTGAGCAGCTAAACCAGAAAATGTCTCTACATCAGTAAATGATCTGCAGCCTCACCATATTGCAAAACTTCTTGATATTCTTGCAACCAACTCAGACTCGTCACTTCAAGAAAAAGTGCTTATCACTCTGTGTAACAGTGCTGCCTTCTCTGTAAATCATGTAAGTTCTATGAAGTGTCCGGATAACTGAAAAAAAAAAAATGTAATCTGCACAAGCAATATGGGTATTTGCCCTCCACCCCCCCCCCCCCCCCCCCCCCCCACACACACACAACATGGAGGCAGTACACACTGTGTTCTCAAAAATACACAGGGTGGGAAAATATTTGGCAAGGCAGGGATGGAAAATAAATAAATGTGCCTAACTACCCCCTACAATAAGTGTATTTTACTAATGCCAATAAGACTGTGCTCTTCACCAAGAAAATATTCAATGCAGTGCACTTGTTATGCGGGTGGGTGTACGGGTGGTTGGAGGGGAGCAGAGAGGAGTCAGGCAACAGGGGAAACAGTAAGTAGATGCATCCAGCCAAAACAGCCTGGGGAGAACACCGACACTGAAGTAAAGCTGAAATTTAACTAGTATTATTTAAGTTGATAGGATACTGTTATGTGGAAGTAGGATTCATTCATACTAAACACATTTCCCCAGCACTTTATTATATAGCCTTAATGGAAAAACCAAAACCTAATTTTGCACACATTGAAGGGAAAATGTCTACATTTAGTAAAAAGAGATACTTTTAGTTACATTATTTATGCAAATGATGTAAATGCTGAGGCGCTTTTCTAAGTGAAAAGAGAGTAGGATAAATCCAGAAATGGATAGTTTTTTAATGTTTAAAGGCTAAATCTTTGTAGATCTCACCTCAGGCTATATAAAGATATATAATCTGAAACATTTGGCAAACAGGCTAATATGTATTGAAACCCACAGAATGAATGTACATATGATTTCTCTGTACATGAATGCTTTTCATTTCTGTTTTTTTAGGATATCATACGCAATTTGGGTGGCATACCCATTATTGCCAAATCGCTTTCAAGCTCCAGTGAACAGATTAAAATGAATGCTTTAAATACTATGAATAACCTGAGTATGAATGTTCAAAATCAAGAACTGATTCAGGTGATTTACCTAGATGTTTGTATGCTGCTAGACCAATTAAGCAATAATGTAATTTAGCCATACATATGGACATCCAGATTGGACAAATTACTAAAAAGATTTTTTTTTTGTTCTTTACTGGGAATAAGAGAAAAGATCACGCAACTATTTATAATGTGTAATTTGGTCCGGGGACCCCCTTCCATGAGCCTGATGGAAATTTCACAGTATTCATTTTTTTTCAAATACTTTTATTATAAATCACAGTTAAACTAAAGTTAAATATGCATATCACATTGAGCTTGTAGTTATAACTTTTTATTAGAGCTTAAAGGGATTGTTCACCTTCAAAGTAGTTTTTAGTATATTGTAGAGAGTGATATTCTGAGACAATTGCAGTTGGTTTTCATTTTGTATTATTTTGGGTTTTTTTTTGTTTTTTAGCTTGTCATTCAGCAGCTGTACAGTTTGCAGTTTCAGCAACCTGGTTAATATGGTCAAAAATACCCTAGCAGCCATGGATGGATGTTTAATAAGAGACTGGAATATTAATAGGAGAGGGCCTGAATAAGAAAAATAAATAATAAAAAGTAGGAAAAAACAATACATTTGTAGCCTTACAGAGTATGACAAGGTCAGTGACCCCATTTGAAAGGCGCAAATCATTCAAAAACAAAAAAAAATTAATAATGAAGACCACTTGAAATGTTGCCTAAAATGAGATATTCTAGAACATACTAAAAGTTAAAGTAAAGGTGAACAAAGGGTAGTGTGTCCCTTGATCAACATGAGTTCAATGCATAAGGCTTGTGTTGAACATAGCTTTTGCCCTGCAGTGGTAAAATGATGTGTTTGCCTCAGAAACACTACTGTATTCATATATGTAAATAATCTGCTATGTAGGCAAGTTAGCAGCCATTTAGCCCTATTTCAAATGCATCCATTGCTACGAAGCAGCTTATTTATATAAATTATAGAAGAGTTTCTGAAGCAAACACACCAGTTGTACCAGTGCAGGGCAATACTGTTATATTTTAATTACTTTATAACATTTTAGTTTTTGGTGTTGTGTTCCTTTACCAAGACAATATTATTATTGGTTGTTATATGGGTTTTACTTCCCTTAGACTTGTGACACGAGTGACCATTTTTTAGATGACAAATGCTAGTGGCCCTATGTGCCATCAGCCTTTAGGAATTATTCTATAAATACGTATATGTATTTTTTTTTTTATCAGGATTACATTCATCAGATATGTAGTGCCATATCTTTATCCTCCCTAAATTCTGAAGTCCAGCTGGCTGGTCTAAGACTGATTATTAATATGTCCGTTACTGATAATTACCACAACATGGTCGCAGATCACTTGCCATACCTTTTGTACCTACTTGCAGAGGGGAACAATAATATTAAGGTATGGTTTTTGATTTTTCCTACTAATTTTATATTTGTACAGTGACCATTTATGTTTCTCCAATGGCAAAAATATCTGCATTAGCAGAGGTATATATTTGTATGAAATAATTCCACAGTCTCTGCGTGCCTTTTAAAAGTTAAAAATTTCACTTGCACATACAGCAAGTTCCACTTAAACCTTTGTTTTGTCACTAGAATAAACACTTAAACACCCTAATTGGAGCCAAAGAATATTGCCAGGCAACCAAAGGGTGTCCAGACTGGGTCAGTGAGACATCCAATAAAACCCTGTGGGCCCTGGCCCTCGTGAGCCCCGCTTACCCAGACCCGCACCCTTCTGCTGCCCACGCTTCCCTCTCTAGCCCTCCTCTGGGGGGGGGGCACTGGTAGGGGGTTGTGACTGGGGGGGGGGATTTCAGTCCGACCCTGCTGCCCTGTGATGCCAAACATAGTTAATTTAGATCACACTTAATAATAATATCACTGTATTTACATAATTATCCAGTATAGTCAACAGAAGGTTTCTGCATACTCTGATGACAAATGATGTGAAAGCAGTTCCATCATAAAGTGCTAGTTCTTTCTGAATGCACATTCCCAGGCAAAATGACAAGAGATGGCTGCCTACACACCAAAATTACAACTAAAAAAATATATACTTGGTTTGGTTTAAGAATAAAATGTTATATGCTAGAGTGAATTATTTGCTATGTAAATAGTGTAAGTTAGAGTTAAATTAAATCAGAACTACTACACCATAAAAATCACGACTGTATCCTTATAAAAGGTTATGGACTGCACTCTTCTCTGGCAAAAGGAATTGGATGCTTCAGTAGAGGTGGTCCGTCCCAATAGGGAAAGGGCCACGGCATTACAGATCATTATGAACAGTAACCATATACATTCCCTCTTGTCAGGCACCCAGCACATATACACATCCAGACTGGTCATGGGCTGTGGCAGATGGTTTTTACATTTCCTTTGAGGCATAACCTCTATCACCCCCAAAAAGATAAGACAGGATGTAGTGGGCAAGATGGCTTTCATACAGCAAATGCAATTCTTTCCTGATTGCTAAGGGTTATAGGATTAAAGAAATAATTTACTAGGTATAGGGCTGCACACTGCCCGTATCTGCCTGTCTAGCTCAATATGTGACAAATTATTTTAAACGTTTTAAATATAATTTTTAAATGCTGACGTATAGCTTACTTGGCAAATTATTTTAAACTTTTTAAATATAATTTACAGAGGCTAAGGTATAGCTTTTGGCTAATGTAAGCATCTGAAGCTTGACTATCATTCCATTTTAAACTTTTGCATTTGCAATATTTTCCTTGATTTTTTTCTTAAAATTATTTTTCCTTCCATGTTCCAAGGGGGTTGAGGTTTTGGTGGGTTTAATCAGCTTCTTATATACGTGTTAGACAAGGTAAGAATTGAGACTGCAGACCCTTGTGTGGTATTCCAGGGTGTTCGCTAATAGTATTAGATTTTTATACCTACATATAAAATCAAGATGGGTTTAATTTACATATCAACTGAGGACATTTTAATTATTTATTTAATCCCCAATCTGTGGCAAAAGTGTTTTGCACCGTTATGGTTGGAGCACTTGCACTTTAATGTATAGGTTATTTTTCTGATTGGTTGATTAATTGAATCCCCTGATTTGTAGTATGAATTGCAGTATTTAGTAATAAGTGTGTGTTGTTTTATACAAAGTAACAAAGAAAGCTTATCTCTTCTCTAAATCTGTGGTTAAAAGCACTTTCACTGTTTATCACTAGCGTGATAGTACTTATTGACTCTTTATATAAGAGAGTCTGTACCTACTCTTTTTCACTATGTGTGTAACAATTTACAATCATCCACATTTATTTATATAGCTCCAGCAAGCAACTTTTATTTTAATTTATAACAAAAGTCTTTTTTAACAAACACAGGAAAAAAAACAGGATCAGTTGGCCCTAGTTGCAAGAGCTTATAATCTACGAGTTTGGTGTGTTAATATTCTGCTTAGGAAGAAACCCATGCAACGCATGTAATGTTTTCTAAACCCAATATTTGTATTTTCAATATCCCTTATTAGGAACAGCAGAGGTATAGTTTATTAATTAAATAAGGGTCAACAACTAACTAGAACCCCAGCAAAGTGCTGAAGACACATCTTGACTGACTGTGGCCTGAGTAGTGCTTGATTTATTTTTCAGATTTACACATTAAAGGTTCTTGTGAATTTGTCTGCCAATTCTGCCATGACACAGTCTCTCCTCACTACTAAGGTGAGTAGTAAGTGGTGGTGTAATTTTCACGATTGCCTTTTTAGTGTTATCTGGTTTTTCATTAAATATAGTAGAATGTGTTCGTATGTTGCTAAAATATCCACTAATTATACTTCTTCACAGGGATCACAGTCCCTGACCTCTCTCTTTAACAGCCACATCAACAGAGAAATACTTGTGAGAGTGCTGACATTTGCAGCCAACCTTTCAAAGCACCTGGGAAATGGGAATGGTTATGATTTACATGCCAACTACAACGAGGACTGTCTTTTTAATTTGCTCTTTGGAGATTCAGCTCCACTTCAGAATGATATGGCAGCCTTATTCCAATATCCAGATGTGGAAGTTAAAGAGCAAGTAGCCAGTATTTTGATAAATCTTGCCAGGCTGAGACAAATGTAACATGTTTGTGCAAATAAATTACATTCCCACTGCAGCAGCGTTTGTATTGTTTTTCTTTATTATTTATAAAGAATTGTCATGTTCTGCAGAACAAAAATGGGAAGAAAAACTACCAACAGCAGACTGTTTAAATAATCTAGCTATCCTATCTCTACAGACATACTGTAGCTGCAGTATCAATGATTAGGTGCAGTCAATCTCTGCAAAATAGCCTGCAGCCAACTGAAAAGAACTTCATCCCTTCACAAATTTGTAACTCATGTACCTCCCTATGTGGCACATGACAATGGAAATATACAATGTATACAAATACAAAAGAAACTCTCACCTTCAGCTTTTCACCTTGTTGTCTGAACTAATGCCCCCCCCTCTAACATTGGCATTGGTGGATACCACAAACCCAGGTCTTCTACAGCCTTTCCCAATAATCTAGACCGACACTAAGCAAAACAAGACAGCTCAGCAAATAGGTTCATTTCAACAGATTATCCTATCTACCACTCTAATTATTTTGCCAATTGCTGCCTCCTGTACTACATCAGCACTTCAGCAGTGCCCATAGAGCGTTGATAGTCATGTTCCTTCACATCGGTCAGCCCATTGCTGTTCTCAACATCTTTACCCAAATAGTAAACCTGTTGTCATGAACTATCTATAGACCAGCCACCCTGCCTTTCCATACCTTACATCCCCTTTTAACTGTAAGAAAAAGCTGGTGCCACATACAATAAAGGTACAAGATACAGGTGTATTATTCATAAAGCACGTGTCAGTTACAACATAAGGAGGGGCTGACCAAATGTTGGAAAGGCGTTCATAGTGTGTATAGTCATAGTGTGTATAGTCCCCTTGAGGGCACACATCAAAATAACATAAATTCCAGGAAAATGTTGAATCCAGGAAAAAAAATGCTGCTTGACAGAAAGGCACCATGACAAAAATTGCATCAATTCCAGGCAAACAAAATCTGGGGATGCATAATTGTGGTTCTACTGTATCTTAAACTATAAAAGGAAAACATGAGATTGTAATTGTCCAGGAAAGTACAAATTCATTTTACATTATTTTGTTTTAAAAGCAATAAAGCATACTGATAAAAGTCCACATATTGAATATTTTAAAGGAAAACATCACAATTTGATTTTTAGAAACATATTTTATTTGTCGACATCTGTTATGCACAATTTTTTTTTTTAAAATAACGAGAGCATGTGCTGACAAGCAAGAAAAGAAAATGTAGGTAGGTCACTGACTTAAGCTGGCCATAGTCAGTACAAAATGTAGGTTCATACTATTTTTGGACCTTGTGTGGATTGTCCTGACATTTTTCGTACCGTGGTGATCTTCTAGTTGGTCAGACAGGTTACAAGATTTCTGTTGGCTAAAGATAATATCTCTATGTATTGCCATCTGATGATATCAGTGGGTGACTGTCAATACTATTTGTCGGTATAACTTTGGTACAATTGCTCTGTCAATTAATGGCTAGAACATCATATGATTTGTTCTGTATTATTTTATTTACTCTGAATGGCTAGTTGTAGGTCGGGAGATTTCAAAAAACCATTGTCTGTCGGACATAAGGATAAAAAAGCTTTACTTCAGTTGTCCTCCATATTGCAAAGCCCAATCAAAGTGTAAAAAGTGCACTCCATATTCTCAACACACAGACAGGTAAGGCATTGACCTGACAGCACACACACATTTATGTTTCAGATTGTTATAGCTAACGGATTGGTATAGGTTACAAAGCGGAGTCAGTTTAGTTTTCTTTAGTTGAATAACACTGAACAAATGAGCAAACACCATCTAGGGTTAAGCTATAGCAGTCAGATGTACAGATTTTATTCTTTGTGCGACACTTGTTCATTTCAGTCTGATGATCTACCATTAACCATTCAGATTACGTAGGAAAAATAAATCAAGACAATGGTTCTGGCCATTAATTGACAGACAGCAATCATACGATACGAAAGTTATGTCTGATAAATAGTGACAATCACCATTGATATAGTGGGATATGCAATACATGCAGAGATCTTATCGGTAGCCGATATTGTCAGATTCACTGAATGACAATTGCCATGGTACAAAAAATGTCTGGGCGTTCCACACATGGTCCAAAAATCTATGAACTGGTATCTTTGCGTCTATGGCCAGCTTTAGTTTTAAGAGCAGCTAATATGTTTAAACTGTGGGAAGAAACCCTCACTGAAAAGAACATATAAGCTCCAAGCAGATCCTGTTACTATATGCTGTGACACCATGTAATTACTGCAGGAATCCCAGAGAATTGTGTTGGTTGACACCATTTTGTATTGGGAAAAAAAAATGAGAACGCTTGTAATGGCATTAAAGGAGAAGGAAACTCAAAAATGAAATAAATATATAGATATTGCCAAGGAAATCTTCTTTTAGGTAACAAATAATTCAATCAGTACTTTTCTACGTTTTTTTTATGTTCTATTCGTTTTTAATAATATTAAGAACATGTATAAAAACTCCTACCCTCTCTCCTGTCCAGAAATCGCTTCCATTGGGGCACAGGCATGCGCAGTAGGTTTCCGCAGTGCCCTGCGCATGCTCTGTTGAATCTATTCAGTGCCGTGCTGACTTCTGTCTTCTTGGTCACGTGACATATAGACGCGTCATCGTTGACCTCCATGCTCCCGCCCCCATTAATCATTTAAACTATCGGCAGACAGTTTCCACGTTGCTCAGCAACTGAGCTTTGAAGCTCCTGCGCTCGCTCTAAATTTCATTTACAGCTTGCCTTGACAGACAGCCAGCCAGCGAGCGCAGGAGCAAGAATTCAAACGAGCGGGTCTGCCTGACATGGTCTGACACGTCATGGGGTCAAAAAAGATGCGCATGCGCGCTGTTGGGTGGAAGTGACGCGCTGAATTTGAAAATGGCGGCGCCAAAGCTGAACAAGTGCCGTAACTTCGGCAATCAAGTACAGAGCTGAGGAAGTTCTATGGCAAGTTTTATTGCGGCGTTTCAGGAGGGGGGGTGGTGGGGGACACTATAAGCTACTTATAGAAAATTTCCTTTCCTTCTCCTTTAAAGGGGTAGTTCACTTTAAGTAAATTTTAATTAGAATGACCAGTTCTAAGCAACTTTTCATTTGGTTTTCATAATTTATTTTGTACAGTTTTTTTTTTTTTTTGCCTTCTGCTGACTCTTTCCAGCTCTCCAATAGGGGCCACTGACCCCATCTACAAATGCTCTGTAAGACTACTAATGTATTGTTATTGCTACTTTTGATTACTCATGTTTCTATTGTTGTCCCCTCCTATTCATATTGCAATCTCTTATTCAAATCAATGCATAGTTGAAATTTCAAACTGCTGAATAAAAATTGAAATAACTCAAACACAAATAATAAAAAAATCAAAACCAATTACAATTCGTCTCAGAATGTCACTCCCCATGTCATACTAAGTTAAACTCAAAGGTGAACAACCCCTTTAATAAATTTAAAAGGAAACTGTACTACTTTTCCTGCTTTAAAACAATATGCATGGTTTACAGGATTTATGTTTTAAAATGAGTCAGCCTTCCACCTGAGCTTGTCTTTAATCTTGTCAGGTCAGTGGTGCATTGTCAGTGGATTCTGGTGTAGGCCGTGATTCTAAAGCTACCAGTGTAGCAAATAGGGGTAAGGAGCAATGAGTGGAAAAAAAAAAAATCAGCCTTAAGCTGGAGATGGAAAGTGGGATGGCTGGAGATTCAACCTTTCTGATGTAACTGGCAAACAAATTGAACAATTATTACACCATGCAATATGCTTCTCTGCCCTGCCATAGTTTACTATCCTACCGGTTTTTATAATCGCTTACATATGCTTTAAAATGCATACTTTCACAATTAGTCTGCTTAATAATACATTACACAATAATGTACAAAGCAACAAGAAAAAAGACCTTTAAAATCTGGTTCTAGTTCTACCTTGGGAGAATGTGGACATCAAAGAAAATGTACAGCAGGGGTGTCCAACCCGCGGCCCACATTCATAGGCCCAGGACAGATATGAATGCGGCCCAGCTTCAAATGCTTTGTTCCCAAGGAAACGTTATGTTGCAAATGAAATAAGAGTAGGCAGGAGGGGGGACTCTGCCCATTTAGTAGTAATAATAATATAATGTCTATTTAATATCCAGGTGTCCCATATTCCAGTGTATAGCTCTATATGTTTATCCAACTAGTATTGCCTTTCTTTTCTGTGCATTTTCTTTACTTTTACAAATCAAAAGTATTGTGCATTTCATGCATGGACCCAGACTTTTCTTTTTCCAGTGTGGCCGAGGGAAGCCAAAAGGTTGGACACCCCTGAAGTACAGTTTACATTAAAAAGGCACTCTAGGTTTTTAAAGGGGTGGTTTCACCTTTCAGTTAACCTTTGTTATGGCCAATTCTAATCAACTTTTTAACTGGTCTTCATTATTTTTTATAGTTTTTAAAATTATTTTTGGACTCATTGTAGCTTTCAAATGGGAGTCACTGGTCCCATTTAAGAAACATATGTTCTAGTGATATGTGGGCCAACCCGATACCGGCGGGCGGGTTTAGGCCAACCTCACACTGTTGTTCATGGGTGCAGGTTGAGCTCTTCTCCTGCTCTCCCCTCCTGTCACCTTCAAATGCCAGCTTCGGACTTCCAGGTTCTTCTTTTATGGACACTGCACCTGCTCACCCCACCCCTTTTGTGATGACATTGGTGGGGCGGGTTGGCGCGGGTCTATAAAAGGGACCCGGAAGTCAGGAAGGGAGGGCGGGTGCAGGTCAGGATTTCCCAGACACATCACTAAAATGCTCTGCAAGGCTACAAACGTTTTGGTTTTCCTACTTTACCCATGTTTCTATTCAGACCCGCCACTACTCATAATCCAAGGTTTTATTCAAATCAGTGCATGGTTGCAAGGGTCATTTGCACCCTAGCAACCACATTGTTAAACTTGCAAAGTGCTTGCTGAATAAAAAGCTAAATCACTCAAAAAAACACAAATAAAAAAAATGAAAACCAGTTGCAAATTGTCTCAAATATCACTCTACATCCTACTAAAAGTTAACTCAAAGGTGAACAACGCCCTGTAAAGGAATTTCCATTTTGTGTTTCAAAATATTTGATAATCCAGACACAGCTATTGCTTATATACATTCATAGAAACCAGTTAGTTAACAAAAATGTATGTGTCATACACATATACAGGGCCCACGATATAAAGGGAGTATTCTCCATCAGTACTGAAGTAAACAACAGGCTGAACAGCCATGACTGGGTGGCTTTCTTCCAGCTGAAAAATGTTGATGGAAAATAAACTTCTCATGCTATAGGCAAAACAGTGGACCATCTCATCTGGACATCCTAAATAAAAACTGCAAAGGGCATTTTCTTTTTATTATCAGTTTAAAAGTTCAACATATATACATATATATTCTTGCCTTGTTTATGTAGCAGCAAACAACTGCTTAGTGTTGCACTGACTTGATTAAAAGATTAGTGTTGCACCGACTTGAGTAAATGTAGCAATATGCCAAGAAAATGTTTGTTTTAAAGATGAACGAACAAAGTAAAAAATGTGAACTATTCATTGAGTAACAATGCCGGCAAATAAATAATACAGACAAACCTTGATGCTTGACTGCGGATATACAAGAAAACTGCACTGGGCAGAGTTAGCTTGTTCGTTCATATAACAGGAACCCCATACAGACCCCTCTACAGCCACAACTCAACAGCATTTTCAACCCACTTCATTTATATCTGGCCAAGCCTTGATCCAATATCAGAGGAAATTGCAATTGTTTTGGTCTCATACATGGGCCGTATGCTGCTTAATTGGTCAAAAGTTTGCAGTCCACGTGGCTGAACTTTTATTTGGTTGTTCAGTAAAGAACAACAAAGGACCCAAATGGAGAGACAATGAATAAAAATAAATATAGCCTCAATTTGGAGTCAATTCCTGTTAATAATTATACTCCTGGCACCATAGTAAGAAGACTTTATGCAAGAAATTTTCACATTATTTGCATTTTTTTTCTACGAGTCAGTGAGGGCCGTCAACACTGAACTAAAAAGGTCCAGACACTATTGTGGAGTGCAAATTGGGTTTGGAAGAGCACTGAAAGTGACAAAAACCTGCACTTTGAGCGAGTTCACTCATAGGTCCTGCTCTAGGCTGTCCTAGAGGAACTCAAGTTGGGTGTGGATCCAGCAGTAAGGTGGTCAAGGGACTTACTGTTGCACCATGAGGAAAGCATGTGCAATAAAATGTGTCCGTAGGTTTACAAGCTCATAACAGAGTTTGCGTTTTTCTGTCTTTTTCTGCAACCAATGACAGGTTGAGAGACTGCCTGTCTTGCTGCTGCTTTTAGTTTGGCACACTTTTCTTGTGTGTGGAAGACCTTTTGGGTTGAGGAATCAAACAGGATTCAGAGAAATACTATGGTCTGGGTTGGAGTAAGTGTGCTTTTGCCATAGTTGATATGCCACCTATGATCCATCCAGAATTGGGTGCACCTGTTTTCAGTGGGCTTGAAAAGTGCGTTCAGAAGGAGGTTGTCTAGGTGAAAGAGGTCCTGTTGCCTCATGTAACCTATTCGGGGCACCATGACCTTTGTGAAGACTTGAGATGCTGTGGCCAAGGGTAGGGCTTGAAATTGGTAGTTAACCCAAAGCGCAGGAACTGCTGATCACTGCTGTGTATAGGGGATGTGGAGGGAGGCATTCCTTTAAATAGATGGAAGTGGAAAAGTCCCCTGATCCGCCTTTTTGAGCCTCATCTGTGTCTGGCATAGTTGGTGTTTTAGGTGCCATGTTAGTGGTTGGAAATAGCGTTGAATATAGGTGAAATAAAAGCAAAATAAGGACAAGGAAGGTGCAGTATCTGTGCTAATGTCAAACTGAACATGCCACTGGGGAAAATACTCCTAGAGATACTCTTATACAATCAGGAGAGTAAGTAATAGAAGAGCTACCCTGAGGTGGGGAATCTTTTAGCCTTGCTCAGGGCCTGGCCAGATGCACAGGTGATATGGAAGTGAGATGTACATTTAGCATGTACTGGAGAGTGTGGAGGATCCAGAAGTGGATGGGGCAGAGAACTTGCTGTTTGCAATTCATGGAAGTGTTCCTTGGCCACAAGTAACATGGCTGCTTGGGGAGGATGTGCACAGAGGTGTTTCCTGGCTGTCAGTGTTAGGAATTTAATGTGTTAGTTGAACCCTGTATTGTGCAGCAATAAGACCACAGTGATGAATTAAACTCTTTATTTTCAGGTCTCACAGGACAATTCCTGCACATCCCAAGAAGGAAAACCCTCAGTAGTTCTGGAAATAAGCAGGAACTTCTAAGAGAGTATACTGTGTTAGGAAAGTCCTTAGAAAGTTAAACAGTCTTTAAAAAAATAGTTTTCTTCCCACAGAAAATCAGAGGAGCAGATATGACCTTGAATAAATCCTCTTTTAGGAAAGGAAACTTGACTGTACATAGAGTGAAAACAAATCTATACTCAAGGTAAGTAGCAGTACACACGGTAACTGGAACAAACATGAAACTATAAGCACAATCTTGATGTAGGCACAGGCAGGCTGCAGCCAAGGGGATAATGAGCACAGTCTTGGTATAGACACAGGCAGGCTGCAGACAAGGGGTTAATGAGCACAGTCTTGGTATAGACACAGGAAGGCTGCAGACAAGGGGTTAATGAGCACAGTCTTGGCTGGATGCAAGCATGAAGTAATGAGCACAGACTTGATGTAGACACAGGCAGGGTGCAAGTAAAGATTCAAATACACAGTCTTTGATATGGATATCAAGCAGGGGTCTTTGCAGCAACAACAATGCAGTCGTACATATAAGCTTATTATAACTCACGCAGGTAAAGAGAGATTGCCATGCGGACTGTTGCTATGGATGTTGCCAGGAAAGAATTGTTGGTGAGGAGGAAAACTTATCAGTGGCCTGGAGATTGTAGCTGGACGTTGGTTACTGAAATGAGGAGGAAGCTGTGGTTGCTAGGGTAGATCTGTCTAGCAACAGATCGAGCAAAAGGTTGAAGATGCCGATTCAAGTGAGGTGCTGGAGCAGGCCAGGAAACTGATGAGGCAAGGCTGAGAAAAGGTAGAAGGACTGGGAACAGGAGACTAAAGGCAAGATGACTCTTGACATGAGGATCTTGGAGCATGAGGGACGCCAGCCTTACTTCCGGATAGAGTAAGTATAACTGCGCATCGTTACTGCACCTGTGCAAATTTAAATAGGCTGAGGGGGAGGCAGCCGCAAGCTCCATGACAGAGCTGCGGTGCCTTACAGTCAGTCACCTGGGCTCTCAAAGAGGATTTGGGTTGAACTGTAAAAACAAGGGGGTGTACGGTAGCCAAGCTGGTTGCAGGCGTGCTGAAGGATACTGTGATCCCTAATTGATTCCCTTAGATAGAGGAAGAGCAAACCTTGGTCCAAGAATAAAACCTTAAGACAGCATTGTAGCCTGTCATGGTCTGGCTTAGTATCCAATCAGGCGGGAGAGGGGGGACTCAGCAATGCTGCAGCATACCCATGGGTCCAGCCTCTGGGAAAGCAGAGCCTACACATGCCTAGATTCCCATGCATGATAGAGAACGTTCAACATAGGAGGGCCAGGATGGGTAGTCCTGCTCTAAGTAATTCATTGCTAGATGCCTCCTGAAAGGAAGGGTGCATTAATCTATTCATCCTTGTGCTGAGTAGGAACGATCCAAGAAAATTATTCAAGGGAAAAAAAGGGCAATTAAAAAAAAAATAAAAATATCAGAAAGTCAGAATTTACAAAAAGGTTAATTTAGGAGGGCGCCCTTTCATATATATTTTTAATAACAAATAAAACAATTTACAGTACATGATTTCTGTTAAAGCATCAAATTTGCTCAAATAATTTCAGGTACTTACCAAAAGCAAGAAGTTCTAGGAATTTAATAGCCACCAGTATAACAAAAGGTGTAGTGCGTTTCCCTGAAAGTGACTCTGAAATTTACTAATTCTATACAAATGCATAAAAGAAGGAAAAAGAAAATGTCCCGTGACATTTCCTTTCTTAATTTAATGGCACGTTATGCATTTACCCTGCCAACAAAAACTGCGGATACAGCCAAAATGCCCTGTGTACAGTAAGAGAAAAACAGTATACAGCTGTACTGGCAGTATAGTCAGTTGGTATAGCTATGTAGTGCTTTTTGTGTTATATATTTTTGCTTTTTATGTGCAGCAACCATATATAGTTATAGTTACATTATCGTGTTGTTCCGGTCTGTCTAGTGTGTTTTTGAACACATTTTGTTTTCTAATAAATGTCATATTCGTGATATTCTAATTTAACCTTGCACTATATAATAGGGCAGTACTGCAGTCATTTTCTTATCCTTATGATACTTTATTCTGCAATCATTAATTTAAGCTGCAGTGTGATGGCACTGCTACTAAAAGCTCAGTTTATTGCCACAGCAGCAAGAGACTCTTATGGACAACTAAAAATCTTGCAATGTTGATCACACAATAACAGCAGTTCACAGTTGTTAACTAAAATTAAAATAATTTCAGAGGCAAATTTAAATTTCTGAAAAAATGTAATTAATGTTTGTGTTCCTTACATCTTTAGCTGAATTTGGCCATGTTTGTGCTAAAAGACCAATGCATTGTTAGGCAACACAGGTTTCCTGTATGACAACCTTTAACCTGTAAATGTAGTTTTAAAATAGAATTTACATCACTGAAATGCATGTCATTGGCTTTAAGATATAAAATCTTATAGTAAAAGTATTTGATTGAATTAAAATATATATTTATGAGTTGTCAGATAGTTCATCGTTGTCCATATTAAGATGTATAGATTCTCCATGGTTTAACACAAAAAAGTCATCTGAATTCAGTCCATATCTTTCAAGGGCTTCGGTGAGTTTTCTTGGTGGATCCAAATAGTGCTGTAAGAATAGATAACAGGGTATTTAATGTCAATGTACATAACTTCAGTTCAATACATTCAGCTTTAGGAAAGCCAGATAAGCATAAAGTCTGTACAGCAAGACTTTGGTGCTTATAGATCAGTTTGGGTTAAGTTGTTACTGTTACACTTGGTAAAGCAGCAGGCATCAGGGAATCTTAAGCAACCACAGTTTATGAATAAAAAGGGATCATAACCAATATTTCATGTGAATGTTCTATAAATATTCAATATACTGACATGGGTTTTTCCTGCCTGTGGAGCCTTATTTATTGTTTATATGTATTTAAATAAGCTAGATTTACCATATTTTTTCTCATCAGAGTTAATGTTATTCATAGACTGCACTGAAGCAGCACTTTTTAGCAAGATGAAATGGCAGAATCATATCTTCGCTTAACCAAGTGGTGAATTCAAAACAAAAACAGAAGCACATTTTTTTTTCTTTACAGTTTCCAAAATTTATAGTTGATCACAGTAATCTGCCTTAATCTCTAAAGATATTTTTGCTTGGAACAAACCTCATTGGCTAATGCAAATGTTCCCCAGTGAACACCCACAGATTTCTTTGCACGTACATCAGCGTGAATTCTAACTGCCTCTTCTGGGTCCACATGTTGATTTCTCATAAACCATCTATTAGCAAACACACAGTAACAATTGATCAACAATGATTCCATTATATATAAAAATGCAAGTGAATTACCCCTTTAATGCAATTATTCTATTACCTCTTTAGATGGCTTTACAATACTAAAAAAAAAAAAAAAAAAAAAAAAAAAAAAAAAAAAAAAAAAAAAAAAAAAAAAAAAAAATTGTCTTATTTAAGTTTTTCCTTTAAAAGTTAATGAGGTGGAATATTTTTGTGTCACTTAATACTGTATTTATAAATGTTATGTTCTCTAATTTAGTGTCTATGGGTAAATATATTTAATAAAATACTTCACACACCTACAAGTTAGAAGTGGCATTTTGACCAGTGGCAGAATGTTTTTTTGGAGCTCTGAAGAGTTCAGTGCATTGAAACTTATATAATTTTGCTTTAGCTTTTGGTTTAGACATTCATTACAACTTTCTAACTGCTACAAATAAAATGTAGCTGAACAAAGAAAAGCAAATCGCAAACACAATGCCAAGAAAAAATGTAGAGTATAAAAATGCAGAGAATGTCAGGACAAAGTAAATTATAATATATTTTCATAAACCATGGTAGTCTGTAATTAGAAAATTCACTGATAAATATTACCTTGGTTCATAGGCTCCAATTGGAATAGCAGCGATGTCAAAAGGTCCAAATCTCTTCCCTATCTCTTCAAAAGCAGCACAATACCCAGTATCTCCTGCAAAAAAGAATCTGTTTGATGGTCCAAGAATAGACCAACTACCCCAAAGAACTTTGTTGTCATCTATTGGTGTCCTTTTGCACCAGTGCTGGCATGGGGTAAACACAAATGTTACTTCATCATGTCCAGGTACACAGTTTTGCTCCCACCAATCCAATTCAATTACATTCTCGCAGCCACATTTCTGCATCCAGTTTAAAAGACCCAAAGGTACAAACCATCTCAGCTCAGTACCAAAACGCTCATTAAGACCTAGTACTGTTTTATAATCTAAGTGGTCATAATGGTTATGGCTGATTACAACAGCATCAATTTTTGGAAGTTGCTCTACAGAACATGGAGGCCCGCGGAAACGCTTCGGCCCTGTGAAGCTTATTGGGGATGCATGTTGACTGAAGATAGGATCAGTAAGAAATATTACATCATCCATTTCTACCATGACAGAAGCATGTCCCAACCATGTGATCCTTATTCCATTTTTGGTCTTGCCAGCAAGATCAGGGTATTGAACAAAGTAGGGTTTAACAACTGGAAGCACCTTGTCAAGCTCCTGTGGACAGAAAGTTTAAAATAAAAAATAAAAAACTTTTGCAAAATGATATAGCAAACTAGATATTTTTATCAAAGTAATGATTGCTACACATAGGCCCACATTTGCAATCCCTTATATTCAGATAATATAGATAATCTTAAAGAACTCACCTCCTTTGAGCTGGGAACATTGCTATTATCTTTTTCTGTGACTGCCCATTTTAGAACATTCCAGAAGGAGGGTGCCTTCCATGTAGGCCATGGGTTCACAAATCTACCATTCTGGAGTCTTCTTGACTTAGTAACATCCTCTTCCATTCTAACATCCAACTTAAAACTTTTCCTTGATGATCTGCAAGAGTCGCTACTCCTGGAGCTCCGCATAGAATTCTGTCGTTTCCGGACTGTCTCTTTAGGATATGGACTACTGGATGTAGCACACACCTCATTCTTTTCACTGTCATCTGTATCGGTTAACCTAAAATTACATTAGTATTAAGCTTTTACACATCAGTTATCAACTCATCTGTTTGACCTTAAATTCAGCATATTGTATTTATACATAACATTATATATCACATTATTTTCCTTTCTGTTGTGCATGGCATTTCTATCAGTACACCAGACTGCTACCTTTTGGGTAGTGTGTTGCATATGAATCGTAGTTAGTAAGGCACATTATGTCATTGGCTCTTTCAAAGGGGCTGTTCACCATCCAAACACTTTTTTCAGTTCAGTCGTTCTCAGATTGTTCACTAGAAAAAGATTTTAATTGCTTTCCATTATTTTATTTTTTTTATTTATGTTTTTCCAAAATTAAAGTTTAATATTCCAGTCTCTGGTGTTTCAGTCTGCTGGCTCACTAATCCAGGTTCAGATTATGAACGGTTACAGTATGCTGCATTAGTAGATACATTTCTTAGCACCATCTGTGGAATATTAGCAATCAAACATTATAGCAACTGCCTTTAATGAAACTCAGGAAAGGTAAGAAATGTATCAATTAACCTATCAATTTAGCTACTTTAGAAAGCAATAAAACAAATTAAAACGTTAAACTTCAATATTATAAAACCAGTCACAAAAAGAAAGTAAGGTGTTGGAACATGAACAACCCCCTTAGGGGCGAGGCAATATCGAGCGACTTGGGAAAACGTAGAGCCGCGTGTGAATAGGCGCAGGCGACTTTTCCTTTTAGCAGGCGCGAGACACGAGTAAGCAATTCAGGGAAATTAGTCGCCCCAAATAAGCGGCGATTCGTCGCCAGGCAACAAATCTCCCTGAATCTTCTAGTGTGAACTAGACCCTAAAGAAGAAGTAAACTTTTTTTTTTCTATCTATAAATTTCCTCTTAACAGCCCCCCAGATTAATGTACCTCTTAGTCCCTGCTGCAAGTCTGCTCTGGTTTCTGTTATCAGCAGTTTGTTTCCCCTTCTTCCTGGTGCAGAGTGAAGCCCCGCCCCTTAGCTTACTGAGCTGACTATCTCTGTGACTAGTCCTGGAGATCATTTGCATGCTGTGACATAGCAGAGGAAGGGGGAGCCAGTGTGTGCAGCAGCAGCAGCTTTTTTTTCTCCTTATGTGCACTCCCTGCTCGTCCTGGTTTATTCCAGATCATAGCAGCGTTTGGAGGAAGAGCAGTGCTAATGCACTATAGGTAAATTAACAGCCAATTCTGAGTTTATAATACATTTTATAATGCTATTGATTGTTATGCCTGATTTTTTTTTTTAACTGTTTACCGAGTTTGATTAACTCATTCGTGTGTCCCTTTGTCTTATTTAATGATCAATTTATGTACAAAGCTATTTGATTTTTTCTTTTTCCATTTATGCATACTGACATAGATGAACTAATTAATGAGTGAGTAGCTCGTCCAGAGTTTCCTTTGTGTGATTTCCTGATCTATTTATGTGAATGTTTGTGTAATTGTTATAGTAACAAGAGGCATGCATAGAGTTATTTATATACAGTTTTCTTTTTCAAGCAGTTTATTATTCTGCATAAATGTAAATTTAATGGTGCTGCATAAGGGAAGGAGGGTGAAGCAATCTGAGAAAATAGAGGAGACTTAGAATACATGAGGGTTTTACATTAGGGTGAAGTTTCAGGCAGTGGTTGGTGAATGCACTTGTTAGTTATGCTGGGGGAGCAGATAATGTTGTTGGACAGTGTAATTTTAAAGGAATGGTAAAAAAAAAAATGTTAGTATACAACGAAAAATAAACACCAAGACAAATTAAACTTTTAAATAGCAAAGCCTTTAACTTACTGAAACTCCACTTCCTGTCCTCTTCAGAAAAGGCCACATGGCGACCATCGATTCTGCAGCAATTGATTTCTCCTCCCTGGCTGGATTCTGCATTGAAGACAGAAGAGGATAGAGCATGACAGCAGATTTAAAGCAGTTCTGCTCAGTTCTCAGGGCTGGGGAGCTCCATTGAATTTTGGGGTTGCCTGAGCACGACACCCGACAAACACCCCCCTCCCCTTTGTATGGAGCTTCTGTGCCAGTACGGGAGCTACCGTGCGCTTCTGTAATGGTGCCTGTCTGTATTAACACTCCCCTCTGGCATTGCCTAGCACCTAGACAACTGCTGCTGGCATATTATTTATTGCACTGATCGGGGCAATGCATTGAATCCCTCAATGTACTGAGAGGCACCGGTGTACAGCCCGGACGGGTGCCCGACCATGATCGCTTCCTGGTGTACCAGCTGAACATATACTACTCAGAGCGCTGCCAGGCCAGGAAGGGGGCCCTTGCCAAGACCATCCGGGAGGTGTGCAAAGTGGTGTCCGATGTGCTAAAAGAGGTGGAAGTGCAGGAGCCCTACCTCATCAGCTCCCTCACTGAGATTGATGCCCGCTACAAGGGCCTGGAGGTGGTATCCTCCACAGAGTTCGAGGTTATCGTCTATCTCAACCAAATGGTAGTCTTTAACTTGTGGATGACGGCTCCCTGCTGGGCTGCGCTGTGCTCAAGCTGAGCGATGGCTGAAAGTGCAGCACATCCCTGTGGGTGGAGAAGCGCAACGGTAGCTTCTGTGCCATACAGAAGCGCACTGTAGCTCCCATACTGGCACAGAAGCTCCATACAAAAGCGCGGGAGGGGGGTGTTTGTCAGGTGTCACGCTCAGGCAACCCCCCAAATCAATGGAGCTCCCAGCCCTGAGAACTGAGCACAACTGCTGTGAGTCTGCTGTCACGCTCTATCCTCTTCTGTCTTCAATGCAGAATCCAGCCAGGGAGGAGAAATCCAGCGCTGCAGCATCGATGGTCGCCATGTTGCCTTTTCGGAAGAGGACCGGAAGTGGAGTTTCAGTAAATTATTTCTTAAAGGAAAACTATACCCCCGAACAATGTAGGTCTGTATAGACAGATATTGCCTAAAACAACTCATATGTAAAACCGTGCTTCATGTAAATAAACCATTTTCATAATAAACACATCTGTTGCTCAAAAATTCATTTTCAGGGTATAGTTTTCCTTTAATAAAGGCTTTGTTATTTAAAAGTTTAATTTGTCTTGGTGTTTCTTTTTCATTGTATACTTAAGTTTTTTAAAACATGTTAGCATCAAAATGCCAGCCTGTACTAGGAGATGTGATAGTTTTGGTGAGGGGTGGGAGCTGATTTAACTTGTTAGAATAAGAATGGCAGCCTGTTCTTGGATTTGTACATTACACTGAATGTTCAGGGACTTGTGCAAGAAATTTTTAGTGATGCTGGGGGAACTAGCTTACTAATCATTTAGTGTCAGAGAAGTCTTCCTGCTCTTCCTCCAAACGATGCTATGATCTGGAATGAACCAGGACGAGCAGGGAGTGCACGCAAGGAGAAAAAAAAAAAAAGCTGCTGGTGCACACTCCCCCTTCCTCTCTGCTATGTCACAGCATGCAAATGATCTCTCCGACTAGTCAGAGAGATAAGGACAGCTCAGTAAGCTAAGGGGCGGGGCTTCACTCTGCACCAGGAAGGAGGGGAAACAAGCTGCTGCTGCGAGGCAACAATCTCCCCAAACTGCCTTCTCCCTGTCCGCCGCCTGTTTAAATAAAAAAAGTGCCAGCGCCAATGCACACGCGGCGCGGCGATTTCCGGAATCGCCCGAAGTTTCCTCACAAAGCAACTTGGTGCGATTCCGGAAAATGCCGCGCCATGTGTGCATTGGCGCGGGCGATTTTTGACTTAAAGAGGCGGCGGACAGGGAGAAGGCAGTTTGGGGAGATGGTCACCTCGCAGAATCGCCAGGCGACAAACTCCCCGAATCTCCCTGTCTGCACCAGCCCTAAAGGTGGCCATACACCGGCCGATAAAAGCTGCCGACAGACCAAGTCGGCAGCTTATTGGCCCGTGTATGGGGCCCTCTGATGGGCTTCACCGATCACCTACCGAAAGACGGCCAGATGTCGATCGGGACTAAAAATCCTGTCGGATTGCGGCCACATCTGTTCGTTGATGCGGTCCCGGGATCCAACCACCCGTATGGCCTCAATTATGATCTGATCATTGGGTCCTAGGGCCCACGAACGGATCATCCAGATATCGCCCACCTCAAGGTGGGCATATCGGGGAGAGATCCTCTTGTTTGGCGACATCGCCAAACGAGTGGATCGTTGCGTGTATGGCCACCTTAAGGTACATTAATCTGGGGGGCTGTTTAGAGCAAATTTATAGATAGAAAAAAAAACGTTTACTTTAATGCTAAATTGTTTTACTGCAGAAGTAAAATGCTGCCTAAATAAATCTACATCAAGCCTCTCACTAAAGCTTGGCGTTTATACAATGTACAATGGCAACAGATCATTGAACACATTTTGGAGCTGTTTCAGAAAGAGCTTTCATGCAGCATTAGATCCAAAAGCGCAAGATGGAACAAGCCTTGCACTTATGGATCATCACATGAAACTTAAGAAACCCTTTTCTGCAGTTTTTTTTTTCAGAAAACCTTTTGCAGTAGTTTTTTTTTTAATGTGAATTTTAAAATAAGCTTAAACAGTATCCCCCAATAAATTATCAAATCAACCAGGGGCTGGGCTTCACTCTGCACCAGGAAGAAGGGGAAACAAGCTGCTGATAACACAGAAACCAGAGCAGACTTGCAGCAGGGACTAAGGTACATTAATCTGGGGGGCTGTTTAGAGCAAGTTTACAGAAAGAAAAAGAAAAACATTTACTTTTCCTTTAAGACAATAATATGTCATTGGAAGGAGGATAAATACAAAACACTGTATAAGCATGTACAGGTTACAAGAGAAAGACATGATATGATATCCACTAGTCAGACGGTCATCCACTGGTATTGACTTCAGGTATTATGTCACATTTAAGTGGACAAGAGGAACCTGCTGCTACATGAAAAGGAGATATGATTTTATTCACATAGCCCTTATTTGGGTGCCCCTGACAACCAGAAGGCATTTTCAATTAAAGGAATTGTTCAGTATAAAAATTAAAACTGGATAAATAGACAGGCTGTGCAAAATAAAAAATGTTTCCAATATAGTTAGCCATAAATGTAATGTATAAAGGCTGGAGTGACTGGTTCTCTAACATAACAGCCAGAATCCAACTTCCTGCTTTTCAGCTCTCTTGTTTTCCACTGACTGGTTACCCTGGTGACCAGGCAGTAACCAATCAGCGACTTGAGGGGGTGTCACACGGGCCATAACTGTTGCTTTTGAACCTGAGCTGAATGCAGAGGATCAATGGCAAACTCACTGAACAGTCATGTCCCATGTGGCCCCCATCAAGTCACTGACTAACTCAGATTTAGGGAGCTGAAAAGCCTGAAGTTGTGTTCTGGCTGTTATGTTAGACATCCAGTCACTTCAGTCTTTATACATTACATTTTTGCCTCACTAACTATATTAGAAACATTTTTTATTTTACACAGTCTAGTTTTTATTTTTATACTGAACTGTTTCTTTAAGAGTCAGGCAGAGGCATAATCAGAAGGAAAATAATTTTTAAGTATAAGAAATAAGCACTTTTCCATTTGTTTTTTAAATTTTTAGGAATTTAAAATGGAAATGTGCTTAGGTCCATACTAAGGGCTACTGCAAACAACCATTTTTAACTACTTTCCACTGCAGTGGCACTTACATGCACTTTAAGGCTGGGGACAGACAGGGAGATTCGGGGAGATTCTGTCGATTTCCGGAATCGCCCGAAGATACTTTGTGAGGAAACTTCGGGCGATTCCGGAAATCGCCGCGCTGTGTGTACACAGGCGCTGGCGCTTTGTCATGAATACTAGCGGCAGACAGGGAGAAGGAAATTCGGGGAGATTGTCGCCTGCTAAAAACGCCAGGTGACAGAATCTCCCCGAATCTACCTGTCTGTCCCCAGCCTAACTCAGGAAGAAAACAAGCCCTTCTTACCAATCACTTTGTACTCACTGAGGCTCAGCAAGCATCTTATTACTAAATAATTGGAAAGAAGGGGCAGTGTTTTCCAGCATTCGCCTGTGGTGGAACACATGAAATATCAACTGTAAGGGATGCAAGTAAGAATGCTTGTGTATTAGAGCCCTAGAAGTGTATTTGGAGAACTACCCTTTTTTTGGAGATATTATATCAAATATAAAAATCACACAGTCATACTTTTGTCACACACTGCAAGTGAGTCTCTTGTGTGTTTTATTAATTGGCAAATGAAACAGATAATAAATGGCACTGCAAGTTAACAATCCTTGCTTCACTTATCTGTACACAGCCAGGCCAGGCCATTTTTATTGGGTGTTTAAAGTGGACCCGTCACCCCAAAAAAATATTCAAAATCATATTTTATCACATTAGTCAAGCAAAATGAACATTAATTACACTATATAAATTATTTTAATCTTGTTTCCTTCAGTCTGGGAATTCATAATTATAGCAAGCAGGCAGGAGCCATTTTGTGGACACTTATTAAAGGAACAGTTCAGGGTAAAAATAAAAACTGGGTAAATAGATAGGCTGTGCAAAATAAAAAAATGTTTCTAATATAGTTAGTTAGCCAAAAATGTAATGTATAAAAGCTGGAGTGAGTGGATGTCTCACATAATAGAATACAACACAAGATCCTGCCTTTCAGCTCTCTAAATCTGAGTTAGTCAGCGACTTGAGGGGGGGCCACATGGGACATAACTGTTCAGTGAGTTTGCAATTGATCCTCAGCATTCAGCTCAGATTCAAAAGCAACAGTTATGACCCATGTGGCCCTCCCTCAAGTCATTGATTGGTTACTGCCTGGTAACCAGGGTAACCAGTCAGTGTAAACAAAAGAGAGCTGAAAAGCAAGAAATAGTGTTCTGTTCAGTTAGATTAGACTTGCAGTCACTCCAGCCGTTATACATTACATTTTTGCCTAACTAACTATATTGAAAACATTTTTTATTTTGCACAGCCTATTTACCCAGTTTTTACTTTTCTACTGAACAATTCCTTTAAGGCAAGCCTTGCGTCATCTCAGAATCTTGTTTGTGCACCAGAATGGGGGACCCCATGTCTATCCACATGTTCTGGCTACACAATTAAATGGTTAAGAGAACTGGGGGAATGTGTGGGGAGCAGTGACATCTAGGAAAGGCTGAATGTAAAGTGAAAGTAATTATCTGCCCCGCCTCTATGCCTAAGGCATAGAGGAGTGGCAGACAATATTTGATTGACAGCTGAGATTTTTCAACTAGCTTAAAATAGCTATGAATGTTTTAATAAAAATTTGAAATTGGATTTCATGTTTAATTTGAAAAGGACTTATTATACAGATTTTTATGTCTGGGTGACGGGTCCACTTTAACTGCCAAAGCAGCACAGTTCCTTAAAGGGATACCGTCATGGGAAACCGTTTTGTTTTTTCAAAACGCATCAGTTAATAGTGCTGCTCCAGAAGAATTCTTCACTAAAATCCATTTTTCAAAAGAACAGATTTTTTTTATATTCAATTTTTAAAAAGGACACGGGGCAAGACATATTTCAGTTTCCCAACTGCCCCCAGTCATGTGACTTGGGCTCTGATAAACTTCAGTCACTCTTTACTGCTGTACTGTAAATTGGAGTTATATCACCCCCCTCCCTTTCCCCCCAGCAGCCTAACAACAGAACAATAGGAAGGTAACCAGATAACAGCTCCCTAACACAAGATAACAGCTGCCTGGTAGCTCTAAGAACAACAATCAATAGTAAAAGTAAAATGGTAGACACTGATAAGAATAAAGAAATAAAATGCACACAAGACGTGATTTGTATCCAGACAAGCTAAATGCAATACTTCACAGTGAAAAGTAAAAAAATGATATGCCCCCTACCCCTATAGGCTTCATTCCGACATGGTGACTCTGCCAAGCACTCTCGCCACCCCATACAAAGCATGGTCAATGGCACTAAAACTTCTGGGTCATCCAGTACCACACCTGTCGCCCAATCTTCCCCTGTGGGGCAATTCACTACTCCCTCACCTGCATGATCTGCATTTCAGGTACTGGACACTCCTAGGCCTAAAAAGGCTGTCTGACCTAGTTCCAAATGAACAGTTTCCCACATTCCAGGACCTACAAGAGCAGCATACTGGTCAACAAATACAACTTTATAGGTACTTCCAGCTCAGACATGCCTTCCAGGCACAGTTGCCCCAACAATATCCATGGTCAATATAGAGAAAACTCTCTATCATCCCTCCCCTGGCAAATTACCATCTAGAATATACCAGAACATCATGGTAACAGTCAAACCCTACTTTGATAGAGCCAACCTCCTATGGACACAGGCCATTCTTGAACTCAACCAAGAGCAGTGGGAAGAAGCAACAGAAACGGCCTACAGCTTCCTAATCTCGATAAGGGACAGATTGATACAATATAAAATTCTCATCAAATATATATAACCCCTCAAACTGAAAAAAAAATAATTGGGAAAAGACAAGATCTGTGCCCCAGATGTAAACTTCCAGGTGCCAATTTTATTCCTATGATCTGGTTCTGCCCCCCGGTGCAGTTATTCTGTACCAAGGTAATGAATACCCTAGCCACCAAACTGGGCAAACCACAGATAGTGGACCCAGTGGTATGCCTACTGGGAGTGATTGATAATCTAATACAAACTAATGTGGCCAGAATTCGGTTACGCTCCCTTATGTTCTACGGGGAAAAAAACAGTCATTATGCACTGGATGGAGAGTACCCCTCCTACCATGCCCTTCTGGATACAACTAATAGATGGAGCTCTTCCATTAATCAAGTTAACATATGAAACAAGAGGGGTACCAGACAAATTTGACAAAGTGTGGGGGGCCTGGTGTGACCCAGACTCCCTGGCATTCACATGATCTATATCTCTTATATATTTCTAAGCAGCTATAGACATGACGCTGTATCTGCACCAACATAATTTTCAGCTATTACAATCAATCACAACTGTAATATGGATATGTCTTTTGCTTTAGTTGTTTGTTTTGTGTTGTTAAAACAATAACATTTATCTTTAAAAAAAAAAAAAATAATATATATATGCCCGACTTTTGTTTGGTCAATTGTCCCTACACTAGTGCTGCAGATTGGTAAAGCCCTCACAGAACCAGCCCAAGTTCCCATCATGCTGACAAATGTTACTCAACACTCAGCTACCTAGGCATCAGTGAATTCCTTTCTGTGCCTGTCACACATCATCACTAATCTGCTCTTAAGAGTTGTCTTCATTCATGCACGACAGAGGAAAATTCCACCAATGTAACGGCAGAAATGTTTACTGAAGCTCTCTTCAAGTGGCCTTGCATTTTGGGCCTTTGCACCAGCAGTATTAGACCTCCAGCTGTTTTTGGAAACAGGCCCAGATTGGCAATCTGTGTGTTCTGGCAAATGCCAGATGGGCTGCTATAAGGTGCCATAGAAAGTCACTATTTAGTAGGCTGGTGGGGGCTGTTTGGGCCTCTGTGTACCTGAAATGCCATGGCATATTTTGATTCTCAGTCCAGACCTGTTTGGAACTACATTTCTGATCCACTTGCTGGCTGAGAATGTCAGACGTACTTATTATGAATATACCTGGGTATTTAGCGGCTTTATGCAAAGCGACTACACTGATAATGTACAAAGTAAACAAGAACCGTGTGTGCTAACACTACACAGACAGGGAGAACAAATGTATGTATGAGCAGATTTTTGAATGCATACAAGTTCTTCCAGGCTGACAGCCTAAATAAAAGCTTCAACTGCTAAGGCACCATATAAAGGCAGATGTGTGCAACAGCAGATGGAAATTTGTAACAAGTCCAATCAAAACCCACTTATACTCCTTGTGAAACATTGGAAACAATCAACACTCAATACTTATACTGCCTGCTTAGGTCCTGGACACAGAGACTGTAATCTGTGTGAGAGAGTCCTCAAAAATTATAAACAGAGCTTTTTTAGGGCAGGGTTGGAAAGTTATATCAGTTACTTCTAGGGATGCACCGATTCAGCCGAACCCCAGAATCCATTGTGAACTATTCGGCCGAATACCGAACTGAATCCAAACCCTCATTTGCATAAGCAAATTATCGAGGGGGAAGGGTAAAATAGCACACTTTGTGCACGGCAAAACATTTTTTACTTGTTTTGTGATGAAAAGTCACATGATTTTTTGGATTCGGTTCGGCCAGGCACAAGGATTCGGCCGAATCCTGCTGAAAATGGCCAAATCCTGCCCGAATACCAAACCGAATCCTGGATTCGGTGCATCCCTAGTTACTGCAAAGGGATGTTTCACTATTAAGTTAAGCTTTAGTATGTTATAAAATGGCCAATTCAAAGCTACTTTCCAATTGTTTTTTTTAGTTATTTGCCTTCTTCTGACTCTTTGCAGCTTTCAATCTAAAAAAGAAATGCTCTGTAAAGTTACAAATGTTTGTTACTGAAATTATTTATTATTCACATTGCTATTCAGATACTCCCTTAATTATATTTGTTTCTTATTCAAGTCAATGAATGGTTGCTATGGTAATTTGGACCCTAGTAACCAGATTTATGAAATAGCAAACTGGAGAGCAGCTGAATAAAAACCTATAACTCAAAAACCACAAATAATGACAAATGAAAAGCAATTGCAAACTGTCTCAGAATATTACTCTCTACATCACCCCATTAATGGCATAGGGCTGATGAAGGAAGCAGCAGCCTGGCCATTTTCAAGTATTTGTGAACTTTTTCCCCAGTCATTTTATTAGCAGCTACTGAAGAGTCTGCCACATCACAGAATTGTCACCAGTATTGTCAAACTGACCATTTTAATGATTTTCTGGCAATGGTAAACAATGGTTGTGGGTTCAGCGCATCCAGACCTGTATAATTGCCTATACAGAAGTTATATGTACAAAACCCATATTGGCAATAGAATACTGCCACAATCAAATAATCAAAGAAGTAAAAAATAATGAACAAGACACTAAACTGGCACTAATCTCCCTATGATCTAAGTTGAAAGCTCTGCATTTATCCTGCCATGGTAAGGAAAAATACAGTCCAAAGACAATTAGGAAAATTGATTAAATGTTGCCAGGTATAGAAGCCCATAGCCTCCAACGAGAAGGTATCGTTTACAGGTTTCTGTTTGAAAATAAACACACAGTTTGTTACTATGCGGTTACTAGTTCACGTACACATGACTATAGGGTTTTACTTACTCTTCATAATGTAAATAGGATACATCTGCTTTCCTTTTTCCTCCAGAAAGACAAGTATGGATTGATAGTTTGAGACCTTGTATGTCCACTTACTTTATTATGCATCATTGGAGCCACTCCCTTTTCCTACAGGTCTCCGTGTATCCTCAGTAGTTTGTCCTAATATACAGCAATTATCTATACTTTCAACAAAAGCACAATTCCTGTCTGCTATACCTCCCTAACTCCCCTAACTTCCTCACACATCTCCAAATGTTTTGTGTTACAATTTACAGCCATTATCTGTACTTGGAACCTACATGTCTACTTCTCCCGGTAGTCTTATTTACCTGCTTTTTTCCATTACTATCACACCCTGCAGAGTTTGCAAATGTTTTAGAAAGGAATCTCTACCTAACCTTCTTTTGATTCTGATATATAATATTAGCTTTGACTTCTTCATCTCGGCTCCCTTTTCCCCTTTGCCAGGCTGTAACCTATAGATACTTTCCAAGCAGTTCAGTTCATTCCCAAAGGGGTTAGACATGTGCAGATGTGTTGAAGGGGTTCACCTTTAAATTAACTTTCAGTATGATGTTGAGAGTAATATTCTGAGACAATTTTAATTTTTGTATCATTTGTGGTTTTTGAGTTATTTGGCTTTTTATTCAGCAGCTCTCCAGATGACAATTTCAGCAATCGGATTATTGGGGTTCAAATTACCCTGTCAATCATGCATTAATACAAGAACCCGGAACATGAATAGAAAAAAGCTTGAAAGAAAAAAGTAATAAAAAGTAGCAATAACAATAAATTTGTAGAATTACAGAGCATTTGTTTTTTAGATGGGGTCAGTGACCCCCATTTAAAGGGCACCTATGGGCACAAAAAAATTCCCCAAACCGAAGGTGTGGGCTGATAGAGCCCGCATTCCGGTTTTGGAATTGTAGTCTAAAAAAAAAAAAAATCGCCCCCTGCATGCGCACTATGCGCATGCGACATCATGCGCATAAGCCGAATGAAAAGCTGCCACAATTTCAGGCTGCTTTTCATTCTGCGCATGGACTGTCATGGCGGCTCACACCAGAAGCTCCCTCCCGGTGCGAGTAAGCCAGCACATGCAGGGGTCAATTTTTGTTTTTTTAAACTACTACAACCCCAAACCGGAATGCAGGCTCTATCAGCCCGCACTTTCAGTTTGGGGGTTTTTTTCTGCCCATAGGTGCCCTTTAAAAGGTGGAAAGAATAACGGTAGAACCACGTGGGTGATTTCAGCTGGATCTGACGCGACGAAATGCTGGTGTCAAGTTGGATGCGCCGAAGATAAGGTAAGCTGTAGGAATGTTGGATGCGCTGAAGATAAGGTAAGTTGTAGGAATGGTGGATGCAGTCACAGCGTGCATCCAAAACAACAGGACTGTCTGATGCACACTGTGACTGCATCCAACAATTCTATTTCTTACCTTATCTTCCGAAAATCGCCCATGTAGTTCTAGCCTAAGGCTTAAAAAACTAAGAATAAATAAGGAAGGCAAATTAAAAAGTTGCTTAGAACTGGCTCTCCTGTAACATACCAAAGGTTTACTTAAAGGTGAGCCACCCCTTTAAAGTGCACAACACACACTTTGCTGGAGAACTCTGTAATCATTTTATTGCCCTGTGACTGAGCCAAATTGTCAATAGTTGATAGCTACAATGGTCTGTTGTACACTGAGCAAGAGAAGTTCTGACTGATCTCATTGGAAGCTGACTTACTTGAAACTAGTCTATTAGCCCAATCTTATCAACTGGAACAAAACTGGTCAAGCTAAAGACGTTTTATTTATTTTTTGTGTGCTGTAAAGTGGTGTATCTGTTCAATAATCATATACTATGCACCTATTCCCGGCTGTAGTTTAGGGATAAACAACTTACCGTTTTACAGCCGCAGGTGAGATGCAGGGAATAGCTGTGGGGCCGCTTCTTGGACTGGCCACATACTTCCCTTACTGCATTCCTGCACGCCAACGTGTCTGCTGCACCTTCAATAACCAATTACTTTGCCAACACAGCTAGCGCTTACCTGTCCTCTGTCCCCTGCGCTTCATCCAGAAGGTCCATTGAAACGGCTGCGTACTGGCTCCCACGTCTCCTCTGGGCACCTTGCGCTTCTCCCGGGCTCTCACTACTTCTTCCAGATGTGCTGCAGTCACAGCGCCTACTCGCACCAACACAAACTGCAGCAGGCGTCAACGCCAGTAACCGCACGGAGCTCCCGAGCACCTTGCAGCTCCTCCTCACCAGCGGCAGCACCATGTCATTGGAGCCCACCCGCCTGCTAGGAGGGGTTGGATCATGGCCGGATCCAGTCTGCACAGAAGCGATGGTGGGAGGGGCGAAGCGGCCATATTGCTCCGGGAAGGGAGGGTTTTGACCTGTGCCCAGAATTAGCAAATTACGTAGTTCCGAACCGTTAAGGATAACTATATGCATGTGTTTTTATAGAGAAGTATATGTGCGTGTCTCACAGCGAGCCATTAAGAACATTAGTTAAAACTGAGTGAGAAATCGTTGAGACAGTCACAGACTTGACCAAGGATTGAAACTTTTGTCATGTGATAGAAAAGGCACTGACAAGTACCTCCCAACTGTCCCGTTTTGGACAGCTGGGCCAGCAGGTTTCTTACTGAAATGTGCCGACTTTTGATCTGCACTGACGCCTGAAAAAAACACAGTTTCTGAAACTAAAAGGGGAAGTCAACCCACCGTGCGCAAAACCCCTGGGAGGGTTGCCCGGGGCTATCCAGGGCCCCTCTAACCCCCCTAGCATTATTAGGGTTGCCACCTTTAAAAAAATACCGGCTAGTGCTGGGTGAGGGAAAAAGGGGCGGAGACATGTAGATAACACGCAAAAGGGGCTGGACCATGAAACTTTAAGGGGCGGAGCCACTGCAGCATCGGGGAACAAATAAGTTTAAAGTGAAGGGCCGCTTTTTGTAAGGGTATTACAAATTACCGGCAACTACATTGCCGGTAAATTTGTAATACCGGTCCTTGCAGGTATTTTACCGGTAAAATACCAGCTGGATGGCAAACCTAACCGTTATGCGCAGAGTGAGGGCGCTGCATGCACGCCTGCTTGAAAGGTCAATTCAAAGCTATTTTCCAATTGGTCTGCATTATTTAGTTTTTTTTAGTTATTTGCCTTCTTCTGACTCTTTCCATCTTTCAATCTAAAAAATAAATGCTCTGTAAAGTTACAAATGTTTGTTACTGAAATGTTTTATTATTCACATTGCCAGTGGCATAACTAGATCTTACTGGGCCCCACAGCAAATTATTTCTCAGGCCCCCAAAATGTCCAGTGGTTGACCTGTTTTACCAATATTTATTGTAATTGTATATGAATTAGGTCCTCATGGGGCCCCTATAGCTCCTGGGCCCCCCTGCAGCCGCAGGGTCTGCTTCCTCTATAGTTACGCCCCTGCACATTGCTATTCAGATACTCCCCGATTATATTTGTTTCTTATTCAAGTAAATGAATGGTTGCTATGGTAATTTGGACCTTAGTAACCGGATTTACGAAATTGCAAACTGTAGAGCAGCTGAATAAAAACCTATATAACTCAAAAACCACAAATAACGATTAATGAAAAGCAATTGCAAACTGTCTCAGAATATTACTCTCTACATCACCCTGTTAATGGCATAGGGCTGATGACAGTAGGGAGCAGCAGCCTGGCCATTTTCAAGTATTTGTGAACTTTTTCCCCAGTCATTTTATTAGCAGCTACTGAAGAGTAGTCTGCCACATCACAGAATTGTCACCAGTATTGTCAAACTGACCATTTTAATGATTTTCTGGCAATGGTAAACAATGGTTGTGGGTTTTAGCGCATCCAGACCTGTATAATTGCCCATACAGAAGTTATATGTGCAAAACCCATATTGGCAATAGAATACTGCCACAATCAAATAATCAAAAGGTGGCAACCCTCCTCCCCCTGGTCGGAATGGGCCCGGGGCCTACCAGGACTATCCAAGGCCCCCATTGACCCCCCTACCGTTATGCGCAGAGTGTGGGAGCTGCGTGCGCGACAGCTTGAAAAAAATTAAAATTTGATTTACGATTTGTTGGGGAGAGGGGTCTGGCCTGGTGGGGGCCCATTAAGGGTTGGGGCCCACCGGGTTTTTCCCGGTGTCCCACCGGGCCAGTCTGACACTTGCCACCTTTTCTTGAAAAAAATACCGGCCTTCCTATATATTTATCTTTTTTTGCTATTAATAACATTGGGATCAACTATCAAAAATATCGGCCAGGGGTTGCCACCTTTTCCTAAAATATTTACCGGCTGGTGGGGGGTGGGAACAAAAAGGGGAAGAGCATGACGTCAAAATGTGCGGGCCATGCTGTAAAGGGGGTGGGACCAAGGCGCAGAGAATTCAGGACGGGTGACGAAAGCTAACTTTACATGGGATTGGGTGAAGGCTGAGGGGTTTGCTAAGGGTATTGCAGATTAACCGGAAGCTACATTGGCCCGGGCTTGGCTGGTTTTTTACCAGCTAGGTAGGGTTGCAACCTTTTATGGATGTGGCCATAAAATGGTGCTCCCCCAAATAATTTTGTTGCACTGCACCTGGCACAACTTTTTGTCCCTCTTTACATTTTTCAAATGTTGGGAGGTATAGGCCGAGTTTAGGTTTCAGCAGGCCAGGATATGTGGAAAGGCCACAAAGCCCCCAGGCCTAGGGCGGCAGAAATTTAGGGAGAATGGCATGCTGCCCAAACAAATCCCGCAGTGGTTCGGAAGCACTGGGGATTTGCAAGAGATACAATACTTTTTAAAAATTTCCTGTGCACCTAGGGTTGCCACCCAGCTGGTATTGCTGGTAAAACACCTTTACTGGCAATGTAGTTGCTGGTAATTTGTAATACACTTAACAAAATCCCTTGGCACTTTGTTGGAAATTTACCTTTTCTTTGCCTTCTGGCCATCATGCGATGTGGCCCCGTTTGCGGCACAACCCCCCTCCCCACCCTTTTTGCATTATGGCTGCCTCTTTTTGCATCACGGTCCACCACTTTACTTTCTACCCCCACCACTGACTGGTGGCAACCCTACATGCACCAATTCCCAATACTCAATGCTGAAAATTTGTGCATGTGCACAAGGAGAGAGGACGGGGGGATGAAAAAAGGCGGGCCAAGGGGCAGCTGCTATGTAAAACCGGCCCTGGGTCTGAAATTCAAAATAGATCCTGGAATTTATACACAAAGGCCCAAACAGGCCTGGTAAATATTTACTGCTTATGGCATTTGGTTAGGGTTGGTACCTGTCCAGTTTTCACCGGACATTCTGTTTTTTCAAGAGGCTATCTGGGTCAAAACATACTGCCCAGGGTTGGACTGAGGGGGTCAGGGCCCACCAGGACTGACACATCAGGGCCCCTCCACCCCCGAGTGGCAGGGCCCCAGCTACCCCAGTCACCAGGCTCCCTCTGTTTCTCTCCCCCACCCCCGCTGGCATGTACCTGCTTTGTATATATCACGCCTTCCTTGCACGATTGGGTGGGGGGAAGAAAGGACTGCCCGGCACTTACAATCCTGCAGAATGCCGACGCGATTAGTGGGGGGGAGTGCCATCTAGGTCTACCGGGTCTAGGCCGGCGGGGCCCACTGGCCCAGTCCGACGCTGCTACTGCCTGTTGCAACTTGCATCTAAAAGATGTATTACACCAGCCCCTATGTTATCATGGCCAGTGCAGGATTTATGTGGATGGGTGCCCCAAGGCTGCACAGTCCTGGCGCCCGTTTGCGAGGTCCTAGTGCCCACCCGCATACTACCCTCTTGTGCATGCGAGCCTGAAACGGAGCGCTGTCACCCTAGGATCGGCCTTTGTGGCCTCGCCAGAAATCCAGGCCTGATCATGTCATCTGAAATGTCATCATATTGCTACCTGCATGATGACGTGATTCCAAAATAGGTCTTAACATTTCAGGTACACAGAGAGCTAAACAGCCTTCCACTGGCCACTTAGAATCCAAAAACATCAGTGCAGCACTGGATGAAAGATGCAAGGAAAGTGTTTGTGTTATCATTCATATTCTCTGAAAAATGGTTAAGAAATCAAATTCTGTCAGGGTGTGTACAACTGTAGAAGATGTATGTGCCTAGGGCACAAAGTTGAAGGGGGCACCAGGCACATGCCTCTACCAACAACTTACCCCTAGTCTGGGCCCTCGGCAACATAGTTTTAAAAGTAACAACAGCAATTGCTTTTAACAAATACCTTTAAAAGCGCTGAACATTTTGATGTTGACAGATGTTTACTGGAGAGTTACTTAGAATGATGTTTTCTTTTATGAGGCAAATTTTTATTTTAGGGTTGACTTTCCCTTTAATTAAGATGGGCGATGACCATATATTGAATGACTAGGCTAAACAATATATTAAAAAATCAAGGGCTGGATGGTATATCGCACGAAACAAACAGGGGAATCTAACGGAACATCAATATCAAGTACGTATAGGTCACTGTACAGGAGAACCATACGCTATTGCATTACTTCTAAATTCTCACGTACTAACACCAGCTCTCTACTGCAACACTTTTAGTCACGTGCAGCAGCTAAACAACCTACACATCGTGACAAAGCGTTTTTAGCGGAAATGACGCCGAAAAGCTGTCTTATGCAAGATGGCGGCGTCCTTAAGCAGACTGAGTGGATATATCGGTAGTGCTGCGATCCGGCGTTTGGTGAGCAAAACGCAGGTACAGTGCAACTTAGTCTGGCGGCGGTGGTAAACCCATGCATGGATGCTTTAGGCCAGATGTATGCGTTATTCCTTCTATCGCTACAGAAGAGCTCAAGCCCAGTTACGTCCATGAGGGTGTTATGCAATTCAACAGTCGTCTTGCACTCTGTAATGTCAAATAAGCATGGCATTGAAGTGTGAAGGACTGAAACATCGTTTAAATAATACGCGTGTCTATTTGTGTCTGACTACCCACTGCCAGTACATACTGTAAGAACATAAACAAGCTTGCAGTAATGTTGCAGTTTATTTCAGATTACTTGTTGAATGATCACATAATTCAACTAAACAGCCTGTATTCACCCAGGGACTGTTTTACTGTTATGGACTTGAACACTGGAACAATCATTTACAGACAATGGTATGGCAAAATAAGTCTCTTTATAGATAATTGGACAACAAATGTGCTCCATTATGAAGTACAAATCAAATCAGTAATGATATTTAAATACATGCCACCAAATTAAAACTAGATGCAGTAAACAGAAGCTGATACCCTTGCATACAACGAGTGACCCTTTTCTGTATTCACCCAGTGACCCAGTGTTAAGTTGGCCATAGATGTAACAATTACAATCTTTCTCGGAAAAGATCTTTCCAAGAAAGATTGTTCGTTTCAATGCACATGTGTAGAGCTGAATTGTCAGATATACAAGTAGGAACAATAGAATTCTACCTGTATCTGACGATTCAGCACTAACAGTGGCCGATGTTCTTTCAAAGGTACCCAATCTTAATTTTCCATCCAGACCGATCAACCAGCCGACCTATATCTAAATCTCATTTCCCACACACACCGAAAATCTGTTTTGTACGATATTTTCTGTGTGTCTGTGGTCACCTTTACTCTAAGAGCCGTGTGGCTATGCCCTCTTCCACGTGATTGCTTACCCTCTTGTGTCTCTCCCTTATAAGTAATTCACTATACCATATAACATTTTAATACTGAACCAAAAAAAAATGGTGTGTAGGCAGCCATCACAGGTCATTTTGCCTGGTAATGTGCTTTCAGAAAGAGCCAGTGCTGCACCATGGAACTGCTTTCTGGCAAATTATTGTTTCTCCTACTCAATGTAACTGAAGGTGTCGCAGTGGAAAAAGGAGTTTTACTATTGAGTGTTGTCAGGGCCGGGCCAAGCCAACTGGGAACCCTCGGCACCCGATCAGCCGACTCCCCCCCCCCCCCTTCTGCATGCTAATGCACCATAGGGGCGATTAAGGGTGAGGGAGTGATGAGGGGAGGAAGGGCAGTGACAAGGAGAGGGGGAGCAAACAACCTGGGGTAGGCAGAAAACTTTTGAATAGGTACCTGCCCAGTGCCCCCACAGCTTTGTGCCTTGTCTGCCTACCCTTAGTTTCGGCCCTGAGTGTTGTCATATCGACCAGGGATCTGTTATTTTGTTATATTCTCATTTCTCTGTTAATAGGCTGGGGTGGGGGTGGAAGGAAGGTGGGTGACATGACTTAAACTTGCAGTGCAGCAGTAAAGAGTGACTAAAGTTTATCAGAGCATAAGTCACATGACTGATGGCAACTGGAAAATGAACAACATGTCCAGCCCCATGTCAGATTTCAAAATGAAATATAAAACAAAAACCAGTTTGATAACATGTGTATTTCAGTGCAGGAGTGGAGGAACACTGTTAAAGGGGAACTAAAGTGTAAAATAGAATGCTAGAAATGTTTTATTTTGTATACTAAATATAAACATGAACTTACTGCACCAGAAGCCTAATTAAACAAATAATTTATGCTTTCAAAGTTGGCAGCAGGGGGCTGTCATCTTGTAACTTTGTTTACATTCTTTGCAAGACCAAGACTACATGCTCAGTGTGGGCTGGTCTTCAGATGGGAGGTTAAGCTTAGGATTCTTCATAAATGATGAAAACAGCATTTTGAAAGTATGATCGTTTCCCTGCAGAGCACTTAGGGACCATCTCTGCAGCAGTCAGAATAAATAAAATGAAGGGGGAATTTCACTGCAAACAGTCAAGTTTCATATAAAAACTGTTCACATTTTTTAAAATTAAAGTATATTGGAGATTGATGGGATTTTATTTTTTTGCCTTTACATCCCCTTTAACAGATGTGATTTGAAAAAAAAGTTTTAATTTGCTGCAGTCTGGCTCTCTTCTTGGTGCTGAGCCTGAACTGGGTATTTAGCCCTTCATACAGGTGCTGTTATGTGCTTTGTTAGCACGCTGGTGTAATTTAATTTATGAATCCAGCCAGTCAGTCACTTATAATCCCCTCCTTAGGTACAGTACAGATTTAAAGGAATAGGAAATGCTGGACGCACTTTGGAGTGCCAAATGTTGTATCTACCTACCTGAAACCCCGGGCCAGTGCTCCTATCAGCAGAAATCTGCACCGGCCCAGGGTTATACAAGCGAGCACCACGGAGAGATCTACTTCCGTCGTCTTCTGCCTTCGCGCACATGCGCAGTAGAACAAAAAGCTGAACTTCGGGGTAATTGAAGACAGAAGAAAACTGAAGTAGACCACTCGATGGTGCTCACTTGTGTAACCCTGCCCGGTGCAGATTTTTGCTAATGGGAGCACCGGTCCAGGGTTTCAAGTAGGTAGAGACAATCACTTGGGGGTGCCTCCAGCCTGTCCTTCTCCTTTAAGACATTGTCCACATGTAGTCAGATAATCTGATATTCCTTTGGTAATTTAATATGCCTGCACTATTGTTAGAATTGCCTTAATTTGGTTACAGTTTCATTAAGATTGGGTGTAGTAGTATGCACATTTATTTAGTTCTCATACAGAATTTATTTTTCTCTACAGATTTTTTTATTGCAAAACATGAACTGCTGGAAATATAGGAAAGGCCAAAATGTCTTTTGTACAGAATAAAAGTTTAAAGTAATAAGGGCTTATAATATAATTGTTTGTCAGCTTTACTTTACAGTTCTTTTTTTCATCCTTCTGTATAGCCCATAGGATTTGGAATAAGCAGAAATAGGTCCACACAAGCATTCACCCAAGCAGTTCTAAATGTACCAGAGACTAATGTGACCGCTTTGGAAAATGGACTAAGAGTTGCTTCAGAGGACTCTGGACTTTTAACTTGCACGGTACAAAAACATTTTTTAATGAACTCTTTGCTGTCTTTATTGTCCTGATTATATTTTATATTCTTGTATTTTCAATAAACCGTTAAGAAAAACTTTCCTAAGCTAGCTGGGTGGTGCAAATGACATCATAAATTGTGATTTTTTTTTTTTTTTTTAAGTTATGACTTAATGAACATTTTTTTACAAAATTTTAGGGAAATCTAAATAAAAAATGTTTTAACACCTGAAGAGACGGGATCGGTAACATTCAACCATCTTATTAATTGTAATTCCATGAAAGTAAAATCCTGTGTTTTTTAGGTTGGACTCTGGATCGATGCTGGAAGCAGGTATGAGAACCAGATGAATAATGGAACTGCACATTTTCTGGAGCACATGGCATTTAAGGTAAATGGAAAGTTTAAAGGGAAGTAACCACATTCAATACTTTAATTCTACCCAAATTTCACCATAACTGTGCTTTAGACTAGATTCCTTACCCCATAGACACGGGCCAGCCCCACAATTTGAGATCTGCCTCTGTAAGGTATAATTCAATTATGATGGCATTTTGTATTTAGCTACATGGGGGATTTAATGACTTAGGTGAGACATCTTCTAACTTAACACGGTGGCCAGAAGTCTACTAATATATGGTATCTTAAAAAAAAAATCTGGATACTGTTGAACTACTGCGCTGTGCTCTTGTATGGAATGGTGAGTGACTTCAGAAAGGGCACAAATAATCTGCATGAATACAGTCTGCAAAATCCAAATAATCTGCATGATAGTAATGGGACACAAATGTTTTGTCACCCACGTGAAATCACCACTTGTTTGGGCAACACCACACCTGCGAATACATTTATATTGAAAAGACGTGAAATCGCCGTAGTCTTGCCAGTTCAGTCTCATATTCACACAAACAAATCTTTCTTTACAACAAAAGAGGTGGCAAAATGCCCCTTGTGCCATTATGTTAATACATGTGGCAGTAAGAATTAGAGATTTTTTTTTTTTTCTCTAGGGAACTAAAAACCGTTCCCAGCTTGATTTGGAGCTGGAGATTGAAAACATGGGTGCTCATCTTAATGCATACACTTCTCGAGAGCAGACTGTGTACTATGCAAAAGCTTTCTCCAAAGATCTACCAAGAGGTGAGTCTTGCATTTGTGTATAACTTCTCTTACTGATTATTTTCTAGCAAGGCAAAATTTGCAAAAAAGTGGATATTTTTTATTTAAAATAATGCTTATAAAGATGCCTTTGTTGTTTTACTTATTCTGTAGATGCACTAGAGTGACCAATTTTTATATATTTTAATAAAAATAAAGATTCTGTTTTTATAATGTATTTGTTTTCCAACTATTCCCCACACACCAGGTAAATTATATTTAAATGCTTATCATTTGCAACTTGTGTATTACAAAAAATAATGTACCTCCTGTTGTGAAATATGAGGACTCACTGTAAAGTAAATTTATTTGTAGAACAGCATAGGACTAACATTTCGGCTCCATCAGAAGCCTTTCTCAAAGTGCCAATGCTAATTCAGATCATGTCTTATAACTAGTGACTGGCAGGAAACAACAGCTGCAACACTTAATAAGCTTCATTGACATACACCAATAGAATTATATTATGCACCATCCTCTGTTGAAATGTCTTTGTTATATCTAAAAAACAGCAACTAATGCTGTGAATGCTTAACATAAGCAAGAATTAAAATCAAACCACATACTATGGAACTTTATAAACACCTCACATCTTACCATAAAGGGAAACCGTTTTGCTGTAAAATATATATATATAGTAACTCCCACAGTGCCGGCACTCCAAACATTCACAAAGCCAGCGTGCACGATCAAAGTCGCATAGACAGGTCCTTGAAAAAGGTTCCCAGGTGGAACCGAAACGTCGGAATAAGATGTTTTTGCAATAAAGAATCACCTTTTTCCCCAGAAAATACAGTGAGCTTGAAGTATTCTGTATGAGTATTTGACTTTCAAACAATATGACCTTCTTTGTTTATACAGCGGTGGAAATCCTTGCAGACATTATTCAGAACAGCACCCTAGGTGAGGCTGAGATTGAAAGGGAAAGAGGAGTTATTTTACGAGAGATGCAGGAAGTGGAGACTAATCTACAAGAAGTGGTTTTTGATTACCTGCATGCAACAGCGTATCACAACACTGCTTTGGGAAGGACAATACTTGGACCCACAGAAAATATCAAGTAGGTCTAATAACACAGATGGCATAACTTTAATGGCAATGTTGTTATTTGTAGATTTTACTATAGTCTTGGTTGTTATTTGTATAGTGAATAGTGATGTTCTTTTACTTTCATATACAGATCCATAAATCGCAATGATTTGGTGGAGTATATAACAACACATTACAAAGGGCCAAGAATAGTTCTGGCAGCTGCAGGAGGCAAGTATAATTACTATGAATATTATTATTATATCATCTGTATTTGATATGGTTCACTACTCCCTTCTTATGCAAATTGTGAATGTCTTGGTATATTTAATCAGGCTACATCATAGTTATCTTCTTAACCAAACCTTCTCTGTTTAACATAATGTATGGGGTGCTGCAAGGCTGTGCACTTAGTCCTTTGTTATCCTTTGTTATTCTCCCTGTACGTGCTCATTTGTCTTTAACTATCATCTATATACTGATACAATTCAAATATATTTATCAGCGCCTTCATCAACACCTGAAACGAGATGAATCCACAAATCAACATCACCTCAAACTGAACTAATCATCTTTCCTACTTAATCTTGTCCTATTCCATCCTACTATCTTTATTGATGACATGCTCATTAACCCTGACAACTCGATCATTGTCTGGGGGTAATCTTTGACTACCCTCTCTGATCTCTGATACCCTCTGATCATAGCAGCTAGAATTTCTTTAGCCCCTAAATGAAACTTGCTATCGATCTCTTCTAGTGATGTGAGGGTCCACTCAAATTATACACGCACCTGACCCTAAGCTGATTTGGCAACACCCACATCGGGCCCGAACCCCTGTGTCCCTGCCCTATCCCACTGTGAGTTTGTGAAAGGGGGTGGGGCCTGTGTGAGTACATTAAAAAGTCAAGCACAGAGGCGAAAGTGGGGCAGAAAGAGGCCGGGGGGGGGGGGGGGGGGGGGGGGGGGGGGGGGGGGATGAATAGGGGCTACAAGTTCAGCCTGAATCCACCCAAGGAACACTGCACGTAAAGCTTTGGGCCGTTCCGTACATCATTAATCCCTTCCATGAGTTTAAATCAAGAGTGAACAGCAATAGAACATTTAATATGGGATATATAGTCCACTGTTGAAATAAAATATGCTGGATTTCATATTTTTACACTTTAGAAATTCCTAAATAAACTTTTATTTGTTTGTTACAGGTGTATCGCATGATGAATTGCTGCACTTGGCAAAATTTCATTTTGGTAATTTACCGTCCATATATGATGGGGAAACCCTTCCTCTCTGCTCCTTCACAGGTAGTGAGGTATGAAGTATTCACCATTTGCAGATTCAATATAAACACTTTTCTGTGGCTATAGCACTGTTAGTACTCTTTTTCAATGGTGATGAAATGTAAGTTGTAGTTACTGAAAGTTACAGTTAACGAAAGTTTGTATATTTTGCAGTAGGATTTCTAAACATAAATTATAGAATAAGGTAAAAAAAAGTTTGCACCAAGTCTAATAACACATAGCAACTATGCAAGTGAATCGTAGTCTACCAGCTGAAGACTTACTAGGCCTAATATAAACGTTGTAACGTTTGTTTGTTTCCCACTATAGTCTGTTGTTTCTGTGTTGTGAGCCTGAATAGGAATGCATACATAGTACAGTAACCCTTTTTCTGTTTCCTTTCACTTACAGATCCGTGTTCGAGATGATAAAATGCCGCTTGCTCACATTGCAGTTGCTGTAGAAGCAGTGGGTTGGTCCCATCCAGACACAATTCCACTTATGGTTGCCAATACACTTATTGGAAACTGGGACAGATCATTTGGTGGTGGTGTGGTACAGTCAATTATTCTTAAACCTTTTTTTTTAATGTAAAGCTTTGTGTACTTTTAAAATATTTCTTCTTTAACATGCTTCTGGTTTTAATACATGTTCCTACTAATCTTTCCGATATACTTAAATATATGAATTTGCATTGTGAAAGCAAACCTTTCAATATTAAGGCCTTTGAAAATTTTCAATGATTTTAAAGTTTTATGTATATATAATTGCTATTTTAAGAAGCATCTGTCTTTACTTAACCTTTATCTATACTGCTTATATTATGGAAGTGAGTGTGGTTCCAGCAGCTGTCTGAAAGTCCCAATACAGATATAACCGTTTGTATGCCAGGATTACAATTCCTATAAAACAGAAACCTGAGAAAGCAGAATGTGGATCTTTGCTTATATTCAGAATAAGGGATCCCTTTTAAGTTTACTGGTTTTTTTTTCCCACCCATATACAGAATTTATCTAGTAAACTTGCCCAGCTCACATGTCATGGAAACCTCTGTCACAGCTTTCAGTCATTCAACACATGTTACACAGACACTGGACTCTGGGGGCTCTATATGGTGTGTGAGCCCAACACGGTGGAAGATATGATGCATTTTGTTCAGAGAGAATGGTAAGAATTCTTGAGCCAATTATGTATTTTTGTCGACGTTTGTCTTGTTCCCTAAAATGTATGGTATCCAGTCCTTTCAAAAAACTGATTCTTGATGTAAATTGGTTCCTATACTGTGGATTAATGCAGGAGTCTGACAAACAGTCAGTTCTGTTTATAGAGAAAGAATAGTACCCCACTTAACCACTCATATAATTGGTCAATTACTGATATCCTTATATTTCTAATTCTCCTTAGGGTGATATGATTTCAATACAGAAATGCATACTGCATTTAGCAAGAAACCCCCTAAATCAACTTTGTATAAGTTATATAGTGCAATTGAAGATTTAGTAGTATTGTTGATTTCAATTAATTTGTGGTTTTGTAGGGTAGAATAGCCTCTTACAGAGTTAGGGTTTAGGTAAATACAGAGACCACAGTCCCAGGTGCTCTGCCTTCTCCAGTCTTTGTGGTGTCCCAGGTCAGAAACAAATTAGGCAGCAGCAATTGGGACAACGCCACCTCTATTTCTTTTCCATTTCCTTTTTTCTTTTATGAACCGAAGCATTGAGTCATTTATTATCTTCTCCTATTTATTGGTCAATTTTTATCGGATTTAATCAACTTGCACTATTAACACTTTAGTTGTGTGGGTTCTATTAAGATAATTACATTATAACTGATACTGGTTTGAATTGATTGGAACCTAATCATTTTGTCCCTTGTAATTTAATGAATTAATTACAATAACAAATGAGCATGGACTATTGATAGCACTGCACTTTATAACTTAATAAAATTAGTATTGGGTAATTGTTTTTTAGCAATTAATGAAATTAATTTATTGTTGCACAGCACTTTATTATTAGACATTAATTGAAATCAACAATACTACTAAATCTTCAATTGCACTATATAACTTATACACCGTTGATTTAGGGGGTTTCTTGCTAAATGCAGTCTGCATTTCTATATTGAAATCATATCACCCTAAGGGGAATTATAAATATAAGGATATCCGTAATTGACCAATTATATGAGTGGTTAAGCGGGGTACTTTTCTTTCTCTCTTTTTATAAGTATCCAGTCCTAGCACAAATTTATTTTACTAGCCAGAGCAAAATCCAAATTCCACAAACCAGACTTTGCTTCTAGTTAATAGTTTTTTTTCTATTCTCTCAAAAGGATCAGACTCTGTACTAGTGTGACTGAAAATGAGGTTGCCCGTGCTAAGAATCTCCTAAAAACAAACATGTTGCTTCAACTGGACGGTAAATTAAAGCAATTGTATTAAATCTATAAAGTAATGATATTGCATCATGTGTTTATAGACTGATCTTTACCGTTTTTTTACCACTTTTTATTTCTTTTTAAAGGGTCAACCCCTATCTGTGAAGATATTGGTAGACAGATGTTGTGTTACAACCGTAGAATTCCACTGCCTGAACTTGAAGCAAGAATTGATGTAAGTCTGACTTAAGGGTCTGCTTTTCTTTTCAGTCTTATTTGCTTTTTTTAACAACCTTGCACTATTTCTGCAGCTGATTTTTCCATCTGCTTATAACACTGTCGTCTGTGTTTTAGGTACATCCTGTTACACATGTATCTACCTCAAATACTTCTTACAATACTGAAGGATAAAGTGAATTAATACAATAAATTAGTATGGTATTTAAAATTTATGGCAACGGTTTTCTCCTTGTAGAAGATCTAAATCAGTAGGCGGCAAACAATCAAATAATTCGTACAGGGGCAAGACAATGTTGTTGCTAGACATTGAGAGGGCAGAGTCTTGAAAAATATTCTAAAACAGCTTTAAATTCCCCAAAATGGAGAGGCAACCCCTGAAATAAAACCTGTATGAAATGGCATGGGTGTGGAATTATGAGTACAGATTAGGTGGGATTTGGGGAATTTAAATTAACCTACTCAATTGCCCAGTTGACAATGTTCAGAAAAACCTTTACTGCAGATGCCTATACCCTTTTTTTAAATAGCTTTTTCTTTTTTAATTTAGTTGATCAGTGCTGAAACAATACGTGATGTATGCACCAAATATATTTACAACAAAAGCCCTGCAATTGCTGCTGTTGGTAAGCATTTACTATATTATATATGCATGTAAAAGTTTGACTCTGGGGGGGGGAGAATCATTTATTGATTTCAGTAGCAATTGCCTGGACCCATGAGTGAATTTAAGGGAAAGGTCATTGACATGAAACATGTCTGTTAATACAATCAATTGTCAATGGCTTGACCTGTGAGTTCACACAAATATAAGCAATTGTTTAAATTCTAGACATTATCTGGCTGTGAACTAATAATGCTTGAGCAGCAAAGTACCTAGAATTGAACTGTTTCATTGCACTAAAATGTAATGAGATTTTCTGATAATGGGTAATTGTGGGATAGTGGCTCTGATCCAGAGTGGAGACCAGGAATCATTGCCTTGGCTTAAATTCATATCCATTTCAAAAACCACGGGGGGTGGTACAAAGTATTTCCAAGTATGACCTAATTATTTTACCTTCTGCTTTTGTGCTTTTTCTGTAAGGCTATTCAGAATCAAAATATACATGGAGTTATTCATTTTGGCAAATAGATCTGCTCTTTCAGGCTTTACTGGTATATATGACACTAACAGTCAGGAGTAGCAGATTTTATAATTATAAATTATATATAGGGAGTCGTTTGGTTGAACTTAAAATAATTAAATCATAACACCATTTGTACTTCCTACTTTTTCCACTCCAAACTCAGGAAAATACAAATGGGCATATATAGATGCATTTATTATGGGGGTAGAGAATTATGTTTTTACTGCACAGCAGTACATGATGATTTCTCCACTGTGGCTTGTACCAGCAGAGCTAAACTTTTTTGCTGATGTATGTACACACATACAGTGCAGTATGAGCTCAATAAACCCACACATTGCTGTGACATGGAATACATTACTCACACAGCAAGAATATGTTTGATATTAATAATTACATACACTTAGGCCTTGGTTGCCATGTTCTTTGTTGTGATTAAATATCTTTGATAAATGTTATTTTTGTTTAAACTAGGCCCCATCGGACAACTTCCTGATTATGACAGAATACGAAGTGGAATGTACTGGCTAAGAGATTAAATAAGAAGGTATCCCAGCACTAGGTAGACTGTTGTTGCACACAGTTACATAGATGCTACTGCCAAAAGGTTCTTGTTTGTGTATATAAAAGACTGTGTACACTACTCTATGAAAGAACCTAGAGAATATGCTTGCCCTGGAGACACTCTGTCCCCAGCGGCTTTAATCACAGGAACCGGTGTTCAGTTCATTTGTTTAGGAAAACATGGAAACAAAGCACCATACTACAGCAAGTGACCTCTTCAATGTGGATTATTAAAACTGTGTATTTTAATAACACCTTTAATATAACTTATCACGTCAAATACTGTGTCTGCACTTTTATTATAAAACATTCAAACATTTAGAACATGTTCATTTCTTAGTCTTGGTGGCATTCAGCACTTGTTCTTGAGCAGCTTTTTTTGCTTTCACCATTTCTACCAATTCCTAAAGAGAGAAGAGACAATATCAGCATTCAGAAGCAAACCTTGTGCTACAATATGCAAAAGAAGAAAAACACTATAAGGGAATATGACTTGGACTGGATTCACTTGAGAAAATATGTATAATACTTTTGATTGTTACCAGGGGTGTAACCTAACAGGTGCAAAACTGAAAAAAAGCCCAAAGCAACCAGCTAGCTTGATCAATCTACAAGTTAAAAAATAAAAGCAAAGTTCTTATTGTTTTGTGCAAATACACAGATATCATTTAGCACTTATGCTAGTATCATACCAGGACTAAAATGTTTGCACAATGGCTTAGTATTTCTTACTTATGTCATAGGGAAGGAAATAGAATTACAGGTTTCAATCTGCCATACATTCACTAAGAGACCTGATCATGTGCCTATTAATCTACCTTCCTATGGAATTTATCAGCTTAGAGAAGTTTGACATAAAATGTAGACAGCCCAGGGGTACACAGACTGAGCATTTTCAGTATATGATCATTAAAACGGTTCTTTGTATCTTTTGGGAGAAGGCAGTAATTGCTAGCAGCATGTTGACCCCAGGCTTTCATTCCCCCAGAAAATTTGTGGAGCGTATCTGGTGTGGAAATCTTTTTCATAACTGTTGATACTTGGGCATGGTGCCTGTGGAAGGCATTTAATGGTCTACATTTAAATCAGAGAAGACAAGGGTCTGTGCTAAGAGAACGTCTTACCTTTGGTCAGAAAAAGTGTGACTCAGCAGCTTAAAACTGAAGGATGGACTTAGAGCAAGTAAAATTATTTTTGCACTGGAATTAACTTGCTTTTTGAAGAATAAATTTGCCTGTGGCAAAATCTAGCTCCTTATTTAGTGGCCTGGAATAATTCATGTTTTTGCTACATTAAGTAATACACAATTGATTGACATATTAAGGTGACCCAGAGAACTAAAAATAAGTATTTAACATTTAAAAGTACACACACACTGTTTATTTGTTCTACTCGAGTGATGTCTGGTCCCTGGTAATTGCTTCTAAGAACAACCTTCAATGTCAGATCCATGGCTGTAAACAAACACTATTATAAATGACACACAAGGCTTAGCAAAACACTTGTATTGCAGTATGTGTAAACTGTTTTTCATTAGTATAGCGTAGGTCATGCTCAATATTTCATAGGAATATTTGGCTAAAAATAGGAGGTTCTGGTTCCTGTCTGCCGTATCACTTCAATTTTATTGGTTACTACTCTTGGAAGCCATTACCAGTGGAATGGTTAATACATTATATTGACAGTTTTGTGTTCTTTTAAATTGTGCATGATCATTCCAGTTGTCAGGGTCACATTAAATTGGTATTTTAGCTGAAGTCATGCAGATTGGCATGCATGTTTTTCTAGAATTCCAAACACTTTGTAAGTTAACACACACTAAATAGAGAAAACAGGGATGTGAACCTTGTATCTTTTCATGCAGTCTTTCTTGGATCTGCCAGGAACTGCTTCTGCTATCTTCTCCCATCGCTCCGGAGTATTCACAGGATACGTCTTCAAAGCTTGCTCTAACAATTTTTGCTCTTCGGTTGTCCATGGAGACATCTCCACACCAGGGGCTTTCATAAAAAAAAGTACATCATTTTTTAAATGGCAATATGACTAAGATTTTCAGTTCTTCAGCTGGACTGAAGAAGCTGCTCGAATGAGTAGTAAAACATCTTCAATAATTACTCAGCAAACCAAGTTGTTTTATACTCTTATCATTTTTAAAGTTATATACTCAGAAGATGGGTATTGCTAGTAGAAGGGACCCAGGTGGGTCGTCCACTCACAGTCTGCTAATACTTTCTTAGGGCTCTGGAAAAAGAGCAGAATGTTCTGCCATTTTTAATATCTTGGTCCTGCCCAAGTAAACTCAACAGATAATGCCATATTAATAGTGCCACATCCATATTATTTAGACAAGACTTCTTGGACTGTTATTTGTCCTGAAAATTGAGTTTCCACATTGCTTATTGCTGTGGTCATTACAGAGGAAAACATGCTAATTACATTTGCAAGATAAAGGATATTTTGATAAAGGAGCTGATTATGTAGCTAAATTTGTAAATGCTGCCAAGAGTGTGCCAACTACTGGAGCCTGAAACAAATCGACAAAGCAATAATCTGGACCATAGTAAGCCATCTGGCAAAAATTTAAATGAAAGAAGCTTAAGTTGATCTGGAATTCAACATATTGCAAACACACAAAAGTGGTTTTATAAAAGATTAGAAATGAACATTTAATAAAATGATGAAGCATCCTTAGATGTAGTAATTGAGCCATAATTTAGCAGTAAGTCTTAAGCAAAAGATGAATATTTGCTCTCTTTGTACTGCCAGAAGCAGTTAAAGGGACCTATAAGAACAACAGAGCACAACACAGGTTTATCACTAAATTCCCAGTGTGAACTGGCCTGCCATTGCTCTCCAGTTTCTCAGCCTCTTATTTGCACCATAAGTCTGTATCACTCTGACTACACTGAATTCTTGTGCAAGTAGACATTTAATATAAGCTTCTTTGGTGGGCCCTTGGGGGGTTTAACACTGCTAAAACCAGAGGACCAAATGCTTATACATGTTCAGTTATGCACAGGTAAAACAGCAATCACCTGTGTACCAGTAAGTATTATACCTGCAGTTTACCATATTTTAATTCCTCATGAATGATTGGTGTAGAACAAATATACACTGGGGGCGAGTCACAAGTAAAACCAGCTCAGGGTTCCCAAGCATTGAACTGCACTACCATGGAACAAATATAAATGTACTCCTCTATTCCAATATTAAGGGGTTTCTAAAAACTTTCTAGCTGCATTTCTATGTTTAGAGCTGTAAGCGCAATATGTTTTTATTTATATTATTTGCACGGATGACTAATGACAGGAGCCATTGAGCAACAAAGGAATAATGTAAAAAATAATAAACTTACCCTCAAAGCGTTCTGAAGGTATAGCATTATCCACAGACGGAGGTACCACTTTGTGTTCCTTCTTGAATTTGTCAAATGCTTTTTTATTTATGTCATCCTTCTGCTGAGGATCTGAGATGAACAGACATGGTTTGTATCTCCCTTTTATTCATATATATTTGTACATTTTCTTTTAGGTTTATTCAGATATTTAGGGTGTATGAATGGAAATAAATCAATCCCAGTAACAAATAATTGGATATGTAATGTTTGTCCATCAGATTTACACCACTTCAATAGCTGTAAAATGGGACATTCTATTGCTAAAATTCATAGCTGAAGATATCTGGTAAGCATTTAAATAGACAATAGCTCCAACCTGCCCCCCCCTGAAGAAAATTTCCATTTTAATTTTTTGTGAGTATAGCCTTTTTATGGACAGTACATAAAGATGAATATTCTTTCATTTTAAAGCAGCTTGTATTCTTGGTGCACCTGTTCTGCAAGGTTCAGCACATTTTGTTCCCCAAGTATAAACCCATAACCAGCATACTGCTAAAGAGCTATCTTTAAAGAATAAACTGTGCAAGACGTAAATGTACCTAGTTTCTGGAGAGACTTTGCTTTATTGATAACATCTTTTGATGTCCTTTTTATCCCGGAAATGGAGTGCAAATTCATGTAATTAGCAATAACTTCCCACCTGGAAAATAAGCGTAAAACATTATTTAAGCTATATTTGCAAAACAAGCAGTGACAATATTTTCACATAACATATGTCTATAAATGTAATCCTTTATTCTAAACAGGTTTTATTCGCTTTCCAACACACCACCCTCCAATTTTGTAGCTTTACCTTGCATTTGTTCCAGCAGGAAACAGGTTAACCGCTTTAATCAATAGCTGCAAGTCATCTTCTGACCAAGATTTGCTGCCACTCCCTCCTCCCATAGCACAATTGTCTGCTCCCCTTGTGGACTGTTTCATACGAGCCTCCTCCTGTTCTTTTTCTTTTTTGAGCTGTGCATTAACTTCAATAATCTGAAATACACATGCAGTATTTATTAAATACAGCTCAGTCTTGCCAACAGTGAAGAAGAGAAGGAACGATGCATCATATTGTCCCGTTCCCTTATACTACCCTATTGTGTCTTCATTTCCACTTTTCTATTGTCATACCCCACTCAAGATGAACCACCACCTTTACTAACAGATTATAAAGCAGTCAATGCCAATTACAGAAACTGTATCAAACACTACAGATACCTGTTTTTCCACTGCAGACTTCCCTTCTTCCTTTGTGCTTACAGCAAGGTTCTCATTTAGGGACTGTAAACTGAAAATATAAATCAAAATAAGACTAATTGTATTGTGCCCCTCAATTCATCATGTAACATCCACAAGTGTGTGTGTGCCAGTTAGATGTTAAAGAAGGAAACAGATCTGGAAAGAGATAATAGTGGGTGCAGTATCAATATTCTTCTTGTCAGTGCCCCCCCCCAAAGTCAGTACTTTGTAGAGCCACCTTTTGCGGCACTTACAGCTGCAAGTCGTTTGGATAAGTCTCTATAGATTGCCACAACTTGCCACGAGGATTTTGCCCATTCCTCAAGGCAAAACTGCTCCAGCTCCTTCATGTTGGATGTTTTTTGCTTGTGAACAACAATCTTAAGTCTGATCACAGATTCTCAATTGGATTGAGTTATGGACTTTGACTAGGTCATTCCAATACATTTAAATGTTTCCCTTTAAACCACTCGAGTGTTGCTTTAGAAGGTGAACCTCCATCCCAGTCTCAAATCACAGGCAGGCTGACACAGGTTTTGCTCAAGAATATCCCTATATTTAGCATCATCCATCTTTCCCTGCTGCTGAAAAAAATACCCACAGCATGATGCTGCCACCACCATGTTTCACTGTGGCGATGGTGTTCTTGGCATGATGGGATGTGTTGGGTTTGCACCAGACATAGCATTTTCCTTGGTGGCCAAAAAGTTACATTTTAGTCTCATCTGACCAGAGCACCTTCCTCCATACATCTGAGGAGTTGCCCACATGGCTTTTAGCAAACTCAAAACATGCCTTCTTTTTAAACTTTAAGTAATGGCTTTTTTCTGGCCACACTTCCATAAAGCCAAACTCTATGGAGTGTATGGCTTATTGTGGTCCTATGGAAAGATACTCCAGTCTCTGCTGTGGAACTCTGCAACTCCTTCAGGGTTACCTTTGGTCTCTGTGTTGTCTATCTGATTAATGACCTCCTTGCCGGTCTGAGTTTTTTGGGCAGCCCTCTCTTGGCAGGTTTGTTGTGGCACCATGTTCTTTCCATTTGAAGATGATGGATTTGATGGTGCTCTGGGGGATCATTTTTTTTTTTTTTTTTATAACGAACTCTGACTTGTACTTCTCAACAAGTTTGTCCCTGTCATTTCACTTCACCAACTTAGACTATTTTGTGCAGACCCATCACATAAAAGAATTTTAAGAAACATTTAAATTACAGATTGGAATGTAACAAAATAGGTAAAAAGCCAATTGTGGGTGAATACTTTTGCAAAGCATAACATGACAGAAAACCATAATTTTTTTTAATTGGTTGTACAAAGGGTCTTGACCCTTTGTTTCCTTATACAATAAATGGTTCTTTTACCAGCACAGTCACACTACTAACGGTAGCTTTACAATGGTATACTTAAAGAACATGGAAAGTCTCATTTATTGGGGGGAATAATACCCAGGCATCTTTGTAACTAGGAGTCACAACTACACGTTACCAGTATTTCCCTAGGATCCCTTGCAGCTAGTTGTACAATTTCTCAAAAGAGCAAGCACTTTTTTTAGATTTAATTTGGAAATCTAACATGGAGCTAGACATATTGTCAATTTCCCAGCTGCCCCAAGTCATTTGACTTGTGCTCTGATAAACTTCAGTCACTCTTTACTGCTGTACTGCAAGTTGCAAGCAGCCTAACAGAACAATGGGAAGGTAACGAGATAACAGCTCCCTTACACAAGATAACAGTTGCCTGATAGATCTAAGAACAGCACTCAATAGTAAAAACCCATGTCCCACCATGACGCCTTCCGTTACATTGAGAAGGAAGGATAAACAGCAGCCTACCAGAAAGCAGTTCCATCCTAAAGTGCTGGCACAAGTCACATGACTAGAGGCAGCTGGTAAATTGGCAAAATGTCTAGCCCCATGTCATATTTCAAAATTGAATATAAAAAAAATCTGTTTGCTCTTTTGAGAAATGGATTTCAGTGCAGATTTCTGCTGGATTAGCACATTTTTCCATGACAGTATCCCTTTAAGTAAGAGTACAGTTAAGAAATATAATCAACAAACTAGTGGAAAGAAGAGTCGGGCAGAGGACTAAGCCCAATGATCACAAAATGTTCTCTGTTCAATACTTAGGGTCACATTTACTAAAGGTCGAAGTGAAAATTAGAATTTCAAAGTAATTTTAGGCTACTTTGATTATCGAATAGCCCAAAATTCGATTTGAAAAAATGTGAAAATTCGAATTTGGAAGTACTTGCCCTTTAAAAACCCTTCAAATTTGACTATTCCTCAGCTTTAAGCTGCCGAATTGCCATTTTAGACTACAGGGGACCTCATAGAACCTGTCCTGAATTAATTTCGATCGAAAAATCCGTTTAAAAAAACTTTTTTTTTACTTCTAAAATTTGGCCCTTAGTAAAGCTGCACCTTAGTGTCCATGAATCTGACTAGGAGGAAGTTACCCCAACTTCCTCTGTCCCCCACTGAAGTGTTTATAATATATTTCTAGAGAAATTAAGTGATAACAGGACATGCAATGAAACTGGAGGATTTTTCTTCCTACCAAAGGAAGAATGATCACTTATTAAAGAACAGTTTGCTGGTTTATATTCTGTAACATTTCTCTATATGTATTATGATTATGACTGTAATGATGCAAAATATTCAAAAATGTTTTCAAGTGCAAATTCATTTGATTTAGAAGTTAAATTGCAACCTGTCAAACTTGTGTTAATGTTTCACCTCTTCCTATAAGATGTTGTTTGTTTATGATTAAAAAAATTATCTTACACTAGTGACATTGAATAATATATATTAAGATAATAGCTATATGTATATAATAGAAACCAATATTTTCTAGTCTTGCAACCGCAAATTTGTCAATCCTCTAATAAAATCATGATTTCAACATACAGGCTGCAACCAAACTGTTTATATGATAGAAAATAGGAATGTTCAACCTGCAGCTGACCTACAATTGTGGCATTATCTGCTACTAAAGAAGACGTAGTGCAAATACAGACAGAGGCCTGCAGACAGCACAGCAAGGTGAACATGATGTCATGTCTAGCACTAGCGTGCATAGAGCAGAATGTGGAAGAAATAATAAGGTAAAAAATGGAAGACAAAGGAGCACAGAATGCGTGAGTGGAAGTGATAGGTAAATATAAGTTGCAGAAGGGGTAAAGGGCCTCTGGTTTGGTTTTAACATGCATACAATGTGGGAGAACAGAAACAGCTAGCTTTGCTTGTAGCACAGTGTGATAGCAGGAGGAATGAGTATAAGCTTATGTGTGGTCAGTTTAAAGATACGCTTTCATTTTTCTGCAGTTGGGAGCTATAGCCTAATGTTCTCAAGGCAGCAAATTCATCAGTATCTGTATATCAACTCTCCAGGCTAAAATGCCACATGCACAAAAAACAAATGACCTACTGGTTTCATGTATTCATACACAATACAAGTAAAGACTTACCTGTAATGAGCAGTTTCAGTCCTGTGCAGTTATTTTGGCTGTTACAGATAATCCTATGATACTTTAATGACATTTACCCCACACCTTCCAATTGCTTACCTTGCAAGTTCAAGACGATCACAGAGTTTTTCAATCTCCTCCATCATTTTTACACTCTCTGCTTCATTATCAGAAAAGTAATTCCAGTTCTTTAGATGGAAAAAAAAAATGTAAGCAGACGTTTATTACAAAGCATCATATCCTATAAATATAAACTTGTGTATGTACGATTTCTTTTGCAATTTGCATTTAGACAGCTCACATTTTTTTTACACTCCTGCATAAATTAGCACAAAGGGTATGATTCAGTGACTGATAAAGTAAGCCACTTACAGGACTTAAAATAAGGTAAAATAAAAGTGTATTAAACTTTTTTTTTTCTCCTTATATGATTATATGATTTTGAATATGCATTTATTTGAGAGGCATACAAACACACAAACCTTGCATGATGTCCGGAGCCTTTGCCGTTCCTTTTTAATTGCCTTCTTTTGTATTTCTTTTTCTTTTTTTATTAGAAGCGATTGCTGACGAGCTTCCTCTTCTTCCTTTTCTTTTGCAAGACGAATAGCTTCTAATTCTGCCTGTTTTACCTGGCAGATAAAAAATATATAAATATATATTTTCCTCCAAATTTCTGTTACCTAAGCAGGCATATGCAACAAATGTAAAAAAAAAAAAAAAAAAAAAAAAAAAAAAAAAAAAAAAAGTGAAATAAATAATATGATCATTAATTACAATTATTTTATTCAACAACAACTATGACTATGGTCACATAATTTTATGCCAGTGATCTGAGCTCCTGTATCTCCAGGACCCATAATCAATGCTGCCACCAAACATTGCACACACAAGTTGCACCAGATATTCATGTATATAAAAATGTTAGAATTTCATAGTTTTTGGTCCCACACAACTTGCAGAGCAAATGATCTCAAAAAGTGTGCCTCCAATGACTACAAAATATTGCAGGGAGTAATTCCAAAGATAGTTACCACACACTATGTTCCAGGCCAACATTCCTTAATTTAACAAGTAACCTTATGTGTGGCACTGTATCGAATGCTTTAGCAAAGTCTAAGTAAATGACATCCACTGCCATCCCAGAATCGAGGTCCCTGCTTACCTTCTCATAAAAAGAAATTAAGTTAGTCTGGCAAGATCTATTACGCATAAAACCATGCTGGCACAAACTCATAGTATTGTTATTTGCTATGAAGTCCAGTATCCTATCCTTTATTAAGCCTTCAAAAAGCTTTCCTACCACTGTCAGACTAACTGGCCTATAGTTTTAAGCGGAGAATGGCATCCCTTTTTGAATAGCGGCACCAAATTAGCAATTCACCAATCTCTCGGCACCATGTCAGACCTCAATGAATCCTGAAAAATTAAGTAGATAGGTTTGGCAATCCCAGTACCCTGGGATGAATCCCATCTGGCCCCGGACCTTTGTTTATCTTAACATGTTCTAGTCTCTTTTGAATTAGATGTATTCTTAGAATTGGGACTATTAATAAGGAAACCTTCATTAGCTGGTTCCTCATTTGTGTGGACAGACGAAAAATATGCATTCAGAATCTTAGCTTTTTGCTTGTTCTCATCAAACAGCTGACCTCCCATCTGATAATAAAGGTCCTACCCCTTCCTGCTTAATTTTTTTTGGTTAATAATCAACATTTCTAGCAGTACAAACACTTGAAGTTACTAGTGCTGACCAACACATAGGGGGTTACTAAAGGTTGAGTTGTGTTTTCTCGTACAAATTCAAGTTTTTCAAGTGTAGTTTCACTAAAAACTCCAGCTAAAACATGTTGAATTAAAGGGGTTGTTCACCTTTGAGTTAACTTTTAGTATAATGTAGAGAGTGATATTCTGAGACAATTTGCAATTGGTTTTCATTTTTTATTGTTTGTGGTTTTATAGATATTTAGCTTTTTATTCAGCAGCTCTTTATTTTTCAGTGTCAGCAATTTGGTTTCTAGGGTACAAATTATCCTAGCAGCCCTGCATTGATTTGAATAAGAGACTGGAATATGAATAGGGGATGGACTGAATGGATTGAATAGAATGATAAGTAATAAAAAGTGGCAATAACAATACATTTGTAGCCTTACAGAGCATTTGTTTTTAGATGGTGTCAGTGACCCCCATTTGAAAGCTACAAAGAAACAGGAAAAAATTGCAAATTATTAAAAAAAATATGAAAAATAAACAATGATGACCAATTGAAAAGTGTCTTAGAATTGGCCCTTCTACAATATACTAAAAGTTAACTTGAAGGTGAACCACCCCTTTAATGTAAAAGTCAATGGCAGAGGTCCCTTTAACCATTTGAAGACGTTTTTTGACTTCACGATTATTGGGTGTTTTATGCTGGTTTTCTATCAAAAACTCGATAATTTCAAGGTATTCCAAGTTTTAAGCCTACAAACTCAATAAATTTGAGGTACTCAAGTTTTTTTCCCAATTACATTCAATCGAGTTTTTTTTTAACAAACATTCAAATGTTTTCATAAGTAAGCAAACATTCGATTTTTATGTTTTAAATTGTGAGTTTATTTGAGTTGGCAAAAAAAGCTCAAGTTTGATTTTTGATAAATAACCCCCATAGTGTCACTGTATATGTTTTGTTGTAAAGTGATGAGTGATTGCAACTCTGTAGAACCTATTTCAGTGAATAAAACTTGTAGTCAGTTAATCTTGAAACACGAAAAAGGAAACCCATGGCTCTTTCCAAACACTAAAACTCAGAACGGCGGCGGTGCATGTGCCCCAGGTCCATTGTTTACGGGCTCAGAATAGAAACGCGTTCTTTATTCCATAGGTTAAAAAAAGAGTTTTTATCCAACCTGGTGAGTCACAGGAATGCGTGCTCATTCTTTGATTTTCCAGAAGTTTATCTTGTTTAATTTACCTCACAATGCATCAGAGATCAGAAGAAAAGACACTATGATTAGAAAGGTACAGAGCTACAGATACAAATTTAGGGGCACAGTTTCTATTTTACAGGAGAAAACTTTTCTTTCTCGTGTAGTAGAGTCATGAATAACATCTGATCCCTGTTAATATTCCTGTGTAAGAACTAAAATGATTGTATTTTACACAGCTTATCGGATACCGGAGGCATTTTATTTAAATTTATATAAAAACACCTTGGAGGGAATTCACAAAAGTGATAGCCCATTTTTTGGAGTAAAAGCGGTGGTAAACTGGTATATAATACTTTCTCCATATTCACAAACAGAAATCCGCCTAAATTCCGACACATCCTCCACTTTTCATTTGTTAGTGAAATAAAGACATTTTAAGCAAAGTAATTTAAGCAAAGACATTTTAAACATTTTCTCCTGACATTTTAAAAATGGAGTAAAACTCAGTTTAACTCTTGCCCATTTGTCAGATCAATTCTAAAATAATCTGCTCTGCTTTACCCAATTTTCATTTCACATGCCCCATTGGGGAATTATTATCATATTACTAGGGATTATCATTTTATAGTAATAGCACAAGTCTAATTCTATAGGTGTAAAAGCCTCATTAACAAAACAAGTAAAACACAGATTTTAAAAAAGTGCATTTTATATAATTTTAAATGTAAAATGTTTTTAACACATATTTGCTTTATTTACTAGTTTTGGCTTAATGAACAAGGAAATATTAGAAATTTGAGTGACTATAACATATAAATCTTAAGGAAAATAAAGCTTCCCAGCCAAATTGTTAACTTTAGCAGTATTGAGACACTTGACTTAAAATAAATATTTCTGATACAAATCCTTATATTATGCAAAATAAAACTTTTTGTATTTAGACCCTTATATCTTATTACAGATTATACAAGCATGTTTGCAGATTTAGAAAGCCCAGGTTATACTGAAAAGGGATGTATAGATTTCCCAGGTAAAATAAACCCCTCCCTGGAAATTGCAATTTGATGGCTGACTGACAGGTTTAGTAAGAGCTAAAGACAAATTCAGAATAAATGTTATTAAAATGTTGTGAGAAACTGTCTGTTTAAAAGACTAATTCACAAAACTGCAGATACAGGTTTGTGAATTTGGAGTGAAATCCGACAATTTTATCTCCACTTTTTTTTTGTCTCAATATCACCACTTTTGTGACTACCCCCCCCCCCTTCATCTCATACCCACTTGTGTACCTTAGAAATGCTACAACATCTATATATCCCCTGACAAGATCGACATAAACTTCATGTGACTGTTTGAACATTGAATTTAAATTATGAAAAGCATTTTTAATTTCCCACTTACCCTTTCTTTTTCTTCTTGTTCTTTTCTTCGAGCATCAGCTTTTGCTTTCTTTTCAGCTTCTTTCCGTGCCTTTTCTTCCTCTTTAAATTTCTTAATTCTTGGATCACTACTGTATGCATTGTCTAAAAAAAATCATATTTTTTAGAACCGTAACTATACTATTTGATAGTCTTTGCGAATAGGGACAATTAAGGAACACACTTCTTCCTCCTTTCTGTAGAAGAAAGGTCTGAAAGTCATTGTAGACAGTGACAGCCCTACATATTTCTGCAAAAAAAATGAAGCACTCTAAACACTTGGAACTGATGACAGCCACTTATCAGGCGTCTTTAAGGGAAACATGCTACTCATTACAGCTTCAAAACAAATATGTAATGATTCTTTCGTAACACTAGCTTTGGTGTCCCATAAGAAGCAAAGTTCCACAAGTTATGATTCGTTTTTGAAGCTGAAAGTCAGTGAAAAACAGTCCACAACCAAAACAGTAATGTATGGCTACAGACATATCTACATATCTATATATGCATTGTCCCTATCCATAGTACATCATTGTACCAGCACACAAAAAGAATCTCAAATGCTCTCTCTATTGCCAAAAACCCAACAAAGATTAAAAAACTTCTGGCATGTACCAACTAATGTCCGTATCCTATTCATTTCTTCTTTTTTTCTCTGTGCTCTTGCCGCTCTGTTTTGCTTTTCAATCCACCTTCTCTCATCACGACTAAAAATATTAACGGGACAAAAAAATGGTCAGTGCATTTAGGTCAAACATATGCAGAGTGCACAAGTGCCTTAAAGTGTAAAGGTAACACATTAAGCCTTCTTAACGTATAGGCAGAGGGTGTTTTATTTTATTTGGGGAGGCTAAGGCTATACACAAGCTGACTTACAATTAATGTCAGACATAGGGGATTTGTGCTGATAGTTAACCCCCAGCTACCTCTCGCAGTTCCCACGGACTTCAGTGGAAACTGTACAGAAGTGCAACTGGGTGTGCTTTTTCCAAAAATACCATTCAGGATACATGCTTGTTTTTCTAGCCTGTAGAAAAATAATGTTTACTCCAAAAGGGGTGTGAATTTAGCTAAATAAAATAGCACAACACAGCATGTTTCAGCAAGGAAAGGGGGGGGGGGTTAGATTCATAAATAACAAGTATTTGCTTAAAGGTGACTATGCATGCACCAATATTATTGTGCAAAGTACTATATACTTTGCGTGTATTGAGGGAGACAAGATGACAGATGCCAAAAGCCTTAGATATCTCTTGTATCTTTTTTGTGTTTAGCTTGATGTAGTATAATGGCTTGGCAAGATTTGCTGAAACTTTTAACTAAAAAAAACAGTTTATGAAAATATATGCATATGCACTTAGAGGTACTACATGGTAGTACATGGAATGTGCATTGATCAATTTTCTCTTTTTTTGTATTTTTTTTAATAATGTCCAGATCAGTCTCCATTTTATTAGATTTTACTTAGGTTTGAAACGTTTCCACAACCCACATTTGTATTATTTATTAACAGAATTATTCTGTAGTAAGGTAGGACAAACTTGCATGTGCTTGAAGCAACCCCACACCCATACCTTGAATAGTGGTTTTTAGCCTCTAAAAATGGGTGTTGATCTTGGAGATCTGTCCTCTAAAAAAAGCTAAAACAGGGGACGAATCAGTCTGGATAACAATGGTTTTTGTCAGGAGACAGTTCCCCAGAGAATGCAACTAAGCAGGGAGGTGCCAGCCTAAGTAAATTATGACCAGAGGTTAATATGAAGGACCACCATATGGGGTTAAACAACATAAAAACCATGTACTGCTTATTGCTATGCAGTATATCATATATCATAATATTTTGCTATGGCACTACTAATGCATCTATCTTTGTCTCGTGGCTACACATTAGCAATATTTTAAACCCTTAAATTTACCACTCAGCCTTTTCTTTCTCTTCTTCATCCAAATATGAAAATTCTCTCCATGAGTCAAAATTATACCTTGAATTAAAAAAACAAAACATATAGTTAAAGTCTGGACTATACCTTAAAGAGACGATACTAGGACAGAGAGGAACAATAAAAACACACCAGAAAGAGTAGAATCCATCAACTTCTTCAATGCAGGAGTTTATGTCTCCAAGTTTTGGTATATTCTTCTTATTTGACCACCTGCAAAATGCAACCATATTTATGGTCTGTTGCTACATGTTAAAACAGCATGGGCTTAGATTATATATACTAGCAATAACGAAGAAATAATGACAACAGTAGACAGTGGTCAATTACTATTTGTTTTTAAGCATGCGCCAGCTTTCACATTTTACCTGTTATTTCTCTCAAAAACAGGAGAAAACACTTCAAAGAAGTTGTCTTTTCCTTCACTCTTGGATGGAATGGAATTATCAAATGTAGGATCTATACTATTGAATGCTCTCCTTTTCATAGGATCTGACAAAATTTCATAAGCTGGCAATGGAAAAGAAAGGAAATGAGAAACATTAACTAAAAAAAAAAATTAATCATTTCTGTACTACATCAAATCAAATAGACAGTAAGGAGCCAATTCATTTGACCCTCTGTAAGTTGCTAACAAGTTACAACTCAAAATATTGCAGAAAGTTTAGGGTTTAACAATCTATTATCTGTGATGGAAAAAAAGTATTGAAACAGGTACTGGCTTGAATATATATGTCCATTAATTAACTTCCTATCAGGAAAATATTCCTAAGAGTCAAGTTACCAGAATTGAAAGAAATCACTCCCAAGAATAGCTTGTAGTCCATGAATGTCCCCTATACAGGCATCAAGTGTGGGCCAAAGATAACAAATTGTATGTTTTCAACCAAAACATTCTTCATCCAAGCCTCAAACTATCATTGGGCACAGTTAATGTTTCAGGAGTAATCCTGCAATACTTAGCAAATATTGTCAGTAAAAACATGAGTGCTTTGAACCTCACCTTTAGTTATACAAGTAAAGTAGTCATTGTCTCCTTCAACTATCTGTTCACCAGCTGCCTTTCGCTTGTCTGGATGATGCTTCAGAACCATTGCTTTATCTTGGTTAAAAATTTTTTAAAAAGAAATGGTATCATTATTATAACCCTGTTATTGTCTCTATTTTATTTTAAAGTTTCATAAAGTTCTGTGATGTTGAAGAACAATAAAAACTAGTGTACAGTAGAACTGTATTTATCAAATGGTGAGTTCTAACTGACACGTACGGACAAATACAATTCTAAAAATCCCATAGGAATGAATAGAATGTGGGAGAGTATTTATTAAGCTCTAAAGTCAAATTTTTATAAATCTTAAATGTTACCTTGGCAGGGGAAGTGATTTGGAATGTCCCCCATGTAAAATGCCAATAAAATGTAGAGAACAATAGTCTCCAAGCAGAATATATATATATATATATATATATACCCGTGCACCCGGGTACTCTACATTTGATACGGTGTGCCACCCCAATATGCTTTACTAACCATTTAAATAAAGTTAAAAACAAAATCGATTATAGAGAATTAAACTTGTGTCTGATTATGACTTACGAGCAGCTTTGATCTGTTTCTGCGTCGCTTTGTACCTTAAATTCTTCAACCCAAGAACTGCATAGTGATCTTGGTTCTGCAAAAATCATAGTGCAATATCAATTACAAAATGGTTGTATTATGGGAATACTCACTGATTACCAATACCTAAACCTAAATACCTAAGCTTACCTTACGTTGCTTAATAAGAACTCTAAAGAGAGCACATAGGCACTACATCAATAGATATTGTAATACTTTCTCCCTTTAAAAGACGAATATAAATAATTATCCATATCTGGAGAAGGCATCTGAACCATGATCATAATGGCAGAAATCCCACTACACATTTCATCCTACTGCATATGCAGTGACAACGGTGTTATTGGTGTGCGCACTCAGGTGTTTGTTTTAATGGCCCTCAGCCTGCCCAAGGACTCCTAAGAGTTCTTGAACATAATTTCAGTATAATAACATGTTCAACTGCTACAAATTGACAAATAAGTATCTGCAATGTGTACTATTCCTTCATTAACAAGTATTCCTAAATATATGAACCTTCCAGTCCTTGGGATCAAGAGTCTTTAAAAGGGGGAATTCTTCCAGCTGGTATTCTTCATCTTCTGATTCCTCTGATGATTCCTTTTCATCCTCCAACTCCTGGAATGAAGCCGATACATTCCTGTTCCTACGCTTGATGAAAGCTTCAAACCATCTTCCCACAGGTTCAACCTGGCACAATACTGAAGCTGTCAGAAAACAACAATTAAAAACACTCAGCTAAAGCTATAAGTAACTATGCAACATTTTTTTCTATTGCATGCATTTACTGTCTTTTGATTAATTCCTGTGAAATGGTTTATTTTACGCCTTAATTCAGTACTTGTTAAATTATATTAGATCAAACTTCCACATTAGAATGGTCTACCCTGATAAGAAAGGTGTACAAAATGCATCACCTGAGCCAGGGCTAACAATATATAGTGAGAGAAACAACAAACTTTTTGATCATTCTGCAACATACTAAAAGCTAATTAACAAATGAACCTGTGTGATTACATAAGAAAAAGTCTAAAAAATATTAATAACAAATGCATCTACAGCACAAATCCTGGCTCTAACCAAAAGTGATGATCTTACACAATGCTATTTGATCGAAACATCAGAATTGTTCCAACCACTTTTTCAGTTCATTTGGTTTCAGATTGTTCACCCGAAATAAAGACCTTTTTTCAATTGCTTACCATTTTTTCCAAAACAAAAGTTTAGCTAAATGTTCCTGTCCCTGGTGTTTCAGTCTGGCAGCTCAGTAATTCAGGTGCAGCGTCTGAACTGTTACAGATTGCTACATTAGTAGATACATTTAGCAGCAACATCTGTGTATTTTTAGAAATGATTAGATACTAATAGCTGCCTTTAATGAAACTCAGAGATTCTGCTTAGTAGGGCCAAACATATCAACTAATGTGTCGTTTAGAACAGTTTAAAAAGTTGGTGCCCCCCACCGGGCTGCTTCATAAAAACATAAGAGGGTGAATAAAGGATGTTAGCAAACTGACCACATATAAGAAATAGAAACTAACTGAAAAAAGTATTTATTTCTGGTGAACTATCTGAAACACTTTGGAAGGTAAACAGCCCCTTTGACAAAGACGTTACATCAGGTCTGGACTGAGATTCAAAATAGGCCCTGGCATTTCAGGTACACAGAGGCCCAAACAGACCACGCCGCAGCCCAAACAGACCACGCCGCAGCCCAAACAGACCACGCCGCAACCCAAACAGACCACACCGCAACCCAAACAGACCACACCGCAACCCAAACAGACCACACCGCAACCCAGACCACACCGCAACCCAAACAGCCCTCCATCAGCCCAATAAATAGTGACTATCCATGGCAACTTACAGCAGCCCCTATGGCATTTGCCAGAACCCTAGATTGCCAGTCCGGGCCTGCTTTATAGTCAGAAACATATTTACCTTCTCAGAAAAAAGTCAGACCCTCTGGGACACAATGGCCAAAAGGAATACACTGAGAAAACATTTTCTGTTCTCTGGCTCTAACTCTTGAAACAATGTAGCAGAAGTTAGTTCTCCAAGAACTGTTAATCAGCCTGCTTCTGATACACAGTTTCAGAAGTTAGAAGTAGCAATGCAGAGAATATAAAATGTTTTCAAATGCAGTTACAAGTACAAATAACTTTAACTGTTTTCTTAAATTCATGATTACTGCAATGTTGCTTAGAATCCTTTTTTTTTTTAATAATGAAAAAATGTATGTTTGGGTGGACTTCCCCATTCTCATATTAGTACTGCTTTTCAAAAGTAAACATTAGAATTAGGTTTAGTTATAACTGGAAGACAAACAGGTTTTAAAGGGGTGGTTCATCTTCAAATTAACTTTTAGTATGTTGTAGAAGGGCCAATTCTAAGAAACTTTTCAATTGGTCTTCATTATTTATTTTTCATAGTTTTTTAATTATTTGCAATTTTCTTCTGTTTCTTTGCAGCTTTCAAATGGGGGTCACTGACACCATCTAAAAACAAATGCTCTGTAAGGCTACAAATGTGTTGTTATTGCTACTTTTTATTACTTATCATTCTATTCAGTCCCTCTCCTATTCATATTCCAGTCTCTTATTCAAATCAATGCAGGGTTGCTAGGGTAATTTGTACCCTAGAAACCAAACTGCTGACACTGCAAACTAGAGAGCTGCTGAATAAAAAGCTAAATAACTATAAAACCACAAATAATAAAAAATGAAAACCAATTGCAAATTGTCTCAGAATATCACTCTCTACATTATACTAAAAGTTAACTCAAAGGTGAACCACCCCTTTAATAACGTGTTTATGTACTACTTACAATTGCTCCTTATTGGCTAAATGAATACCCATTTACAGACATGTATGCTCTGTACATCATGGGTCTATTACCACACTTGCCCCTTTAGTGCACAAGCCTTTGGTTTTGTTGCAGGAAGAAGAGCATTTGGTTCAGTACCAAGCGGAAATGCATAACACTGTGTACTTTGCAGCTGTCTATAACTAAACATTATCTTTCCATGGGAAGCTCTAAGCATAGCACAAAGACAAAGTAGAAAGACATGTCAGAATGGCCGCCAGTGTATACTACCTGCACACAGGCCTCTGGTGACAAAGGTGCATTGCTCTGCCTGCGCTTCTATTAGCATAGTACTGGGGTCAGCAAGCACCGAGTAACTGTGCACAGATCCTCTGTAGCTTCTCCCGGCACTGACTGACGAAGCCGCATGGAGACTACAGAATCACTTCCGGGTCAATGCAGTGTGCTCCATCCAATCCCGCCCCGTGTGCTTGCTTGACATTGATTTGTGTACTGACACTTTGGGTTGCGTTTCTACGCGACACGTCTGAAAGTAACCTGATGAAAGGATTTGGGGAAAACGACTGTCGTTGTTTTGTCACATCATGCTTAGTTTACTCAATCTTAAAAAGTGTTCTATTATTTGTTTGGCTACATTAGAGATACCAGATTCTTATATTCGTCCGGGTTACATTGCAATATATATGTTCCAATATCCCCCAGCGTACCTCCCAACTGTCCTTTTTTTGGAGGGACAGTACCGCTTTTGACAGCTCAACCTGCAGTTTAAACCTTTTCCAGTCCTCAGGCAGGCCTGGACTGGCAATCTGTGTTTTCTGGCAAATGGATGGGCTGCTTGCTTTAAAATCTAAATGGGCCGCTCACTACAATGCTAATGAGGTCTGTCTTTAATATGTAAATGAAACTCACTTTAGAAATGTAAATGAGCTATTGCATGAAGCAACCTATTCTCTTCAAGTATGCCACACTTTGGCCCTGTGATACACATGGTAATTATAGTCCTCTTATCTGCCAGGGTGCATGGTCTAGCTGGGGGCACACTAAGGAAAATTCAGAATATACTGTAAGTATAGGGTCACTAATCCATCTGATAGAATAGTTGTGATAGAAACTAGGGTGAGATATTTGTTCCAGCACATAGGGTGTATAATATTGCTGGGGATTATATGGTAATGGACTCTTAAAATATCCATTAATAAACAATAGTTCTAGTTAACCTTGGGGTTGGAAATATATATCATGCTTTGCATGCACGTGAATACATGGGCTGCTTTGATACTTTTGCCAGGGCTGCTTTTTCCTCCCAGTCAGGCCCTGTCCTCAGGTAATTGTTTTTGGAAACTTAAGGGAGGTCTGGAGTGTCAGGATCCATTTGACATTCTGCAGAATACAAAAAGTTAATTTAAGGCGAAGAACCCCTTTAAAGCAGAGGAGTGATAAGTGGCTGAGACTGGGGAGGGGGTGGGCCAGTGACATCAGTGGGCAGACTTGTGACATCAGTGGGTGGGCTCGTGATGTCAGAGCTATGACACAGCAATCGACGATTGCCCGATCACCGTGTCAATCATGGGCAACCCTTCAAAATACCAGGCTGTTCAGGTAAAAAACGGACAGGTGGCAACCCTAGGATATTGTCATGGGAAAACATGTTTTTTTTTTTTCAAAACGCACCGGTTAATAGTGCTGCTCCAGCAGACTTCTACACTACAATATATTTCTCAAAAGAGCAAACAGAATTTTGAAATCTGACATGGGGCTAGACATTTTGTCAATTTTCCAGCTGCCCCATGTCATGTGACTTGTGCCAGTGCTTTTGGAGGGAACAGCTTTCTGGCAGGCTGTTGTTTTTCCTTCTCAATGTAACTAAAGGAGTCACAGTGGGACATGGGTTTTTACTATTGAGTGATGTTCTTAGATCTACCAGGCAGCTGTTATCTTGTTTAGGAGCTAATATCTGGTTACCGTCCCACAGGTCACATGACTTGGGGCAGCTGGGAAATTGATAATATGTCTAGCCCATGTCAGATTTCAAAATGAAGTATAAAAATAAATCTGTTTGCTCTTTTGAGAAGTGGATTGCAGAGCAGAATTCAGCGCGAGCGGCACTATTAACTGATGCATTTGGACAGGGTTGCATTCTCCTTTAAGCTTTTTGAAAAGTAAACATATTTCAAGAAACTTTGCAATATACATAAATTAAAAAATATGCTGAGTTTTCATGGTTCCCTAAGCCCTTTGCTCTCCTGCTGATCTTTCTGACTATTTTGCTGAGCTGGCTGATAGGGTTGCCACCTGCCTGGTATATCAACGGTCTTGCCAGTAATAATGCTTGAGCTTGAGCCAAATGTTATTAATAGGGAAAATGTATAAAAATACAGGAAGGCCTGGTATTAGGGTTGCCACCTGTCTGGTTTTGACCCGGACAGCCTGGTATTTTGAAGGGCTGCCCGGGTCAATGCTTCCTGCCCGGTTTTCCAAATAAGGAAAACCGGGCGGGATTAGCTTGATTGACACCGCGATTGGCCAATCGCGTCGTCATAGCTCCGCCACGTGATATCACGGGCCCACCCACCGACATCACAGGCCCACCCACTGACATCACAGGCCCGCCCCCCTGTCCAGCTTCAGCCACAGGGAAAGGTGGCAACTCCTCAGTCTCGGCTACTAAAACACAACACCTACCTGGTATTTTTTTCAGGAAAAGGTGGCAACCCTACTGGCTCACTATTGTTACTTTGTATCAGCAGTCAGCTATCCTCCGCCTGCATCCTCCAAACCCCACAATTCACTGCACAAGTGATTTCAATAAAGAACGGAACATCACAGTGCAATGCATTGTGGGTTATGTAATTCCTGCATGCTGTCTGTAAACTGTGGAGAAGTTGTTACAATTTGTAACATCAGTGTTAGTCCATCTTTCCTACCTGCCAAGATTTCAAATGATGCAGAAAGAGAACAACCGTTAAGCAACTGGATTTCAGCATAGACATTTTTGTTTATTCAAACTTTGTGAAGAAAAATAACTGTGATGGTTACATTAAGGGTTTCTGTGTTATGTGGCTCAGGCTGCTATATCAAATTTTGGTTTGGAAAACGGCGTTCCCCTCTAAAATCGTGTAAAAGCATTCAGTAACCAAGTCCAAGCCGATCCACCGTGTGCATGCGACTTTAAGCCCCAGACTATTGCTTATGCTTAATGCTACCACTGAAAAGTTTGGCATAAAAAAACACTTCCGGAGGCACGCGCGCATTGCTAATGACGTAACTCCGTTTCCTGTTTTCACCGGAAGTACTGACTTCTTGCTGTGTAATTACCGGCAGGTTCGCAATTTCGGTGTGACAGCTGTTCTTTGTGGATAGACACCATGCCTGACTATCTGGGAGCTGACCAGCGGAAGACCAAAGAAGAAGAAAAGGAAGACAAACCTATTCGATGTTAGTGAAATTGTATTGCAATTTGCAGATAATAGGGATCATAGACTTGCTGCACTAAATGTAAAAGTGTCATGTAATAGAGCCGATATTTGTTTTCTCGTCAGCTGCAGAGATGCAGTTTATCGACCCCGTGTGGCTTGTGTCAGAGCTGTTATTATAGATCCTGCTCTATTTGCTCTAACTGTTTAAAGGAGGAATCAACCCCTACGTGAAAATATCCCTCCCCGTCCCCTGTGTAGGCCCCTCCTCCCCCCCCTTCAAATGCCCCTCACTTGTTACCCCTCCTTTCAGGTCCTGTCCAGCGGAGTTCACAGGCACCGTCTTCTCCTGATTGCTCTTCTTCCTGGATTGACCAATGTTCTCTGTCCGTGGTGTTTGCCGGTGCGCATCTACTGCACCTCCGCCAAAAGTAACAATGTTTTGGTAAAAAGAAATCAGAAACTTTGTGACTTTCGGGCGCGTGCACAGTAGCTCTGTACCAACAGATTCCTCCAACTGTGCATGCGCCTGAAAGTCACTAACTTTCCGATCTTTTTTTTTTTTCGGAAAGTCGGTTTCCGGCCCATGCGCAATTGGAGGATTTTCATGTAGGGGTTGAATTCTCCTTTTAAGAACTGTAACCAACAGTCAGAGATTAGAAAAACAGTACATGCTGCACTTTATATATGTACAGCTCTTACATTCTGCCCGCTTGTTCCTCAGGAAGAGCTCATTCCATTTGCTTAGAATGCATTCTGCAGGGGTGCACTCATATCCTCCTGCCACTTATCATATTACTCTTTTTGTTGTGGGCTGTTCAATCCAAGTTACTGCACTTGGATTCATTATTGGTAAATAAACTGGAGTGTGGGATTAAGCTCAGAGTCGCATAGTTATAACCTTTATTCCTCTGCATATCAGTTTATGGAGCAGATTTGACAGTTGTTGTTGCGTTTGTTTCTCTTGAATGGGGTCACACTGTCAGACATATCTTAAGACATTATAAATAGAAATGTGCTTGTTCCTTGCATTTCTGTAGAACAAGAAGATTTTCTGATCATGTACAATTCGACTTGTGGCACATTTGAATTGGGAGGGGGGGGGGGTTGCAGGATTATTTTAGTTAATTTTCACAGGAAAGTGTTGACAAAAGCAAAGATGAGACACCTGTTTGAAAATTCAACCATCATTATAATTTCTTATCTCTCTATCCTTGACATACTACAGTAATAAACATGCACAGTTTACTAGTTTACACTAACAAGTAGCACAAAGGAATTAAGATCTCCAGATGTGTGACATATTGGCAGTGATATTAATCCACATATGTTCTTTTGTTTTTTCATTTCAGCTCTCGATGAAGGAGATATTGCATTGCTGAAAACCTATGTAAGCGTATCTTGGATTTCATATAAATTTTCCAGAGTGACATTCCTCTGCTGTCTATTCATTTGTAGGTGATATTTAGGGGCATATTTATCAGTGGGTGAAAATGAGAATTTGCCAAGTGATAACTATGCCTCTGAAAATGTATATATAAATAGAGAGTGCTGGTATGCAGCTGAAGAGGGCTGTGGTAAGCTCCACTTTGACTTTTTGATAGCACTTAACTCTGTGGAGTTGAATTTTGTGGGATGAATTGTTCAACTATGAGCTGGGATTAATAGCCCAACATGAGTTTCCAACCTCACTAATTTTCCAGTAGCACACCGGATTTGCCCCAAATCTGGATCTTGCAAAAAAGCTTGGATTCTGCTGAGTTTTTCTATAGAATCTACATCACCGTATTCTTTTTGGCTGTACTCAGACAGGCAATATAATAGCTCATACTTTTCAGAGAACTTTAAGTCCCTAATAAAGACTATCACGGGTGACCTGTGATTTTTTTTTTTGTACATGGTGGGTGACCCTTGATTTCAGCCAGGCCACGTGACCAGGAAATTAATTAAACGGGGATCCTGGGCACAAAAAGATATGCCACTGGAATTGTATACTGACTTGTGCCTGTAAAAGGATACTGATTGTATTGATGTAATTGGAGCCATTTAAAACAATATTCTTTTATCTGCTTGTAACATTTAACTGAAACAATGCAAATATATACTCTCCAGTATCAGATTTCCTATGAGTTATTTTTTTTTCGGTTTGCTAAACCACTACTTGAACTTTCAGGTTTGGCACACTAGATATTGGTTGCAGACTGCATTTTTAATACAAGTGGGTAGATAATATCCTATGAATCTTAAGTGAGTCAGTTAAGTGGGGTGTGGGCAACTATACTGCTGAAAATAGTGTTGAACAAAAAAGAAAAAAGTGATCTGATCCCAGGAATAGCCTAGGCAGCTGGCCTTTGAACGATGAACAGATTTGTTTGTGTGTGTGTGTTTATTAAGGCCTAAATATGAGAACTGCCATTACAGGGACAAAGCACTTATTCAAGGCAGATCAAACAGGTAGAGGATGACATTCAGCAACTGCTTAAGAAAATCAATGAACTTACAGGTAAGTTTTAATTAATTTACACAATTCAAAAAATACTTGATTAACTCTGCACAGGTAAACTAAGCCACATCATTAATTTAAAGAAATTGCAAATGAAACAATGATTAACATTCATTTAAATACATCATCCTTTTCAATAATATTTTCATTTATATATTGAGACATTTGTGTTCTAATGTATTGCCTAATGTTACCTCAGTGTGCGCAATGAAAAGTCTACATTGCAAGAATGTCATTGTTAGTTCTTGGTCATTTTGGCTTAAAAGGGCAGATCAATGAGTTTATGGGTTTGGGAATGGGTTTATGCTGAACATACTTTTTGCCTATTATTTTAATCACAAAATCTATGGTTTGGGGTGTTTCTTGAGCTAAACGGTGCAAACCGAGACATTTGAATTACAACCTGGATGGTTCTTGCAAGGTAGATCAGACAGTTGTGCTCATAAGCTTACATTCCCTGGCAGAATTTATGATTTCTTAAGCATTTTTCAGAGAATATGAATGATAACACAAAAACTTTTCTTTCACTCATGGTTAGTGGTTGGCTGAAGCCATTTATTGTCAAACAAATGAGTTTACTCACTACACAAACTACCCAAATGACCCTGATCAAAAGTTTACATACCCTGGTGATTTGGCCTGATAACATGCACACAACTTGACACAAAATGATTAGAATGGCTATTAAAGGTAACCATCTCCTGTGATCTGTTTGCTTGTAATTAGTGGGTGTTTATAAAAGGTCAATTGCTTTCTGGACTGCATAGTGATCATCTCCTTTTCAGGTATTAAGGAGTCTGATACAGGACTTGCCCCTCCAGCACTTTGGGATTTGGCTGCAGATAAACAGACACTGCAGAGTGAACAACCACTTCAAGTAGCAAGGTACAGACATTAAGAATGCACACTGAGATACCTCTATTAATGACTTTTCCCTTCAATTTGTTTCTGTTATCTGCACGCTTAGATTGTAAGTTCTATGGGACAGGGAGTTCCTACTGTGACTTCTTTAGAACATAGCATTTAATCTCTGTATTCTTATTTATACTTATTGTCTTCCCTGTGTAGTTTTCTACCCCGCATAATTGCAGAGCGCTCCATATTCATGTACCTCTTTTTAAATACAATTATACATAAACTTCGGCTCAGTATTCAGGTTTTAGGGAATAAAATGTCCTATGTGCAATGTTAAACGTGTAACATCTGCAGTTTCCTGCTGTTGCACTACTGAAATGTTTTACTGGCAGAGATGCACACTCAAGGGGAATTTGTTTTGTTTTTTAATGTGGTAAATGTTTTAAGTTTTTTTCTGCAATGTTTTTTTACCCACCCCAAACTTTTTGTTCTCATTTCTTTACTCCTTTCTATAATCTGGTTATCTTGTCTTTCTATCTTTTTACTTTTCTAATGCTTTCGTTTTTTATTTTCTCCTCGGCAGGCTTCATTCCTGAGTACTCTTATACCACTTGCTCCTTGTCCCTCAGACCTACATTAATTTGAAATATAAAAGCACTTTCTTGCTGGTTCTGCTCTTCTCTCCCCTAAGTTTAGTTCACATGTTCTCAATCTACTGTAATTTGTAAAAACATAAAACTTTACGTTGTGCTACAGGGTCATGGCAGCACTCTTGAGCATTTACTACTGAGCACAAAAATCATGTCTGAGTAAAGGCCAGGCCCATAACACTCCATTTGTTTTTGACCTTCCTGCTAACTAGTAAATGCAGATGGCTGTATATAAGATCTGGTATTTTTCCCTCTAATATTCATACATGTTACCTTCCATTTGCAACAGCTGTCTGAAATATCATGTTTAACTCTTACAAATTGATCTGTCTTTCTAGATGTACAAAAATAATCAATGCAGACTCGGAGGACCCAAAATATATTATTAATGTAAAACAGTTCGCTAAGTTCGTGGTAGACCTCAGTGACCAAGTTGCTCCTACTGATATTGAAGAGGGGATGAGAGTTGGGTAAGTAACAAACTATACACTTAGGACCTATTTTTTTACAATATGGTAGTAAACAAAAAAACAAAGTGCTCCGGAATAAAGTTGAAAAACTCACCAAATCTTAAATGTGGTCTGGGTGCACCAGCCCCAGACCCCCAGCTTCAGAGAGCGGCACAGCAAGGGAAAAGAAGCAGGGCTGACAGATACTCAGTACAGATCCACAGGACCAAAGAAATTGTGATTAACATTTACTTTATTTATATTTAAATAAAAATGCATCTACAACCATCTCCGTTCATTTTATATTTAATTTTGTATAAATATTTAATTTTGTATAAATAAAGTAAACTTTATCAGAATTTCTTTGGTCCTGTGGATCCGTATTAAGTGCATTTTTTTCGCTTCCTATTTTTTTTAAACCTCACTTTTTTGGTCTAGTTTTTAAAGGGGTAAACTCAGATTTTTTGAGGGGATAAAAACCTCAATTTTTTTTTTATCAAAGTTGCTAAAAATCCAAATCCGAAAATGCTCCATCTCAAACCTGTCGAGATCATGTAGAAGTCAATGGCAGATGCTTCTTGACATCGCGATCTGCACTGGTTTTCATTCGATAATTTGAGTTTTCGAAGCGGCACTTTGAAAAAGTTGTACAATTTGAATTGGCACACTAACTTAATGCAACTTTTTTTGGCTTTTTCTAGAATTCCTCATAAATGATTTAAATTTGTGGATGGGAGTTAGATCAACTTTGTTTTAATAAAGAAAAACTGAGATAAATTTGAGTTTTAGTAAATAAATCCCTAAATTCTATTTTTTATTATTATAGTGTGTGTTTAATGTGAAACCACATAAGCACAACATGAGAATTGCCAAACTTACAATTGACAAAATCTGTATGTTGCCACTTTGCACAATGTTTAGGAAGGATTTGGCATATTTGATCTATTAGATGATGTATGTGCATCTTAGTTTTTAAACTGTGCCACAAATTGCCAAGTGAATGGAGATCAGAGATTTAACTGATCCATTCAGGGTCAGACAATAGAAAGCTGTGAAATGGCATGATATTATCCTCAACATACTTGTAGGTACATTTGAGTCCTAAAGTTTATATACACTTATGCTAAAGATGTTGAAACTCTGTTTTTTTTTTTACAAACTGACACAAGTGAAGTTGAAAAAACTGAGGAACTATTTTCCATAGTGTACGTGATTTGTGAGATGTGGCTAGTATTTTATTTGTGGCAAACCTATTTCTATGAGCTTTTAGCCAACAAAACAGAATCCTCCTTTAAGAGAAAACTTCAGAACAAATAGCTAGCCAACAGATAATGGATATCATAGAATTCTACTCAACTATCATGAACGCACCAGTAAATATTGCCCGTTTCCCTAGAGCCATCATTTTGTGATGTTCTGTGTGCTCTCAGATATCATGTGGCAGGAAGAAATGCAGTATGTAACCCAGCATGCTCTTGGTTTGTGCATGAGCACGATGCCTCATGTGAGCCAGGGTTTGTGCATAAAATGGCAGTTTTTATTTATAGGATTGTCAACACTCCTTTATCAACAAGCTTTATATGAAAGAGTTCTACAAAGAGTAGCATAACATGCAGTGAATGCACATCTCCTTTGCCTATGTGTGCTGTCCTGCTTATTATAAACTCAAGACAAGCATGTTGTTTATAAGCATTGTGAGTAAATGCTCTTCAGCTTTCACCTGCTCCTTGTTCTATATGAATCTGCTTGTCACATTTAGACTTCCCCTGTTCAGTCTGAGGCTACATTCTGTTTCTTTTGGCATATAACTGCATTTTGCACAATGACGCTATTTCTCTGATTCCTACAGCGTTGACAGGAACAAATACCAGATTCACATCCCTCTCCCTCCAAAGATTGATCCCACAGTAACAATGATGCAGGTAATGTTTATCAGCAGTCTATACAAATCCCTGCTTTCTGTTGTTTTCATGGAATACCTCCTACTGCACATTGGTAACATTTTTAAAGCCTTTTTTAGCTCCTGTAAGAACAACATATCCGATTTTAACTGCATAACCTGATTCCAGTAAGCTGTAGTTGTGTTAGAGAACTGCTCCATGATTGCCTGCTATAGTTGTGCTTTCAGCTCCATTAATATCTTATTATACTTTTATATCAACATGGCATGCCAATAACCACTTGATGGGTAAATGTGGGTATTGAAATCCATAGACTGACTTTTTTTTATCTCCATAGGTAGAGGAGAAACCTGATGTGACTTATAGCGATGTTGGAGGTTGCAAGGAACAAATTGAAAAATTGCGGGAAGTTGTGGAAACACCACTGCTTCATGTAAGTGTTTAACTGTCCAGTTTGTGGAACTTTGTGCATTAATATAGATATTGTTAATGGTTCCTATATCTTTGGCCGAGTTTGCTATACTGCCCATGCTCCTGCCTAGAGTGGTGCAGGATATATGTGGGGAAACTAATGGAAACATGGTGGCACAGAATCCTAGAAGTAAGTACCCCAGGGTTGTCCAGTGTTTATGTCCTATGTACTAGGTGAAAAGCTTAGCAGTTTGCTTCACTAAAGAGTTGGTTCAGCAGTATTATGTCTAACTTTTAACATTCCAAAAATTATTTGGAGAATCCAAATGTGTCTGGGAAAAAAAGTGTGTGTTTATTTGTTTTTGGCAGTGTATTTAAGCACCTTTTCAGTCAACAACTGAATGATTTTACCCTATATTTTACCTTTAAAGTAGAAGGAAAGGTAAGTAAAGCTAAGTAAGCCTTACCAGACAGGTCCACCTAAATATACCAGTAAACCTTCAAAGTAATGCTTCTCTGAGTCGTCTGTCAAAGAAACACTGCATTTATTTCCTTGTGTACACATGGGCTTCCTGCCTTTAACTTAAACCTTCTTGCCCTGGGCGTGAGCATGCTCAGTTTGCTTATCTCCCCCCCCCCCCCATTCTCAGCTGTAATCAGAGCCCAAAGCTATAAGTGAGCAGGGAGAGACTCAGGCAGGAAGTGATGTCATGTCAAGCTAATACTGCAGCTGCTATCCTAAACTAACAGGGAGCTTTTAGGAGATTTTACTCGGGTATGGTAAAACATTCTACAAACTAAATATCGCATTCTAACTTGCAATATTGCAGTTAATCTATTGCAATAAAATTCCTCCGTAGCTTTGTCTTTGCATGAAAGGAAATAGAAATAGCCATAAACATACCAGGCAATGTATAAAAAATCATTAGTGTATACATTACACATTTTTAGGAATAAGTCAAACATTCACTCTCTCATTGCAGGGATATAAAGAACCATGTAGCATGACTTTGCTGTTCTAATAGCCCTCTTTGTTTTAATCCATATTGTCGGAGCAGCAAGAGTACTTTTTGAAAATGTAGTTGTTGACTTATGTTTTGTTCCTTCTTTTAGCCAGAGAGGTTTGTTAACCTTGGTATTGAGCCTCCCAAGGGAGTATTGCTGTTTGGACCTCCTGGAACTGGCAAAACTCTGTGTGCACGTGCTGTAGCTAACAGAACAGATGCCTGCTTCATCCGTGTCATTGGATCTGAACTCGTGCAGAAATATGTGGGAGAGGTAAATCCTAAAAACATTTATTTTTACTGGCACACCTTTACTCCATACTGTACATATTAATGTAAAATGCCACCTTTTGTTCTAATTTAATGATTTCATCAGATGTGACAGAATAACTACCTATCTATTTATTGTAAAGAGATTACAATCAAAGAGGCAAATATTTCTTTATCCCTGCAGGGAGCCCGAATGGTGCGTGAACTGTTCGAGATGGCCAGAACAAAAAAAGCATGTCTTATTTTCTTTGATGAAATTGATGCCATTGGTGGTATGTTAAACAGAATTTTTCTTGCTTTAGTTGCCTGCTGTGATGTCTGTCCTATATCAGGGGAGCCTAATGGCAGGAGTGATGCTCCCAAAGAGCCCAGCAGCAGCCACTGTATTGTGTTAATGTATGCCCTTGTTAACACAGCCGCAAATCGGTTGTTTGTGGGCTTCTCTACAGACTACAGTCTTGCCTCAGTTTAAAGGAGTTAAAGCATGAGTAATTTCAGGGATAGACCCTGATCCAGAATCCAGTACTAAATTCTGGAGCATTACACTTTCTCTCCTTTTAAATGTAATATTTCACTAGAAGAAACATTTCTTTAATAATACTTAATCAACATGTTAGAGCTGCACCTCTGGTGCTGCCAAAAATTGTGGCTTAGAACAGGGTTCATGTACAAGACATTGTTGAGGTGAGGGTGACAAGGAGGAGGCATGCAAGGAATCACATGACATGAAAATAGTGGAAGCTAAGTGGAAAATGTTTACTTTTTAAAGGGGCTCGTTTTGATGATGGAGCTGGTGGTGATAATGAAGTTCAGCGCACTATGCTAGAACTAATCAACCAGTTGGATGGCTTTGATCCCAGAGGAAATATTAAAGTCTTAATGGCTACTAACAGACCCGACACCTTGGATCCTGCTCTTATGAGGCCTGGAAGACTGGACAGAAAAATTGAATTTAGCTTGCCAGATCTGGAGGTAAAAAGAACTATTTTATCAACATAAGCACATTCTATATAGAAATATTTTATAGACCAATGTGCATCTTTAAAGAGTTAACGTTTAGTAATGAGTGATATTCTGAGATCATTTTCAATTGGTTTTGATGTTTTATGGTTTTTCAGTTATTTAGCTTTTAGGGTCCAAATTACCCTAGCAACCATGCACTGATTTGATGAAGAGACTGGGATATGAACAGTAGAAGGTCTGTATAGAAAGAGGAATAATTGTAGCAATAACTAAACATGTAGCTGTACAGAGCATTTGGTTTTAGAATAAAAAGGCAAACTGCTTATTTCTCACTGGGCTTAGCAGTGCTCATTTAGGAACACTGTGTCAAATGGAGAACGTTTTGTGATTTCATATTCCAGGAACCCAAGCTTATGACAGAGGGCTGTAGTATCAGCCACTAGATGGCAGTGCAGATTACAATGGATGACACTTGAAGTGAAGGATTGAAGTAACCTAGTGAACAGCCAATAAATATCTCTGCTCCTGCAGTGTGAAATTATGGCCATGCGCATCCCACTATTGACTTTCAGCCATGACCAAAATTCCAATTCCAGAAGAGTTCAAAAGAGAGAATTGCACAACTGGGACATATAGACAGACAAGACTGCTATAATAATTAAAGCTGTGCTTTTGCAGACATGCTGACAGAACTATGAATGAGTATAACATTATTTTTATTTAAGATACACTTTTACCTCTTGAAGGAAGCAGCAACTAACATACAGAATGATACTGCTTTCAGTAGCAAAATGTTGGACACGGCTGGTGAAACATGAGAGATTCTGCCACTAGTACTATTGGTTGAAAACCTTGAGGGGAGAGGTGGTCCATTTGGGGTTGCAGTTTCTTTGTGCTTACTTTACACAGGAATACTTTTTTTGTACTACAGGGTCGTACACACATATTTAAGATTCACGCACGTTCTATGAGTGTTGAGAGAGATATAAGATTTGAACTTCTGGCTCGGCTGTGTCCTAACAGTACAGGTATGACTTGCCTTCTTTCTTATCCTAGTGATTCCGTAAAGTAAGAGGAACTCTGCTCTTGTAGTACAAGTCTGTTTACTTACTATAGTTTGACCTTTTCTAAACAGGAGCAGAAATTCGTAGCGTGTGCACGGAGGCTGGGATGTTTGCTATCCGAGCTCGCCGCAAAGTTGCAACCGAGAAAGATTTCTTAGAAGCTGTGAACAAGGTCATAAAATCGTATGCAAAATTCAGCGCTACCCCAAGATACATGACTTACAACTGATTGTAACATTTCAGATACGGCAAATGCTCATGTTTTTGGCACCATTCTCTGTAGTGTATGTGATTATAAATAAAAAGAACTAACTACATTTACTCCTGTGCTTTTCATTCACGTTTTAACTTAATTAGTGACACAGGAAATGCAATGAATTGGACACAAATGATTTTATTTGATTCAAGAAACCTTAGCTCCATATTTTTCTAACAACAAATAGTAACATCTCCCATAGCAAGACAAATTTTACTTTTAATAAAGAACATAAAAATATACAACTATAAAAATATACTATGTGCAAATAAAGTACACTATTTCTTTAAATAATAAGTAAACAGAACAGTTATCAAAATAATTGTCAAGTTTTAGCACTTTTATTTTTAAATTTAAAACAATTCTGAGATGAACAATATACTCTGAGTAAAGTCTCGGTAATGCCTTTCATGAGTGATGGAGAAGAAATAGTAACTCCATGTGGCACAGGGCAAGGCAATTCAATAGTGTCAGGTGAGCACCGTTGCATGCTAATAACCCTATTCACAATTGTGCCATATATATATATATATATATATATATATATATATATATATATGTGTGTGTGTGTGTGTGTGTGTAGTACGTTTAGTAGTAACTGTCACCTATCTTGGAAGTGCCACACCGGACCCATGAGTACAGTAGGGATTATATGAAACTAAACCAAAGCATATGCAGTTGACTGAACTGTAAGCGTGATTTCTGTTTTTATTTTCTGAGGCAGCCAAAATGGTTTCCAGGTGGATATATATGCATGTGCTTCCACACAGACTCAATTCTTACAAAAATAGGTGGTAATAAACGTACCTGATATAGAAATATTGCACTTGCGTTAATCCAGTTAACACTGATGAAATACACAAAACTCTGGTTTCTTAGATTAATAATTCAAAGATGGTAAATTAAAGAAGATATCGCATTTGGCCAAATGCATTTTTATGTATGTTGGCAGCTCCCCTCCATCAATCCACACTGAAAACAATGAACCTTATAGATAGGCCACAAATATTTCCGAGCATAAGGATAAGATACTAGACTCCATTCCTATGTCAGCTACTTGGAAACCCGTGTCAACCACATGATTGTTGGTGACACAAAGACTGCAAGTTCCATGGAGCAGGAACATTGTACTACTCCATACTCCTACAAATGGAAACCCTCCGTTTGGTTTAAAGTTGTTCTAGTCTAAGCCAGGGGCATCTCCTCTGATTCTGTAGCTGTTATAACTGTCAGGAAATGACAGGCACCCTGACCATGGGATTCTGGAAAATCCTATCTTTTTTCACAGGGAAGAAATTGTATGTGATGTATTTGTACCTTTCTAATACACCTGAAGCAGTGAAGTATTTGATGTCGCACACTCTTTCTGTGGTGCTCTTGGCAGTAATACTTTTTTTTCACAACTAGAAGCTGTACTGATCCTCAAGGGCAACTAACAGCAAATTCCCATAACAGGGGCATTGCGATTTGTCGGCTATCAAAGTCATATGTTCCCCTGTTCTGTGGACGTTATATATGGGCAGATACTTCAGGGGTTTCAACCAGACAGTCCTGGAGCTCATAAATGTAACAGACATTCTGTTCCCAAGCAAAAAGACACCCCTGAAAAATACAATGAACTCAGTAGGGAGAAATACCCTCTTTTTGACATTAACTCATTCAGTTGGGTTCATGTACAAAGTTGCACTTTACAATCTAAAATGATGTGTGTATGTGTATATATA